>CANJKZ010000142.1:2122500-2490000 GCA_947471745.1 Closterium sp. Naga37s-1 | reverse complement strand
TCTGCTCCATCGCCTGCCATCTCTGCACCATCGCCTGCCATCTCTGCTCCATCGCCTGCCATCTCTGCTCGAGTGCCATGATCCGGAGCTCTCCACACCTGCAGCTCTGCTTCGTTAGCCAGCTCGTTGCAGCTCGCTCAAAGCTGGTTCCGCCTAGGCCCTTGCTCATCCCTTGTGCGTGTGTGTGCGTGTGTCCGTGCGTGCGTGCGTGCGTGTGTGCGTGTGCGTGCTTGTGTGTGTGTGTGTGTTGCGATACACCAGGGATCTCTCCTTCAACTTCCTGTCTGGGAGCATACCAGCCACCATCAGCACCCTTGCATCACTGCAGTACATGTGAGCCTCTCTCACACTCTACCTGCCTGCTTCTCCTTCCCCTTCCCTCTATCCCTCTCCATGCTTCTCTATGCCTCTCTTCCCTCCCTTCCCCCCCCCTCCCCCCCTTCACATCCCACCTCCCGTCTCAGTCTCTTCCTTCCCTCACACATGCACGCAGAATTGCACGCTCCGCTGCACTCTTACCCATTCACGCGCACATGCGCTCACTCACATCACATGTATGCCATGCTCACCTCACACATGTACGCATGTGCCCACTCACACGATCCAAACCACATGCGCGCATGCACACGCACACTCACACTCATGCCATCACACTCACACCCATGCACACTCACCACCAGCCACACGCCCACACTGCTCTCTCATCACCCTCTCACACCTACCATCCACCTCACCCCCCCACTATGCGTGTGGCACCACACCACACCACACCATCGCATCACTCCCACCAGGGACCTGGGATACAACCAGCTCTCGGGCTCGCTGCCCTCTCAGATGCTCAAACTCACCGCCCTCCAGCGCCTGTCAGTCCTTCCCCTTCCCCTTCCCCCTTAGCCCCGCTTCTTTCCGCTCCACGCCCCACGCCCTCCACCAACCTCCCCACCTCGCACCTTCTCCCAGCTCCCCGTTCCCACTGCCCCGCACACTCGTCAAGTTCACATGGGGCAGGCAGGGCCCAACCACCATGCTCGCCTCCACTCTGTGCTTCTCTGCCTGCCGGCACGTGTGCCTGCTGCTGTATCTTCTGCGCTGCGCTGCGCACGCGCGCATGTGTTGTTGTGAGGGTGCTTGCGCTGCCTGTTGGGCTGGGTTCAGGCGAGTTGATGTGCTGTGAACCACGCCGCATGATTGTGGCTTGAGGAAAGGCGGAAATGATTCAACCTTTGCCCAGAAGCAGTCTGTGCTCCATGCGTTCCCGCTGTGTGTGGTCCATGTGTTTATGTGTCATCTCTTGCACATATGTCTGTGTCATGTGTTGTATGTGTGTATGTGTCACGTGTTGCATGCATTGCATACCATGTCCTGTGTGTGTTGGGTTGGGATGGGATGGTTTGCATGGCGTGCATGAGCGGGTAACAGGGATCTGCTCGCCAATGCAATGACCGGCAGCATTCCTCCTGCCTTCTCCAGCCTCACTGCACTTCAAACACTGTGAGCCTCCATGTCATGCCATGCCATCCCATACCACGCCACGCCACGCCATGCTATACCGCACACCACAGCCCATCCAATGGGTATTCTATCTATCCCCACCGAGGCACTATCCCCACCACCACGCAACATGCATCCCAGGCTCCTCACATCTTAAACAACCATTGCCACATGCTTCCCTGCCACCGTCCATGCCATTCTCCCCCCAACTCTCTGGCCTCGTCTTTTCCCACCCCTCTCTCCTTCCCTTCCCCCCCTCTCCCCTCCCTCCTCCCTCCCCCCCCCCCCGTCTCCCCCCCTCCCCTCCCCGTCCCTCCGTGTGTTGCAGCGCAACAGCATGAGTGGCCCCATCCCGCCGCAGCTGAACGACTTTTGATGTGCCTAAAAAATATATCTTTCCTTTTCCCTACCTCTCTCCCCCCTTCCACCCCACCTCTCCCCCTCTTTCCCCCCCTCCTCCCCACCTCCCCCCCTCTCCCCCCAGTGTGCTGCAGCGCAACAGCATGAGTGGCCACATCCCGTCGCAGCTGAGCGTGCTCACAGGCCTGTCTGAACTGTACGCTCTCACCCCCCCCCCCTCTCTGGGACACGCCACACGCACGGCGTGCTGGCATGGGGCATGCGCGGCATGGGGCATGGGTCACTGGGCATGGGGCGCTGCGCTGGGCATGAGGCACTGGGCATGGGGCGTGGGGCATGGGGCACGATCAGGGTGGGGGAAGGCTGTTTTTGTGTGGGAGTGAGGGAGGGGTCTGCATGGTAAGGTTTGGCATGTTGGGGGTTATAGAGGCTTGTGAGTGGCTTGAGCGTGGTGTGTGAGAGGCTGGGGCAGGCAGATGACTGTGGCGTCTGCCTGTGCCTGTGCCTCTGTTCCCTGTGCATACACACCCTTCACGCCATTCTCTCCCCACTGTCCCTCACTCCGTCATCCCCATTGCCTCCCCACTCCCACTGCTCCTCGTGCCGATTTGCCCTGGATCTGCCTCCCCTCGTCATCTCCGTATCTGTGCATCATCCTCCAGTCGCCCTGCACCGCCCCACCATTCGCCCCACGCCCTGTCCCAACCCTGCCTGTTCGCCATCACGCATCTTGTCCATGTGCCTCTCCTCGTTGCATGTGTGTCCCCCCTGTGCCCTGGCCCCTGCTACACCTTCTCACTTGCTATCCGTTGACCCCTCTCTCAATGCACATTCCTTCCATCCCATGCCTCCTCATCCCCTACCCCACTCTCCCTCCCCCTCCCCTCCTCTCCCCTTGCCCCTCTCCACCTTGTGCCCCTCCCCGCTGTGTCCCTCGCCCCCTGCGCCCCTCTCCCCCTGCTCTTTCCCCCCTCCCCGCCTCTCTCCCCTCGCTTCTTCCCCTGTCTGCACAGCTCTCTGTCAAGCAATGGCTTCCAGGGCTCCCTGCCCGCCTCCTTCAGCGCCCTCACTTCACTCACCTGGCTGTCAGTGCCCTCTCCCCCCGCCCTCGCCCCGCTTCGCCTCAACCTCAGCCTTTGTCTCTGTCTCTAACACACCCTCGCGTCTCTCCCTCACACTCTTCTCTCCCTCACGCCCCCTTATCTCTCCCTCACACCCTCTCTCCCTACGCCTCAGCGTCAGCCTCAGGCTCTGTCTCTGTCTCTCCTTCGCACAATGCCCTCTCTCCCTCACTCCCTCCCATCCCGCTTTCCCTCCGTCCCATCTCTCCCTCACACCTCCTCGTCACCCCGTGCCCTCCACCTGACCGTCATGCTTCCCTCCCCATAACCAGTCTGTCGCTCTGTCAACCCCCATGCCAAGGAACGCCAGCACACATCATCAAATCCGTGCCTCGTCCGCCCCCCCCCCCCCTCTCTCTCCCCCCTATGGCTGCATGCCTGCCTGCCTTTGCCCCACTCTCCCACCCTCTCCCCGGCTCACAGGTCCGCCAGTAGCAACCTGCTCAACGGCACCATCCCCTCCGATCTCTTCACCCTCTCCAACCTCCAAGTCCTGTCAGTCCCGCTGCACCCCTGCCTTGCTTGCTGCTGCACGTGTCTTGCTTGCCGCACCACACCACAGCGCAACACCGCACAGCACCGCACCTCACCACACCACGCCACAACGCACCGCACCAAACCAAACCACACCACACCACACCACACCACACCACACCACACCACACCACACCACACCACACCACACCACACCACACCACACCACACCACACCCACCACAACTCATTTCATCCCATCTTATCTCATCTCTACTCCTCTTTCCTTCACTCCTCTCGCCTCCTCTCCTCTGCTCCCCCTGTCTCTGCCTCTCTCCCCCCTCCCCCATCGCAACCGCGCAGGGAGTTGGACGACAATAATTTCTCTGGTTCCATCCCCGACCCCATCTCAACCCTCTCCTCGCTGCAGTTCCTGTAACGCCCAGCCCACCACATCCCCTCCCCTCCCCTACCATGCACTGCACTGCACTGCACTGCACCGCACCGCTCTGTACTGCATTCCATCTGGACCTGTGCAGCACCGCATCCTGTCAAGTCTCTCCTTCGCCCCCCCCCCTCCTCGTTCCCGCGTCTCTCGCTCCATCCTCCTCGTCTCACACCCTGCCAGCTCACCACCCCATCCGTCCCTCTCCCATCCGGCCACTGTCCTTCTTTACTCCCTCCCCTCTGCCACTCCCGGGCCTCACAACAACCACCATCTTTCCCTCCCTCCTTGCCCCTTGCCCCCGCCCACTCCCCTGCCCGCTTCCTCCCCTCCCCCTCTCCCTCCCCCTACTCTCTCTCCCCTCCCCGCACACCAGCTCCTTGGCGCGCAATCGCCTGTCCGGAGCGCTGCCTGCCTCCCTCGCCAGCATCACAGGGCTCGCCTACGTGTCAGTGCTGCCACTTGCTCTGCCGCCCTTCTCTTCCCCCTCCCCGCCCACCCTCTTCCCGTCTATTTCTCTCACCCAATCCCGACACCCTGTACACTCTGCTCCTCCAGATTATGTGCCTTCTGATTGCTACTTGTCTAAGTTCCATTCGACCCCCCCCCCCCCCCCCCCCCCCCCCCTCGGCACCCTTCTTTCCACCCTGACCTGTAAAGCCCTACATCCATCGCGTACCACTCCCCTTTCCTTCCCTCGCGTTCCCCTTATGTTGTGCATGCATAGCATAACTCCCCCTCAATCCCATCCCCTTTTTCTGTTCTCTTCATGCTGCTTTCCATGCCCTTTCCCGTACCTCCTCCCCATCTAAACCCCCTTTCGTTTCTGTCTTGCAACACCCCATCGCCCTGCCACCACCTGGCGTGCCTGTGTTGGTCGTGTGTGGTGCGTTCGCCTGTCGTGTGCAGTGATGTGAGCAACAATGTGCTTTCAGGCTCCGTGCCCACATCATACTTCTCCCGCACTGCCTCCAAGTGGACGCTGTAAGCACACCACATGCCCCATGCACATGCTCCCTCCCTCCCGCACATGTAATCTCACACACATGTTGCCACACACATGTTCACACTCCCACACACATTCTCCCACACGTACTTCCAACTCCCAAGCCTTCCCAGCACACCCACTCTGTCCCTTCCTCTCTCCCTCCCTTCTCCCTTCTCCTTGCTCTCCCGCCCCCCAACCTTTCCAGGGACGTGCGCAGCAACATGCTGGGGGGCGAGGTGGACGTGCTGGGCAACGGCACGGCGTGGTACCCTGCTACAACTACCTCTCCTCCACCCACTCATCCTGTCCCCTTCCCCCCTCCCTTCCCCTCCTTCCCCCCCCTTCCCCCCCACCCCCCTACTGCTGCAGGGACGTGCGCAGCAACATGCTGGGGGGCGAGGTGGACGTGTTAGCCAACGGCACGGCGTGGTACGACCACAACTACCTCTCCTCCACCGTCTTCGACGCCTCCTCCTGCGACGCCGACACTCCTCTCTCCGTCTCCTTCCGCCGCAACTGCATCCCGCCCACCGTGTGCGACGCCATGCCGCAGCGCACTGATGCGGAGTGCGCGGCCTTCTGCGGCCTCAAGCCCGCTGAAGGGGACGTGTGCGGCGGGGAGGGCACGTGCGCGCTGCTGCCACAGCAGGCTGTGCAGGCCGGGGTGTGCACGTGTGGGGACTCGTTGCAGAACGGGGAGGACCCCGCCACCTGCGTGTCCTGTGAGTTGCGCCATTGAGCCATGGCACGCTATGGCATGGCATGGCATGGCATGGCATGGCATGGCATGGCATGCTCTTGTGTGTGCTTGCATTGGACATGTCAAAGGTCGAGCTCATGCAGTTTGCATTGCACTAACTCGCTTCGCCCCCTCTCCCTCCCATCTTTCTCCCCCACTATTCTTACCCAGTTTCTCCTTACAGAAAAAAAAAAAAAAAAAAAAAAAAAAAACTCGCCCGTTCTTGTCCATTCTTTCCTCTGTGCCCTTTTCCTTTGCGTGCGTCGCTTGCACACCCTACCATGTTCTAACAGCAGTCACACAGTTCCCACCCCTCACCCAACCCCCCCCTTCCCCTCCCCCTTCCTGTCCCTCAAATCCGCATCTCCTCTCCCTGTGTTTTCCCCTCTGCCCCTCCTGAACCCCACCACCCCCCACTCCTCCCCCCACCCACACCAGCCTCCGCGCCTCCGGTGGCCCCATCCACGACCCTGCTCTCCTCCTCACTCCCTGCGGCTACAGTCAGCGGCGCAGCAACAGTAATCGCGGCCACAGGCGCCATCAACCTCACCACGCTCGCGCTCAACGAGTGGGGCGCTGCGCTCCTCACCACCCCCACACGCCTCTTCTCCTACGGCCTCCGCAAATCCGGCTGCGGGCGCCCCTTCGCCTTCTCCATCTCCTTCTCCTTCCAAAGCACCCCCGAGGCCGGGAAAAAGTCCGCCGGAGGGATCGCGTTTGTGATCGCTGCGACTGATACAGCCGCGACGGGGGATGTGACCGCCCTGGGTTACTCCGGGCTTGGTCAGAGGAGCGTGGCGGTGGAGTTTGACGGGTTTCAGGACAAGGCCCTGACGATCAAAGACATGTCCGCGAATCACGTGGGGTTGAACCTGAACGGGAACCCAATGTCGGTGGTAGCGGTGACGACCCCGCTCGTGGCTGGAGAGGGGAAGGTGAAGTTCGCGTGGATTGACTATGTGCCGCTGAGCGACACAGCAGGGACGCTGTCGGTGTTTGTGGCGGCGACTGCAGTGAAGCCGGCCAAGGCGGTGCTGAGTGCGGCGCTGTCGCTGTGCAGTGTGCTGGCGCCGGTGGAAGGGGAGGAGTCGTTTTATGTGGGGTTCACAGGGGCGAGCTCTGCGCTCGTGGGGCAGAGGAACGTCATTCTCAACTACAGCCTCTCCACCAGTGCGTGTGCCGTGGGGATAGCTGGGGTGCTCTGGCGCTGGTATGAGTGTGTCTGGGTGTGTGTGGGGGCGGAAGGGGGTTTTGGTGTGCTGTGCTGTGTGTTTCTGCGTCTGTCTGTGTGTGCACGTGCTCGTGAAACGTCTTGTGGCACTTGTTAGGGTGGCGATTGCTGTTTTTGCAGCTCGTATGCACTATGCTCTGGAAGCATTCTTCCCTTCCCTGTGTGCGCACAGGATGGCTCTATACTATGGCTGCCCTCCACTGAGTCTCACTGCATACCTCCTCCCTCATTCTGCTCTGCTGTGCGCTGCGCTGCTCTGTGTGCGCTGCTGTGTGCTGTGTGCTGTGTGCTGTGTGCTGTGTGCTGTTCACTGCAGGCTTACCCAGTGCCCTCTCACCAAAACCCACTGTTGGTGAGTCACTTACCACCATGCCTTATGACTCCCTTTCCCCTGCCTTCGCCTTCTCTGTTCCATCTCAAATCTATCCTGCCTCTGCACATGCTTTATTCGCCTGCCTCAATATTCTTCTCAAGAAGGTCTCTTCCCTTAAATATTCTCCCCTTCCTTTCCTCCTCTTCCTCTCTCTTCCCCCCTATATTTTCCCGTCCCTCCCTTTGCCCTCCTGCTTAACCCCTTCCACTCTCACCCCTTTCCTCACTCTCCCTCCTTCCCACCTCCTTCCGTCCCTCTCTCCCCCTTTCCCCACTCATCTCCCCCCCTCTCTCCCCCTCTCTCTCCCCCTCTCTCTCCCCATCTCTCTCCCCCTCTCCCCCCCTCTCTCTCCCCCTCACTCTCCCCCTCTCTCTCCCCCTCTCTCCCCCCTCTCTTCCACCCAACCCTCCGTGTATCCCCCCCCTCTCTTCCCCCAGCGTACCCCACGGGATTCGCCTTCACCAAGGACGCCTTCTCCTCGCTCAACGCCAACCGCTTCTCGCGCCACGTCTCCGTGGGCGCCACCACAGCCCCCACCCCCGCGCGCGCCTGGACCCCCAAGCCCGAGGTCAACTGGAACAACACAGGGCTGCTGTGGCCCATCAAGGACCAGCTCAAATGCGCCGACAGCTGGGCCTTCGCCCTCGTGAGCAGCATCGAGGCGGCGTATAGCATCGTGGGGAATCTGAGCCGGTCGACCGTGTTCAATGTGGATCCGCTGAGGACGTCCCTGAAGAGTAACTGTAAAGGCGGGAGCCCTGTGTCGGGGCTGCAGTTCCTGGTGACCAGTGGGAGGACGGGCGGCGGGTTGACTGCCAAGGCTACGTACACGCGCCCGCTCGGCTCTGCTTCTTTGAAACGCGGCAAACCTGCCGTGCGTGCTCTCTTGCGCCCTCTCCTCTCTCCCGCTCTACACCCTCTCTTCCGCCCTCTGCCCTCTCTTCGGCTCTCCGCCCTCTCTCTGGACTGAACTGTCGCTCTCTCTCCCTCTCCAAACTCGCCCTCCCTCCCTTCATCTTCGCTCCCTCCTACGTATGAATCCAACCCGCCAATTGTGATACTGCCTCTGCATTGCCTTCTCTTCTCTCGTCCATCCCTTTTCCATGTCTCCCCTGTGCCCTCCACTAGTCCCCGTCTCCCTGCCACGTCCCACCTTGACACGCCCTTTCCTTCCAGTGCCCTATCGTGCTACATCCTATCCCGTTCCCCCGTCGCACACCATACACCCTCTCTTCAAATTCAAACCACTGCAACCTCTCCTCACACCACACCCCCCTCTCCTCACACCACACCCCCCTCTCCTCACACCACACCCCCCTCTCCTCACACCACACCCCCCTCTCCTCACACCACACCCCCCTCTCCTCACACCACACCCCCCTCTCCTCACACCACACCCCCCTCTCCTCACACCACAACCCCTTTTCTTACACCACACCCCCCTCTCCTCACACCACACCCCCCTCTCCTCACACCACACCCCCCTCTCTCTCACATACCGCCCGCCATCGCCCTGCATGCACCAGGTGCCCACGTTCCCCATAGCGGGGTGGGAGCGCGCGCCCGGCATGGGGTGGTTCGGGCTGCTGCTGGCGGTGCAGCAGCAGCCGGTGGTGGTCACCATTCAGGCCACCGCACCCTCCTTCATCTCCTACAACGGGGTGCGTCTGCTGCCTGGGCTGCTGCTGCTGCTGCTGCTGCTGTTGCTGGGTTGCTGGGCTGCTGCTGTGGTCTCCCTGCTGTTGCTATTGCTATGCTGTTGTGTTTGTTGTTGCTGCACTGGATTGACAGCACATCCCCTCCCTGCTGCACTCAAATCTGTTGTCTGCTGCACTCAAATCTGTTGTCTGCTGCACTCAAATCTGTTGTCTGCTGCACTCAAATCTGTTGTCTGCTGCACTCAAATCTGTTGTCTGCTGCACTCAAATCTGTTGTCTGCTGCACTCAAATCTGTTGTCTGCTGCACTCAAATCTGTTGTCTGCTGCACTCAAATCTGTTGTCTGCTGCACTCAAATCTGTTGTCTGCTGCACTCAAATCTGTTGTCTGCTGCACTCAAATCTGTTGTCTGCTGCACTCAAATCTGTTGTCTGCTGCACTCAAATCTGTTGTCTGCTGCACTGCTCACAGACCTCGTCGTGCCGTGTCTATCCCGTTGCCTCTGCTCCCACTTCTTTCCATTGCTCCAATAACCAATCCATCCGTCTCTCTCTCCCCACTTACCACTTCATCATTCTCTTTCGCTTCTCCCATCCACTCCTACCCACACTTTCTTCCTCAACATCCCCCCAATACCCCCATTCTCCCTTTACCTTCTTCCCCACCCACACCGTGTCTTGAGATGCTAACAACCCCCCCTCTCCTCTTCTCCCCCTCGTCATCCC
This sequence comes from Closterium sp. Naga37s-1, assembly GCA_947471745.1. Classification (NCBI taxonomy): domain Eukaryota; kingdom Viridiplantae; phylum Streptophyta; class Zygnematophyceae; order Desmidiales; family Closteriaceae; genus Closterium; species Closterium sp. Naga37s-1. Next base: position 2,480,396 of record CANJKZ010000142.1, on the reverse strand, counting down.
TCCTCCTCCCCCGCTCTTCTCCCCGCATCCTCCCCTTCCCCTCTCCCCGCCCACCCCGCACCCCTCTCCCTGCCCCTCCCCGCAGCTGTTCAAGTACCAGGACCCGGCGTGTTTCACCTTTGCTCCCAACCATGCCGTACTAGTGGTGGGGTACCGCCTCTCAGGCACTGACCCGTCCCTCCCACACATCGCCGCGCCCTACTGGATCATCCGCAACTCGTGGGGTGACGGGTGGGGCGACGGGGGCCACATGCGCATGGACATGCAGGGCGGGTACGGCGTGTGCGGCATCAACACGCTGCCTGGCGTCTACCCCATTGTTCGATGTGCGTTGGCTGGCTGTTGGGGACAGGTGGGCGGGATTGGGAGGAGGGGAGGGGGGAAGGGAGTGGGGGGGAGGGAGAGGAAGGGAAAAAGGGGGAAACGGGAGGGGGTGTGGGTGAACGTGAAGCGGGAAGGAAGGAGGGCGGATGGGGATGTAGATTGGGGATGAGGGGAGGCAGGGAGGGAGGCAGTGGTGTTGCATGGCTGGGATATGGGGTAGTGGCAGAGGGCCAGGGGTCTCACACACATCTCTCCTTACCACACCCTTCCTCTGTCCGCTCACCACTGTTCTTATCCTCCACCTTGTTTCAAACCCGCCTTGGCTTTTTGTTTGTTTGTTTGTTTGTTTGTTTGTTTGTTGTTTGTTTGTTTGTTTGTTTCTTTTTCTTTTTCTTTTTTTGCACATACCCCTTCCTCGCCCTTCCCCCCTTTTCCACACACATTTCTCCTCCTCCCGTTCACCATGGTCCATCCGTGTATGCACGCACGTGTACATGTTTCTGGCACCCCTCATCCCAGCCACGAATCCCTGCCGCCCCCTCCCCTCCATCTCAACGCAACACATCTCTCCGCCCCTGTCTCTCTACCCATCCATCTCCATGCCTCCTCGCTCTCTCTCACTCCCTGCCCGTCTCCCCCCCTGCTCTTCTCCTAACCCTCCTACCCCCCCCCCGCCCCCCCCTTGCCTGTCTCACCTGCGCCCATCTCCTCCCCTTGCCCCCCCCCACCCCCCCTCTGCCCCGGCAGCATCCTCGGATGCGTGCAACAGCGACATAGTGCAGGCGGACGGCACGGCGCTGGCGAACCCGTGTGGGGGCTTTGCGTGCACGGTGGTGGGCACCAGCAACACGTGCGACTGCGACGGCACTGTCTACGTGCAGGCCACCAACCTCGATGGCTCCCGCACCTGCACCCTCGGTGCGTCCCTGCCCCGTCCTGCTCTTGCTGCTGCTCTCTGCCCCCCTCTTCCATGGTCTGCTCTGCTCTGCTCTCTTCTGTTCTGCGCTGCTCTTCTCTCTCTGCTCTGTTCAGTTCCGTTCTACTCTGCACCACCGTTGCCGCTCTACCACTCTCAAGCCGGTGCGATGTGATCCCGCACATGGGCTCTTGCACTCCACCCTCCTTCCTCCCTGCCTCCTCCCCCTCGCTGCCTGCACCGTCTCACCTTGTTGCACGTCGCAACCGTTTCTCGTCGGCTTTACAGAGGTCACCAGAGGTCACCAGAGGTTATCAATGTCTAGAACAGACTTCTGCTCCACATCACCCCCCCCCCCCCCCCCCCCCCCCCCCCACCACACTTTCTCTCCTCCTCCCCTTCTCCCGCGGCCTCCCTGCAGTGGCCATGATTACTGAGTCGATTCAATTTCACCTGCTCATCATCCCCCCCCACCCTCCCTCGCGTGTTTTTTTAGTCGATTTTAAGTTACCTGATTATGACACCACTCCCCCTCCCCCCCCCCCCCCCCCTCTTCTTCCTTCACTTCCCTGCAGTGGACGTGTGTGGTGCGGCAGGCTTCAACCCATGTGCAATGGGCACGTGTGTGAATGACGGGGCGGGGTCGTACTCGTGTGTGTGTCCTCGGGGTTTCATTCAGGGCACCACCGTCGATGGCACCTTCTCCTGTGCTCCAGGTACCCTCTCCTGTGCTCCAGGTACCCTCTCCTGTGCTCCCTGTAATCACTCCCCTTGTCTCGCCTCATCCCCAGCCTGGGTTCATCCCTCCCCAGCCTGGGTTCATCCCCCTCCATCGCCTCCCCCTCCGAACATCCCTTCCCCATCCCCTATCACCTCCCTCTCCCCCCTCGCTACCTCACCCCTATCCCCCACTCGTTCCCTCCTCCGCTGTCCCCCGCTCCTCTTTCCCTCTCTCGCCACTCCTTCCCTCCGTCCCGTCCTCGACTTCTATCCCGCCCTTCCTCGCTCCTGATAGCATGCTGCCATCTCTCCTTACATGCGTCTCTTTCTCCCTTTGCACATCCTCCCCCGTCGTCCATAATTCCTTCGCACTAGCTTCCCCATCGCACCTGCCTGCCCCACCGCGCCCCAGCCTACCTCACCCCACCTCACCCCAACTCACCCCACCTCACCCCAACTCACCCCACCTCACCCCACCTCACCCCATGCGACCCTGCCCTAGCAGCACTGACGGTGGCGAGCAGCTACGTGGTGAGGGGCGGTGGAGTGACGTGTGCGCACGTGCACCAGACCATGGGACTTACGCTGGAGCGCCTCAAGCTCCTCAACCCGGTACCACCCCTCTGCACGCCCTCCCTCAACCCAGTACATCACATCACATCACATCACATCACATCACATCACATCACATCACATCACATCACATCACATCACATCACATCACATCACATCACATCACATCACATCACATCACATCACATCACATCACATCACATCCCATCACATCCCATCCCATCCCATCCCATCCCATCCCATCCCATCACATCCCATCACATCCCATCGCATCGCATCGCATCGCATCCCATCGCATCGCATCGCATCGCATCGCATCGCATCCCATCGCATCCCATCGCATCCCATCGCATCCCATCGCATCCCATCGCATCCCATCGCATCCCATCGCATCCCATCGCATCCCATCGCATCCCATCGCATCCCATCGCATCCCATCGCATCCCATCGCATCCCATCGCATCCCATCGCATCCCATCGCATCCCATCGCATCCCATCGCATCCCATCGCATCCCATCGCATCCCATCGCATCCCATCGCATCCCATCGCATCCCATCGCATCCCATCGCATCCCATCGCATCCCATCGCATCCCATCGCATCCCATCGCATCCCATCGCATCCCATCGCATCCCATCGCATCCCATCGCATCCCATCGCATCCCATCGCATCCCATCGCATCCCATCCCATCCCATCCCATCCCATCCCATCCCATCCCATCCCATCCCATCCCATCCCATCCCATCCCATCCCATCCCATCCCATCCCATCCCATCCCATCCCATCCCATCCCATCCCATCTCCCAGCCCAGCCCAGCCCAGCCCAGCCCAGCCCAGCCCAGCCCAGCCCAGCCCAGCCCAGCCCAGCCCATCCCATCCCAACCCATCCCATCCCATCCCATCCCATCCCATCCCATCCCATCCCATCCCATCCCATCCCATCCCATCCCATCCCATCCCATCCCATCCCATCCCATCCCATCCCATCCCATCCCATCCCATCCCATCCCATCCCATCCCATCCCATCCCATCCATCCCATCCCGTCCCGTCCCGTCCCGTCCCATCCCATCCCATCCCATCCCATCCCATCACATCCCATCACATCACATCACATCCCATCCCATCCCATCCCCTCGTTCCCCTCCCCTCCCCTCCCCTCCCCTCCCCTCCCCTCCCCTCCCCTCCCCTCCCCTCCCGTCCCGTCCCGTCCCGTCCCGTCCCCCGTCCCCCGTCCCCCTCCCCCTCCCCCTCCCCCTCCTCCTCCCCCTCCCCCTCCCCCTCCCCCTCCTCCTCCCCCTCCCCCTCCCCCTCCCCCTCCCCCTCCCCCTCCCCCTCCTCCCCCCCCTTCCTCTGCATGCGCGTTTGACAGTCCCTTCTTACTTCCCTCCCTTCCAATTCGACCCTCATTTTCTACTAAGACATCTGTGCAACCATTTCCTCTTGCTCATGCTCCGCCTCCCTCCCTCCCTCCCTCCCTTCCTTTCCCTCCCTCATCCTTCCTTGCCTCCTTCCCTGCCTGCCTGCCTCTCCTCCCTCCCTCCATGGCATGTGTGCAACCACGAGCAGGCGTTGAACTGCAATGCGCCCATAGCGGTCAACACCACCATCACCACCTCGTCCACCTCCTCGCTCTCTCCCTGCTCCGCCTACTACACCACCGCTGCTGTGAGTCCCATGCCTCTCACTCCACTCAACAAATCGGCTCAAACTTTTGACTCGACTAAAGAAGAGATTTGCCTGTGAGACCACCGCTGCTGTGAGTCCAAGAAACGCCCCCACCTGCTCTGCACCACTTCGTTTCAAATTGCACTCCCTCACTCTCCTCCTCACTTTTCCTCTCTCTCCTTCCCCTTTCTCCCATTTGCCCTAATCCTTCACACGTACCTGCATCCCTGCCCTCAACCCATCCTCTCCTACCCCATTCTTTGCAATCCACAAATCGCCCCTAGCTGACTCCGCACCCACTCACCTCTGTTCCCCACTCTCTTTCCCCATTCCCGCTCCCTCCCCTCCTCCTCCAAACTCCCGCCCTCCCATCCCATCTCCCTACCTCGCCCCTCCTCACAGGGCGACACGTGTGTATCCATAGCCACACGGCACAGCCTCACAAACACCTGCGAGCCCATACAGGGCGAGGCCTCCCTCCCCTCTTCTCACCCTCTTTCCCGCTCCTCTCTCCCCACCTCGCCCCTCCTCACAGGGCGACACGTGTGTATCCATAGCCACACGACACAGCCTCACAGACACGTGCGAGCCCGTACAGGGCGAGGAGTGCACATCCCCCTCCACCACAGCGTGCGTGACGCCCTGCAAGACCGCGCTGCAGGCCCTCAACCCCGGGCTCGACTGCAGCACAGACACAGACGGGACTCTCCCAGCATACCTCTCAGTATGCGTGAAGGTGGACTATCTCTACGTGCCAAGAGTGCCCGCGTGCCCGCACGTGCACTCGGTGGCGCCGGGAGAGACGTGTGACGTGCTGCGCAAGACGGTGGCGGGCGGTATGAGTGTGGAGGAGCTGTACCAGCTGAACCCCGGGATTCTGTGTGACCGCATCGCCCTGCCTGTGCCTGCCACTGCTGCTGTCATCCCCAACTATGATGTGAGTGCCCTGTCCGGTCCTGTCCAGGGTCGCTAACCACACTGGTCTAGCAATGCACCAGTCCAGAGTTACCACTTGAGGTACCACTCGAGGTATCACTCGAGGTATCACTCGAGGTATCACTCGAGTTACCACTCGAGGTACCACTCCAGGGTCCCTTGATTATATCTGTCGTGCCTGCATGGACCAGGTCACCAGGCTCATTATAGCTCCCTCTTGATGCTATCGAAACAATGTTCTCCCTCCTTTCCACGCACGTCATCACAGAGGGTTGGTAGCTTAGTCCTTGCATGCTCTCTGTGATTTTGGCTGGTCTCTGCTCAGCCCCTTATTTCCCCTTTACTTACATACACACCCACCACCTTCCCCCACCACATCCACAGGTGTGCTGGGCTGACGTGTACGACCCGCAGATCCCCACCTGTCCGCGGCCGTACATCATTCTCAAGGCGGACACGTGTGACACGATCCTGCCTAAGTCCTTTGGTGGAAGTCACGATTGCTTCCGGCAAATCAACGGCTACGAATGCCTCAACCCTGTGCAAGTCGGTGCCCGCATTTGCCTGCCGGATCCTGCAGCTTTACTGAGGGGCAGGTGCTTGGTGTAGAGAAACTCGTGATGGAAAAACACGTGAGGAAGGACACTCTGTACATGCTTTCGGAACCACTCCAGTGTGCTATTTATTTTCATTTGTTTGTGATGTAAATTATTTTATAATTGTGTTCATGCCTTTCTCAGCTACACTTCCGTACCCATCGTTTGGTGGTCTGTCTGAACCGAAAGGTTTGGTTCGGGAATTCGCAGGTTTGGGAAGAGGGGACCTGTTTTCACCTCGAAACCAGTTTTAGCATAAACCGACCTGACTGCACCCTACCACACCACCCGGTATAACGAAATACTTGCGCCACTCGCTAGAAATATGCTTCGAGCCTAAGGGGGTGTTACATGTGCGCAAGAACTACGCTGGGCCGTGATGGGCCGCTGCGGCCCAGGGGCATTTCCGCGGACCAGCGCGGACCAGCATGGACCAGCGAACGGCCCAGGTGTGGACCCGACTTGCACCCGCACACGGACCAGCATGTACAGTGCGAGGCGCACGTACGAAAACGACGCTCGACACGCAGGACCATTTCCAGAGCGACCCAAGGCGATGGGAATCGCATGCGAAAACTGCGTTTTTATTGTTTCGTCAAAAGTATCTGCTGTCTGCGACATCTTGTTTAAGCGTGACCAGGTACACTTTTGTTTTCGTCAACACTTCGTTTTCGAGCCTGCAATGCACTGTGCAAAGCTGGTCCGCCGCAAATGGTCCCGGGTACCACGCGGGACCACTTCTGGAAGTGGTCCCTCAAAATGGTGCTCCCTTGCATTCGCTGGTCCATTTCCTTGTAAATGGACCAGCGCGCAATGCAACACCCCGCGGTCTTCTTGGCGTGTCAGTCACATCGTGAGTGAAGTGAATGCATTCCCAAGAATGACCCGTCAGCCTGCCCCTCTAGATCAGCAGCGGCGGAGCATCTTTCACCTTCTCCCTCCCCGCTGCACTTTCACCAAGCCGCGCAAATCTCTCCGTCTCGTAGTTTCGTCGGCTAAACCGATTCGAGAGCGCGATCCTGTCACTCACACTGATCCGACGTTAGGTGGTGTGATCCGATCCGACGTGGATTTCTCTGACCACGCTCCCTCTCTCCGTATCCTCCCCGGTCTTTCCTCCTCCTCTCGTTTCGCCAAGATCTGTAAACGGTTGCGGCCGTTGCTGCTGCCATCATCGCAATTCGCGAAGTAGAAACTGATTTCCTTTGCAGTTCAGTGTGCTGCGTGCCTTCTACTACTCCGTGTGTCTAAACTGCCGTCGTCTCGTGCCTGCTGCCTGTTCCCATCGCCGTCCACCGTCCACCGTCCACCGTCCGCCGTCCACCGTCCACCGTCCACCGTCCACCGTCCGCCGTCCACCGTCCGCCGTCCACCGTCCACCGTCCACCGTGCTGCTAGACTCTGACCCTTACTTCACGGTGCAAGCAGGTACGCAAACAAGCTGAAATGGTCGATAACTACCAGCACCAGAACCAGCAGCAGCAGCAGCCGCCGGGCGCGGTGCGGCTGTACCACGAGCGGCAGGACGCGGCGCTGTGCGGCGTGCACTGTCTCAACGCGCTGCTGCAGGCGCCGCTCTTCGACGCCGCCGACCTCGCCGCCATCGCCGAGGGACTCGACAGACGCGAGCGCGCCGTCATGGCGGAGGGCGGCGCGGACGCCGGCGCGGGGGACGGGGGGAGCGCGGAGGGCCCGGAAGGCGGGGATGGCGGGGAGTCGGAGAACGCGGCGGCGGATGGGGATTTCAGCATTCAGGTGCGCGCCGTGCCGTGCCGTGCCGTAACCTGCCGTGCCGTGCGGTGTGGTGCTTGTTGTTAGCGTGCCATAGTGAAGTTGGCTGACACCGGTTAGTCGCCATGCAGCGTGCAATCTGCGTGCGTGGAGGCTCATTAACGTACACGATTCTTAGCTGAGCTGACATATGCGCCTTTGTCTCTCTCCTTTGCTTCTCCCCCCCGCGTCTACCCCCTATCCGACGCCACGCTTTCCCTCGTTTCAGTTCTCTCCCCGTTCCCCTCAACCTCCCGCTCCCCCTTCCCCCCCTTCCCCCCTCCCCTTCCACCCCCCTTCTCCTCCCTCTCCGCCTCTCCCTCTCGCGCACAGGTGCTATCAGAGGCGCTGGCGGTGTGGGGTTTGGCGCTCACGCCCCTGGACGCCGCCAACAGCGCCGCACAGGCCGCGCAGGCCAACCCGCACGCCCAGACCGCCTTCCTGTGCCACCTGCACGTGAGGGAAAAGGGGGGGGGGGGAGAGAGGGGAGCTGGATCAAGGACTGGGGGGCTGTTATGAGAAGGGAGGGATGTGGCGGGAGGGAGGGATGGCGGTTTTGAGCAAGTCTGCTGAGGTGCTGTTGAAGAGCTTAGACATAGATACGAGGTTCCTCTGTAGAACCTACACCTTGCCTCCCTCCTGACCGTTTCCGAGTTCCCTCCCTCCCTCCCTCCCTCCCTCCCTCCCTCCCTCCCTCCCTCCCTCCCTCCCTCCCTCCCTCCCTCCTCTCCCTCCCCTCCCTCCTCTCCCTCCCCTCTCCCTCCTCTCCCTCCTCTCCCTCCCCTCCCTCCTCTCCCTCCCCTCTCCCTCCTCTCCCTCCTCTCCCTCCCCTCTCCCTCCTCTCCCTCCTCTCCCTCCCCTCCCTCCTCTCCCTCCCTCCCTCCCCGTCCCTGTGGTGCACCACCAGAGGCACTGGTTTGCGCTGAGGAGGGTGGGAGAGCACTGGTTCAACTTCAACAGCCTGCTCGCCGCGCCACAACACCTCTCCGAGGTGCGCTGCCCCGCACGCGTGGGGATGGGTGGGTGCATGTGTGTAAGGCTGGTTGAAAGGCTGCACAGATGCACGTGTGCAGGGGTTGGGTTGGAATGGGCGTGGGGTGTGGTGGGGGGGCTGGCGAGAGGTAGGCAGGTTGCCTGTCCTTTTGTAAGGGCTTGCTATCCCACAACACCTCTCTGTTGTGCATGGGGGCATGGGGGCGTGGGTGGGTATGGCACGGGGAAGGGCAAGCAGATTGGTGAGCGACAGCAGTGTACTGGGGGATGCAGCCCTTGCTCCTCTGCTAAATCCTTTGATCTCCCCTCTTTTCCGTTTTTCCCGTTCCCTCTTTCCCCCTTTCACCATTTCCCGCACCCGTTCCTGTTCCCGTTCCCTTTCCCCTCCCCTGCTTTTCTGCCACCGCCACATTCTTTTACGCACCCCCCCCTGCCCCACTCCCCGCACCCTTCCCCACACTCCCCCCCAACCCCCTCTCTCCACGCCAGTTCTACCTGGCAGCGTACCTCTCCTCGCTGCGCGCCGAGGGCTGGACCATCTTTGTCGTCACAGGTGCCTTCCCCCCCGCGCCCCCGCCTGCGTCCTCCTCGTCCGCTGCTTGTGGGCGCTGGGTGACGGCTGCCCAGGCCCGTGATGAGCTGGCAGCAGCTGCTGTGGCGAAGCAGTGGGAGGAGCAGGAGGTTCGGGCGGAGCAGCAGAGAGAGATGCTGGGGGGGATGGGGGGGATGGGAGGGATGGGAAGGATGGGAGGGATGTTTGGAGTTAGGGGGGGTGGTGGTGGTGGATTGGGAGGGGATGCTTGGGGGGTGCATGGAGGAGAAGGGGAGGGGGTGGGAGGGGAGGATGCAGAGTTGGCTCGGGCGCTTGCTGCTAGTCTTGCTGCTGCTGGGAGTGAGGCGCTGGGGGGGGCAGCGAGCAGAGCAGGTGTGGCTTCTGGGGAAGCAGGAACAGCAGCAGCAGCACGAGCAGCAGAAGCACGAGCAGCAGCAGAAGCACGAGCAGCAGCAGGAGCAGCAGCAGAAGCACGAGCAGCAGCAGCAGCAGCAGCAGCAGCAGCAGCAGCAGCAGCAGCAGCAGCAGCAGCAGCAGCAGCAGCAGCAGCAGCAGCAGCAGCAGCAGCAGCAGCAGCAGCAGCAGCAGGAGCAGGAGCAGCAGCAGGAGCAGGAGCAGGAGCAGCAGCAGCAGCAGAAGCAGACGCAGGAGCAGGAGCAGAACCGGTGGCGGTTAGGGGTGCAGGAGCGAGTGCAGAGGGTGGAGGGCGTTGGTGGTCGGAGTCAGAGAGGCAGTATGAGGATGACTTGGCTCGTGCTATCGCTGCCAGCATGGCGGATGGTGCACAGGCTGCGGGCAGTCAGGGGGGTGCTGCTGCCACTGGTGCTGGTGGCCCCACATGACAGTGGGAGGGTGTGCTTGCTGGTGCCGGTGCTGTGCGGTGCAGTGTGGTTTTGTGGTGCTGTGGTGGAGAGGCGTGGCTGGTGGGAGGTGGTGGTGGTGTTGGTGTCGAGGTTAGGGGGGAGGGGAGCAAAGGGCAGCAGCATCGGTGCCATGCCATGGCTGGGTAAGTGACAGTGTAACCTCTGCTATACCTATTTACTCTGCTTTTTCTGGTTTCTCGCCTCTTGTTGCAGTATAATTTCTGAAGAGCTCGTTCGTTCCACTCTCCCGCCCCTCCCTCTCTTTCCTCCAATGCATGTTGCCCTTCAGACATGCTCTTTTTTCAAAGCTCTACACTCCGTGTTACTCTAGGCTGTTAATCCTTGACTGTGGCTGACTAGGACTGGTGAAGGCTAGAATTGTATAAAATAGGTAATTTACAGGTCTAAGGATGATAGGGGTATCTTTATAGGGAGCTCTGTAGTGAAAATAAGCATGGCTCAGTACACGTCTGAAAATATACATTATCTGGGACTTACCTAAGTAGAACAATATTGCAGTAAATGGAGCGCCGCAATGCGCTAGACTTGACAAAAAAAATATAATGCACCGCAGCGGACCGCTTGATGTATTCCCGAACGATAGGGATTCCCCAAACCTAGGTTTTCTTCAAAACCCCTGAATCTCATTCCCCTTCGAAAATCACACACGCCACGGAAGGTGCGCGAAAGGGGAATTCCGCTCTGGTCAAACCTGGGTTTGCCAGCGTGTCCAATTTCGCTAAGGTCGCACGGAGTCTGGAGATTGGTCGCGATTCGTCAATGAAAATCCACCGTTCGCCATCTTGTTTCGCGTCAGATTTCGCATGACAACGAGGCGAAGTCACACTGCAGATCTGGGGTAGGGGACCTAGGGCGACGTCAGGTTGTACATTTCCCGCACATTTAGGCCCTGATCGGTAGCCCTTAAAGCCCGCGTCCCAAATTGCGGGCCGCGAGGGTCAAGTTTTTAAAACTTGACGAAGTTGAGTGTCCAAGCTTTTGAAAGTCACGCACTTGCAATTTGGGACTTTCGAAGACAGATTCACTCACCAGGGGGAAAACCGAGGGTTGGCTGGGTCTCGCGAAAAAAACGAACCCAGACGAAATCGGAAACTCTCGCCAAAGCCCACACCAGAAAAACTCCCTCTGGTCAACTTTTAAAAGCATGAACAATTTGGGCCGCCGGCTTTAAGCAGAGTAAGCCTTCTTCGCGTTGGCACACACGTGTGGGCACGTGTCTGTGGGTGCTTCCCCTCGCCTCCTGTAAGTTTCCCAGCTCCGAGGGGTGATCGGTACGCCCTCTGAACTCCGCGTAGGGAAGTTGCGAGGGTCGTGAGCGCGATCGCGTTCAAAACACTGTTGCGTTCTGCCCATACTGCCCCACTCGTCACCAAGAAAATATATTCTCACAAAGGGGTAACTGGGCCACAAAAAGACACCAATAGGACGATTTGAAGGTGTTTGAGGAGGTTAACGATGGCAAAAAGAAAACAAAATATGCGGTATTGTTGGGTTCACCCTTCGAAACCTTACTCCGAGTAGGCGAGGCTTGCTCTCCCAAAATGCTGGAGTTAGCGGAGTCCCTCCGCGGAGCCAGGATTGCCCGTGAAGGAACCTTCCTGAATGGCCACTTCGAGTCGTACTCCGAGAAGGGGCACCGGGCGATCGTTTGCCCATTCTGACTTACTCGGAGTAAGCCACGTCGGTGTGATTGTATCCGTAACACGTGCGAGAGGGAGTAAGTGAGCTCCCTCGAAGCTCACTTACTCCGCTTAGGGGGTGCTACCGATCAGGGCCTTACAGTTCTTGTATCGTGGCTCAGGACGGTTCCACACGGTGGGAAGAGGTTCTCAAAGTTTACCGTTTTGCACCGTGACGAAACGAAGTTCAGCGTACAGAAGTTGTACAGCCTGACGTCGCCCCCAACAACACACACAGCCACAGCACCAACCAACAACCCCTTCCAATTTCGTACAAATGGACAACCATTTCGTTGCCAAACTTCCCTCAAGGTTTGTATCTGTCACTCAACTTCGCCTCTACTAGAACGTCTGGTATTTTCCCCCAATCGTGAGCTCCTCTGGTCGGCTTCAGGTTCGTTCCTCCATCGCTCCTCGTCATTCTCTCAGAGCGAGGACTTGCGGCTGTCGCGTTTGTCTCGCGGCTCGTCGCAAGCGGCGCCGTGCGACGATGACCGGCGCCGGGTCAATCAATAGCATAGGTCTCGCGTGCTTGTTCGACGCGCACGCGCTTCGATGGAGGCTCGTGAAGCTGCGACAAGGAGGGCCAGGTGGAAACGGTGACCGGGACGCGCGCACCCCGCGCAGCAGGTGCCATGAGTGCTTGGAAGAGCCGCGCTGGTCGTCGCGGGAGAGACTGTGGACCACGGACGACCCGCCGCGCCTTGACGCGGATGACCCGCCGGGCCTTAAAATCGACGACCCGCCGCGCCGTCACGCGGACGACCCGCGACGCGCGGAGACCTGGGCAAGAGGTTCTGACTCCTCCCCCTCCGACCCGCCACCTTCGCCCTCGCCACCACCGCCTGCACTCGCAGGTGCAGCCGAGGCAGAGGCGCGAACAGCAGCAGCAGCAGCGGAAGCAGCAGGAGAGGGAAGGCATGCAGCGCCATTCTTAGTGGATGAGCTGATGGGCATGGAGCAGCTGAGCCGCGTGACGGTGATACACGACGTGGGCTACTATCACTGCAGCCACTGCGACGACCCCGAATCGTCTCGCTCCCTAATCGACACGGATTATGTCTCGCCCCTTCCGCTCCCGGATGCCTTGCGCTCGCGTCTCGAGCAGCTGTCGCGACGCCCGCAGCACGTGAGCGCGCTTCACATGCCCGTGACTGTCGACTACTGCTCAGGCCGGGTGTGGCAGATTAGGGAAATGATGGGCTTGGCGCGCTCATGCGTGAACCTGCGGTCGCTGCACCTTGTCTCTGAGCCGCCCAGATACGCCTCGTGCCCGATCCATCTGGAAAAGCACAGCGTTTGGGGATGGAAGGATCAAGCTCAGGCGGAGCAGATGAGGCAGCTTATAACGAGTTGTCCGCATCTACGCTCACTGCACTTCAGCCTCTGTGGCAACAACTACCTCACAATGAGTGAAGAAGTAGCTGCCCTGCTCTCCCGTCTCGCCCACCTCTCCCTGCCTCTCTCCGACCTCCCGCCTTACCTCCTTTCCCACCTCTCCTCCCTCCGCTCCCTCCGCCTCTCCTTCTCTGCTCCCCACCATCCCCTCCTCCTCTCCGGTCGCCCTTTCCACTCACTCTCCCTCCTCTCCCTCCTCCACCTCTCACTTGGAACCCCCACCACCGGCCTTTCCGAGCCTCTCTCGCCGGACCTGTTTGCTGGGCTCGGACCGAGCCTGCGGTCCTTGACGTTTTTAGTGTGTGCGAAGCCAAAAGGAGATGAAGGGGAGAGGAGAAAAATGTGTGGTGGGAAGGCGCAGGGTGGAAGGGATGGGGGAGATAACGGCAAGCAGAAGGGAGGAGGAAGAGGAGAGGAGGAGGGAGGCGGATGGGTGGGCGATGGGTGGGCTGGGGAGGACTCGGTGGTGGGGTGGCTGCCTGCCTCGCTGTGGTCGCTCACGCGCCTGCAGCAGCTCACCACCAACGTGGGAGGCGAGTGGCACTGCACGGGCCTCAACGCCCTCTTCTCCCCCCACGATTCTATCTCACCTTCCTGCCACTGCTGCTGTTCCTCCTCATCCTCCTCCTGCAGCGACGATTCCACACACCCCCACCAGAGCCACCGTCAGTGCCTAGCCTCCCTCCCCAACCTGACCTCTCTCTCCCTCCTCGCTCACCGCACCTTCCCTCCCTGCCTGTCCTCCCTCTCCTCCCTCACTCTCCTCTCCATCCCCCTCGCCTCCCCTCTCCACTCCCCCGCTTCTCTCGCCCTCTTCGCCCACTGGCCCCGTTTGTCTCATCTGCACGTCAATGGTGAGGGTCCTGCCGAACCAACCTTCTGCCACACCAAACCTGCAACCCGCCACACCGATTACTTGCCCGGAAAAAACACTTCGTCAGCCTCCCTCCGCCACGTCACTCTCACGGGGACAGCTGGCGTCATCCCATTGGCGGTGTGGGGGCGGCTGTGCCCTCAGCTGCAATCGCTCAAAATCCAAGGCTCTCCTTTCGTGGCTGTCCAAGGATGGGGGGAGGCATCGGAGGAGGCGAGGGGGGAGGGGAATGTGGGGCAGGGCGCATGTGGTGAGATAGAGTGCGAATATGGTGAGGGTGGGGGCGCATGTGGTGGAAGGGAGGGCGCATGTGGTGGAAGGGAGGGCGCATGTGGTGGAAGGGAGGGCGCATGTGGTACAGCGGATAAGCTACTTGCGTGCTTCTTTCCTTTTCTTGAGGAGCTTGTGCTGCTCAATGTGAGAAGCCATGCATGTTCTTCTCACTCAGGGCAAGAGCACTCAAGACCAGATGACACTGGCCCGCAGAAGCAGCAGCATCAGACTCTAGCATTCATGGGCGAGCTGCCGCGCCTGACCCACTTGGCCATCCAAGACTCCCCATGGCCGTCCCACCCGCCCATGCACGCACCCACCATCCTGCCGCACCTCCTCCCCAACCTCACCTTCCTCCGCATCCACTCCCCCCCACGTGCCCCCCTGCCCGTGCTGCCCCACCTGCGCACGCTCATAGTGGGGTCCTACCCGCACTCCTCGCGCTTCCTCGCCTCGCTCGCCCTCTTCCCCGCCCTCACTGCCCTCCGCATCTTCAACCTCTCCACGCACAACCACCACTCCGCCCTCTCCTGCCCTCCCCACCTCACATCGCTCCAAATCTGCCACTCCCACACTCCCCTCCTCCCCGACTGCCTCCGCCTCTTCTCCTCCCTCACTCGCCTCCACCTCTTCCAGTGTACCCCGCTCCGCGCCCTCCCCTCCTTCCTCTCCTCCTTCTCCTCCCTCACCCACTTCTCCTTTGATCGTCCTTACAACCCTGTTGTGGTGCCTGTGGGGCTTGAAGGGTACCTGCAGGGGAGAGAGTGGGCGCGAGAGCAGGAGGAGGAGCAGAAGGGGAACGGGAAACCGAAGAAAAAAAAGGAGACTAAGGAACAGAGGAAGAGGAAGATGAGATTCCAGAGTGTGTTTGAGGAATCGATGCTGAGTTGGAAACAGAAGGAGGAGCAGAGGGAGTGGTGGAGGCAGGTGGGGAGGAAAGAGGAAGAGCAGTGGGAGTGGAGGTGTGAGGGTGTAAGAGGAGAGGGGCAGGACGCGCAGCAGCAGCAGGAGGAAGAGCGGTGGCAGGAGGCGGAGCAGGGAGACGAGTTGGTGCAAGGGGTACAGGAGGTGGAGGTGAGAGGCTCATGCAAAGTCGCGAGTGACAGCAATCATTACTCGCACGATCAGCAGCAGCAGCAGCAGCTATTAACACCAGAGGAGGTACTAGCAGGGGTGCTACAGCAGCAGCAGAGCAGCAGCAGCATCAGCACTCCCAGCAGCACGCAGTTACCATGGGAGGTGCTACAAGGCGTGTTGCAGCGGGTGCAGAGTCCTGTGGAGCTGGCGAGAGTGAGACTGGTGTGCCGCGAGTGGCACCACTGGTGCCGCCTCCACACCTCCTGCTTCGCCCTCGCCCTCCACCCCCTCACGCTCGCCTGGCTGCCCGTCCCCCTGCTCCACCCCCCTCCCTCCACTTCTTCCTCCTCCAAGCCTGATTGCAGCAGGACAAGCCACCACGAGACGAGAGAAGCAGCAGGTTTCAACGGTCCCTCTCTCTTCTCCTCCGCGTGGCTCCCCTCCGACTCTCCCTTCTGGGTCATCCACTCCTCCCCCACCTCCCCCTTCTCCCTGCTCCCCTCATCCCGCCCTCCCTTCACCCTCGCCCCTCACATCACCCCCTCCTCCCTCTCCTCCTGCTTCACCCACTTTATAAACAACGAGGAACAACTCTCCCCCGTCTGGTTCGCATCGCTCCCCTCCCCCTCCTCCCTCGCCCACACCCTTGCCCACTACCCCTCTCTCTCTACGCTCGCCCTTCCCCTCGTCTCCACCACGGCCTGCCCCCTCCGCCCCTCCCATCTGCGCTCGCTGCTCGCTGCTGCTGCCGCCCTCCCTGCTCTCACCTCCCTCTCCTTGCTCCTAGAGCCTGGCTTCTTACCAGAATACAGGTGCGGATATGGGCGGCAGGACTGGCAGGACGACTGGTGGGAGGCTGCTGGAGTGGAGGCGAACCAGGAGATGGAGAGGGGGCTGTTTGCCGTGCTGAAGAGATGCCGGGGACTCAAGCAGCTGCACCTTCAAGGGGAGACCCTCACAAACCACCTCAAACTCCCCGACTCTCTCTTCCTGCGCTGCCCACAACTCACCGCTCTCTCCCTCCCTCTCTCCCGCCTCCCCTCCTCCCTCCTCCTCCTCTCGCGCCTCACCTCCCTCGCCCTCGCCCTCCCAGCAGACCCCATGCCGCCCCGCCTCTCCCTCCCCT
Source organism: Closterium sp. Naga37s-1 (assembly GCA_947471745.1). Taxonomy (NCBI): domain Eukaryota; kingdom Viridiplantae; phylum Streptophyta; class Zygnematophyceae; order Desmidiales; family Closteriaceae; genus Closterium; species Closterium sp. Naga37s-1. Next base: position 2,464,034 of record CANJKZ010000142.1, on the reverse strand, counting down.
CCCCCTTCGCCCACCTCCGCTCCCTCCGCTCGCTCTCCCTGCACGTGCCAAGCACCCTCCACCGCTACTACCTCCCTGAGGAAGGCAGCAGCTGGAGCAGCGTCTCTGACAACCTGCTGCTGGGTCTGCCCTCGTGCCTCTCCGCCCTCTCCCTGCACCTCCCCACCCCCACCATGCCCTCTTCCGTCTCCTGCCTCACTTCCCTGACTCGCCTTGACACCAACCTCTGGATTCCGGGACTGGATGATGATGAAGATGAGGAGGAAGAGGAGGAGGGGGTGGGAGAAGAGGAGGAACGGGAGGTTATGGCAGAGGAAGCAAGAAATGTGGGAGAGGATGAGGGTGGGTGTGTAATTGCTGATGGGAATGATGGTGATGGTGATGAGGAGGAGGAGCAAAGCAACGGGTTTGCCAATGCAGGTGTTGCCTCAAGAATTATTGATGAGAGCCTCCTGCCTCTTTGCAACCTCACCTCCCTCTCTCTCTCCCACTACCGATTCTTCCCTCCTCTCATCCGCCACCTCACTCGCCTCATCTCCCTCACCCTCCCATCCTCCCACCGTGCATACGATTACGGAGACGACAACACCCCGTCCTGCTCTCTCCACTACGGCCTCTCTCGCCTCACTCGCCTGGAGGACCTCTTCCTCTGCTGCTCTGACTCAGCCTGCCTGCCCCGCCTGCCCCGTCTGCGTCGCCTGCGCGTGCAATGCCCCGATGATATCGTGGACGTCGCTCGGTTCATTGCCCGCGTGGCACCATCCCTGGAGCAGCTTGACATCCGAGCCGACCGCTTCCGTTACTCCGAGGGAAATCTTTGTGCGTGGCGCACAGACAGCGGTGAATGGAGGGCGCCTGTGTTTCACAAGCTCAAGGTGCTGCAGCTGCTGGCCAACTCAGGCGACATGGCACTCTTCCCTGCCCTGGAGCACATGGCGCTAGCTGGCAATCGCGATGTGGCCTGGAAGGTGGAGAACGGCTTCTCTGCCAACCTCCGTTTCCTGCACTTGGACTGTGCAAAGCTGTCGGGATTTGAAAGTGAACCTCAGCTGACGCAGCTGACGGCGCTCACCACTCTGGTGGTGGACAACGCTGACTGCCGGGACTTCCTTGCATGCCTCTCCTGCTTCTCCTCGCTGCACACCCTCCGCCTCTCCAACATCACCAGAGGCTGCTCCCAGCCCTATCTCACCTGCCCGCCTCTCCTCTCCACGCTTCAAATCTGCCGCTGCGACCTGCCGCACCTCCCATCCTCACTGCTGAAATTCTCCCGCCTCACTCGTCTTGACCTCCTCCACTGGCGCCGCTTGCACTCTCTCCCGCCTTTCCTCTCCGCCTTCACGTCGCTCCGCCATTTCAGAGTTAGCTGCGATGGGCCCATGCCCCACGTGCCCCAGTGCCTGAAATACTTTCTCAACGGCAAGCAATGGTACGAGCATTCGGCCTGTGATGGGAGCTTTGACAGCTGAGCATATCACTGCTCCCTCTACGTTTTTCAACCCATTGCCATATCATACCACGTCTCCATTCATTTACGGTACCCTAGAATAGGGGGTGGTTGTAACTGATGGTTAGCCTCCATGATAGGGGGCGTAGGTCAGGACAGGAACTCCTTGATGATCCGTCTGGTGGTGCTTTAGGGCCCCATTGCCAAATTATATCTGTGGTAGTGTTAAGCTAGATTGAGTTGCTCATTAGTGTGTGCAACACTCGCAGGGTTTGCTATTTGTGTCACTCTCCTGTTAGTCCAATCCATTCCACTTGTGATACCATAACCCTGAACCGTTACTCATCTCACCTATTAATAAAACCTGTTTGCATAAATATACCCCTTAGACGGTGACACACGGTATACTGGTAATGTACCCCTTACATTGTGCTACTGGGTACTTGAAAACAAAAAAGCACATGCGCCTGGTGCTAGTTAATCCACAACCTGAACGAGCTCAAAGAGCTTTCCCTTAATGGCCTCCTCGAGCACTATCATGGGAGAGAGCTCCTTGCCTTCCAGCACGGCGAGCAGCATACCCTTGCTGAACCCCGACACCAGCGCCACGCTATCCTCACTTGCAGCCACAGGCGTACTGCTCGCAGAAGCATCTCCCCTCAGGTTCCAATACACTATCTGCGGAACAGGGTAACCCGCCTCATTGTACTTGCGTACAATCGCTTGATGGTCCGTCTCCCAGCCGCTCTCTCTGGCTCCGTAACCCCCAATGGCCGAGTGTGATTCGTCAAACTGCACCATGTCCGCCGGGTCTAGCTGGAACTGCTGCGTGCGGGACAGCAGCAGGTCAAACACAGCCTGGAAATTCGTGTTGTAGCCCCAGGCCATGCCCTCTGTGCTTCTCACGCGCTCCACCAGGGTCTCTCCCTGCACGTGGTGGATGGTCGGCTGCGCGGAGAAGGTGATGAGGTGGTTCTTCCACGGCTCACTGCTCACCTCGCTCACGAGCAGCGACAGTGCAATGGCCACCTCCATGGGTATACCCGACATGCTCCCCGACACATCGCACACCGCCATGCTGTTCTCCAGGGACCCCTTGCTGCGCACATCACCCACCATGGCCTTCCACTGCAGCTCGCCCACTGTATCATCGCTGTCCTCTGCTGCTTCCATGGCCGTTTTCACCACTTCATGCGGCAGCAGCGCCCCAGCAGCAATCTTCGCCTCCCCGCCCTTGACATCCGCCAGGTACTCTTTAAAGCGCGCCTCATCGTGGGAGAGGAAGAGCTTGCGGGTGTTCTTCATGCACACGGATGGGACTCGCCCGTACGCCACGTGCTCCCACCGCCCGCTGCTCATGTGCACCTCGGGCACCTCCAGCACTCTCCGCAGCGGCGCCAGCACCTCTCTCTGCAGCCTCTCCTTCGCCACTCGCACGTACCCTCCCCCCCCGCCCGCTGCTGCTGCTGCCCCGTCGTCCACGTCCATCCCGGCATCAGCAGCATCAGATTTAGCAGCAGCAGCAGCAGAGGAGGGGGAGGAAGAGGAGGAGGAGGAGGGGGGGAAGAGGGGGAGGGCGATGGAGGAGGTGAGCAGTGTGCAGTGGTCGAACGACTTGCCAGGGGAGGGGGCCCATTTGGCTGCCAGAGAGAGCTTCGGCGCCGGCCTCCCCATCCACTTGCCCTTCTTCTTGCCCTTGCCACCACTCTCGCCTTCACTCTTCTCCTCATTGCCTTCCTTCACCCCCTCCCCCTCTGCCTCCGTTTCCTCCATAACCATCTCCCCTGCCTCAGCCTTCTCGCTTTCCTGCTTCTTCTCCTCCTCCTTCACCCCTCCCCCTTTAGCGGTCTTCCGCGCGCGCCCCTCCTCGAACGCGCGCATCGTCTCCAGGTCCCCCTTCAGCGCAGCCGCGAAGATGGCCGCCACCGCGTTGTACACGGCGCGCAGCCGCTCGCTCGACTCGTACGCGTGCGCCACCGCCGCCGCCCTCCGCGCGTGCACTGCCTTGCGCACAACCGCCGCGCGATCGCTCTCCTCCGCCATCTGCCGCCTGTTCTCCGCCACCCGCTCCTCCCGACTCTTCTGCTTTTCCTTGCCTCCTTTGCCGCCCCTGCTCCCGTTCCCGTCGCCCTGCTTCATCATCTTCTTTCCCTTATTCGTGCCATTCCAAGCCACCGCACTGTCCTCCATGGCGTCTACGCCTTCCTCCGCCAGAGCGAGCCGCACGATCTCCAGAAGATCTTTGAAGCACCCGAATTCCGGAACCAGCCACAGATTTTGCACGAGCGTCCGTGGGTGGTTTTGGTAAAGCCACGTGACGCAGTGGAAGAAGCTGGAGCGGTCGCTTTTGCCCGTGCCGCGCACTGCGCGCAGCTGCATCACCAGTCGCAGCGCCGTGGCTGGGTCCTCCGCCCACGCGGCCTCGAGCCGCCGGTGCGCATCGTCGCGCTCGGTCTGCGGCAGCACGTGGAAGAGGAAATCCACGCACGCGTTCCCCGATGACACGTACGTATCCGCGAGGTTCTCCGTGAGGCCCCGCTCCGGCTCGCTTGCGACACATTCCATTTTCATGCCGCCAGTGGCATTGTCGGCGCTCTTGGACAGCGTCACGTTGTCCGCGTGCTCCGAGGACGGAACGGCTTGAACCTCTGGCAGTTTCTTGGAAGGGTCATCCTCGTTGACCGGACGACGCGCACGCAGCTCCTGAAGGAAAGGCAGGGCCGAGGAAGGGCAGTGTAGGACGTGGCTCGTGTCTACTGGAAGTGGGCCGGACAGGAAGGTGGCGGCGTGAGCCCCCATGGCTGATATCAGTGGGACTGAACAAATAGAAAATGGCTGTCGCTTCTATGCGTGGAACAGGCAGTAAAGACAGTGTGTGGGAGATCTGGAAGACTCCCAGATTCACGAATTCGGAGAGGCTCTGGAAATTCTGTACTGTAATGGTTGGGAATTTGTAAACTCGTTGCTCACATGGCACTAGGCGAGGTTGACTTGCGTGCTCTGGAAGGCTAGGCTTGGCTTGGCTTGTTCCCTCCTTTGAAGCGTACGGTTGATTGGTCTGCGTTGACCAGCCGAAACGCAGGCTGGGCTGGGCGAGTGAAAGCGAGAGCAAACGGATTCCCCAGGGCGAGGCTGCTTGAAGATCAGGCTAGATTGGGGGTACGCGTTATACCCTGAATCCTGGACAGAGTCGCCGCGGACACGTAAATATGCTGGGTCTCCTTGTTCCCCGATTATATTTTCGCTTCTGCACTCATAATAAAACCCACATTGTCTCCAAACACATTGAACCAGATAGTTACACAATCCTCTATGAGACTGATTCAAGTGCACTTCATTATGCTGGAATATTTTAACACGTTGATCTCCCTGATTCAGTCCTTCATATAAAAAAACTCATAGAATTGCGTCACTGAAGTAGTTAACACTAATAAAAAAATTCTAAACACATCATGCAATCAACAACGACCTTAATTGCTTTGCAAACATTCTGGTTGGCACTGCTGGATTGAACAAAATGATTTATACAATTCAGTCATTCGATTTGAACTGTCAAATGTTGTAGCCTGCAGTGAGGCATGTCATGTGGGGTACAGTTGTTAAGGTTAAATATATGTACACCAACTCACAGTAATACGGCCATCATTCCGTTTCTGACATGGTATCACCCAGGTTAGGATCCTGTTGGATCCCATTCCTCCCTCTTGAGCCTCTCGCGCCCGTTGCGCCCAGCCTACCACGCCCATAGTGTCGAAACAGTAGCTAGAACTTAGTAGCCATAGATAGGGTTTTGGGTGCTAGCATGAGAGTAGAGATTGTTTGGCCAAAGAAGATGATGCACTAGCAAGCAGGAGAGGTACAAATAACAAGCCCTAAAAGGGTTATACTCACTATTGAGTACCCCACTGCAGACTAGACAAACATAATATTCTGACACGTAGCGCCCTACCGTCGCGCCCGTCCCGTCCCCTAGCGCCCATTGCGCCCGTCCCGTCCCGTCCCCTCGCGTCCATCGCGCCCGTCCCGTCCCGTCCCCTCGCGCCCGTCTCGTTCCGTCCCCTCGCGCCCGTCGCGCCTCCCTGCCCGTCGCGTCGCGCCCTGCCCGTCCCGTCCCGTCCCCTCGTGCCCGTCGCGCCTCCCTGCCCATCGCGTCGCGCCCTGCCCGTCCTGTCGTGTCGCGCCCTGCCCGTCCCGTCGCGTCGCGCCCGTCGCGCCTCCCTGCCCGTCGCGTCGCGCCCTGCCCGTCCTGTCGTGTCGCGCCCTGCCCATCCCCATTAGTTAGGGTTTCCTCCGCCAAACTAAGACGTGGCAGCAGTAGCTCCATCCCCTCCGCATCAACTATGGCGACGCCTAGGGTCCTGCGCTTTGACGCCGAGGGTAGGCAGCTGGAGTTCTCTATCTGGCTCCTCCGTGCGCAGCGCCTGTTAGAGAGTCAGTGTCAGGCTGACGAGTCCCTCTGGGCGCACGCCTCCAGTGACCTTCTTGCGCCCTCTGCTCCTGAACCCCTAGGCGCTGGCAGAGAGCGTTTTGCACGTCAGCGCGCTGCCCTGACAGCCTGGAAGTCGCGCGACGTCGCGGCATGCATTGCCCTCAGCAGCCTCCTCCCCGAGTCTGAGGAGACCCACTTCACCCAGGTTCGCACTGCTAGCGAGTTCCTGACTGCGACCAAAGCCCGCTACTCCACTCTCACCATCTCTCTTGGTCGCCTATTCTTCCCGTTCCTGTTTTCTGACCTCGCCTCGTTTGAGCGTTCTGCTGACTTGATCGCTTACCTGCGTTCGCTGGATTCTAGCTACCGCGCTGCCTGCACTGATGCACAGCTTGCACTGCTCCCCCCCCCCCCCCCCTTGGCGATTACTATTTATTTTATAGCCACTAGCCTCCATGACCGCCTTGCCACAATTCGCGACGTGCTCCTTCTGACGCACCCTAGCGAGCTCGCTACCGAGGTCCTTGAGTCTGCACTCAAGGACTTCGAGAGCAACCTCCGCTCGGTAGCCTCCGTCTCTTGCGCTGTGCCCCCCCCCCCCCCCCCCCACTGTTCCACGGTTGTACTGTCCCACAGCTGCCCTGCTGCAGCTGGTGGAGGTGACGCTCGGGTTTTGGCTCCCCTGCTGCAGCTGGTGGAGGTGACGCTCGGGTTTGTCAGGCACCTTCGGGGCTGCCAGCTGCAGGTGCTGGGGTGGCGGCCTGGTACCTGGCCTAGCAGCAGCCGCGGCAGCAGCAGCAGCAGCCACTACTCTCGCAGCAGCCACAACAGCAGCAGCCACTACTCTCGCAGCAGCCACAGCAGCAACAGGGGCAGCAGCAGGTTCCGAGGCATGGGTCAGACCTTATTAGCTGACGCGTGGTGACGCCCACCCACCCTGCCCCTACCTCATCCAGACAGGTACTCGCAGTGGCCTCCGCTGCGACCCCCGTCACCCACCTGGTCAGTGCTTTGCTCAGCTCACTGACAATCTTCGCTCGGCCTACGGCGTGGACGACCCTGCCCCTGACTGGCCTGGAAAAAGGTTACTCCCTCATGCTAATAGTAGCCTCTAGATACATAGTGTGCCTTGAAGATAGGTGGTGATTTAGGTGGCCGCTTCACCTTGCCATCGGCTTCGTTCGCCCCAGGAGTGGGAACTGCGTCAACGCAAATGCGTGTGGATCTCCAAGATGGCATCTCTGAGTGTATGGCCGCTATTTATTGAGAGGCCCACTGCCCTGAGACTGCCTCGCGGTACGTGCGAGGAGTCGGTATGTCAAGGGCGTTGGGGTCTCACTCAGCGGCTAGCAGCATGGCACAGAGATGAGGAGAAGCGGCTGCCAGGAAGTCCAGCTCAAACTGCCTATTCTCTAGGACGTCATAGCTAAGAGCATACTCACCCCCGACGGACAGAGGACATGCAGCCACCACGTGGGGGGTGTAGTTAAGGCGGTGGGTGGCAGCAAAGTCAGAGACAGCGACAACAAGATAGACGACGGAGGGGCAGCAGTGTCCGTCACAAGAGAGGCGAGAACACGTGAGACAAGTGGACGAGCAGCGCTGTAGTAGTCAGTGATAGGGTGAGAGGAGGCTGTAAGGGACGACGCAGCAGGTGACGAGAGAACAGGGTGAGGCAGAGAACAAAAAGGACTAGAATGAAGCAAGACAGAGTGGAGATCATCAAAAGGAGACGAGGGACGAGCACGAGGAGGACAACGACTTGCCCAAGCGTGCGGAACAATAGGAGGAGGCGACTGTGACTAAGGAGGAGAGAAAACAGTCGAGGACGAGTCTGGATGAGGAAAATCGTATGCAGTAGGTGGCAGTGAGCGGTCCAAAGGGGAGGAAGGGAGATCAAGAGCCCGGAGGCCAGTCACAGGTGGGAAAAACTGCTTCAATAGTGACGGCTCTGGCGTCTGCTGTTGCTGCTGCTACTGCAGCTCTTGCTACCGCTGCTCTAGCTCCAGCCTCTTTGTTACAGGTAGTACCACGTATTTGCATGACACAATATCAGAAGTACCGCTTCAAGAGTCGACTCGATAAATAGCCTGGTTCGTGAACAGGTACATAACAAAAAGGTACAATTTCTCATGATACATTTCTTGTATTTTCTTATTATTGTAATCAATCATTGTTCTTACTACTACCAGCACAGGAATTCCAAAGCCTCTGCTGCAATCACTTTTATAAGAACTAATATCTTAGAAGGTCCTAAGGCTTTTTCTCAATCCAACATTGTATGAGAGTAGGAAAGGCTATGCTTTCCTAGACTACGGTTTATACCCAAGTACCAATTTTTTCATTATGATCAAGGAATTAACTGGCTGGCAACAACGGCAGTAAAACCTACCTTCAGGGTGGAGGCATGGTTCTAATCAACCTTCTGCACCACTGCCACCTGACTCAGGCAAAAACACTGCCAACCCTGATCCAATAGCCGCATCTGCTACTCGACCAGGAGGCACAGAAGAATCTTCCAATTCCTTCATGCGTAACCCCGATCGAGATGCTACTGAATCTCACCAAGCTCCAATCGATCCTCTAATTCAATAAGTGATGACAATCATGTCTTCGTACTTTGGAGCAGCACCACATGTGTCAACGCCAGTAAGCATGGGAACGGCTCCAATGAATGTTGATGGATACTCGTATGCGTAACGTCATCAACAACCAATTTCTTATCTAGTTCCGCCTCGACGGCAGACGTGGATCACATTTGCGTCCGTACCACCTGGTGTATCTGCGCAACAACAAAATTAACATGATGGAGATGGAGGTGGAATGGGAGTCAGAGATGCAACAAACTACCAAAAACATAAGCTGAGCATCTTGAAGTCTGAATGGTAAGACTTTTCCGCCTGAAGTTTTAAATTTGAGCTCATGATGGAAGCAATGAAGATTTGAGAGTACTTCACTGGAAATGCGCAGCAGTTTTCTGTAAATGGCACATTAGAAGAGCAACGCTCTTTCAACTTTCTATCGATGATGTCGTTTACGTTTTTTCTTCGTATTCTGTCACCAACAAAACAACAGAGTATCATGTCTTACAAGGTGTACGGAATTCCAGCAGAGTTAGCATGGCAACATATGAAGCGGCTTTATGAAGCTACAGGTAGTGTCACCCGGAGTGGAATTATTGTCAGAGTTATATGACATTGTCTGTGTAGGCTGTAGTGGGGTAGACAATATGGGGTACAACACTTCTAGGGTTTCCTACTTGTACCCACCTGTTTGCTAGTTCAATCATTCCTCATTTCTTCACATGGTATAGAGCTGGTTCCCTCATGGGACAGTTTCTTCCTTGGGCCCACCATTCGATTTTTTTTTTACTGCCCTAAACGCGCTTCGCGTCCTGCCCTAAAACTTTGCGCACCCCCCCCTTAGCGGCCCCCCTTCGCGGCCCCTTCGCGGTCCCGGTCGCGACCCCTTAGCGGCCCCTCGCGGCCCCTCTTACGGCCCTTCGCGGCCCCCTCACGGCCCTTCGCGGCCCCTTCGCGGCCTTCGCGGCCCCTTTCGCGGCCCTTTGCGGCCCCCCTCTCGGCCCTTCGCGGCCCCTTCGCGGCCCTTCGCGGCCCCCTCTCGGCCCTTCGCGGCCTCTTCGCGGCACTTCGCGGCCCTTCGCGGCCCCCCCCTTCGCGGCTCTTCACGGCCCCTCCGCGGATCTTCGCGACCCGCCGCAGCCGCCCAGCCGCCCCGTTGCCGCCGCCCCAGCAGCAACTGCCGTCGCGCCTGCTGCCGCTGCCGCTTCCGCCAAGACCGTTCGCCGCCGCCGCTGCTGCCGTGATCGCCGCCGCCGCCACTGCTGTCGTCACAAGCCGCCGCCGCTCCTGCTGTGACAGCTGCCGCGGCTGCTGCTGAGACAGCCGCCGCCGCCCCTACCGTGACAGCTGCCCCCGCCGTCCCGGCCCTGCACTGCAGCCGAGTCGCGGCCCTGCCCTGCCGCCCTGTTGCGGCCCTGTTTCTACCGACGCACCTCGGCCCTGCCCCACCACTTGCGGGTTTTTACCCACCCGCCCCTGGTAAGCGCACAGCCGAGCCGCGTCCCTCCTGCTGCTGCTGCTGCTAGCCTGCTACTGCTGCTGTCATGGCTAGTCCAAACGTGCTTACCTTTGATGCTGAGGGTCGAGCGGTAGACTTTGAGGTCTGGATAGATGATCTGCAGCTTTTCCTGCAGTGCGATAGCAAAGATGGCATTTCACTGTTCGATCTCACGTCTGGTGCCTCTGCTGCCCCTGCTGCTGATGCTGCTAGTACTGTTCGCTCTGTCTGGACCACGCGCGATGCTGCTGCTCGCCTTGCTGTGCGTAGTCACCTGCCGTCCTCTGAGCGCGCGCACTTTAGTCAGTACAAGAGTGCTAGCACTCTGTACACTGCTGTTGTTGCACGCTACTCCCCCCCTGCTACTGCTGCCCTTAGCCGCCTCATGCTGCCGTACCTGTTCCCTGACCTAGCCACTTTTGCCACAGTCGCTGACCTCATTACGCACCTCCGCACTAGTGACACCCGCTACCGCGCTGCGCTTCCTATCGAGTTCTGCGCCAAGAACCCCCCCCCTATGTACATCACTCTCTACTACCTCGTTACCCGGCTCCCTGATTCCCTTTGCTCGGTCAGGGACCACTTCCTCTCGCTTTGCCCCACCACTCTCACTGTTGACCTCCTCGAGGAGCGCCTCCTTGCAGCTGAGAAGAGTATATTCGCTGTAGGAGCCTCTCGTGGTGACCCCCGTGCCCCTTTCTTTGAGGGGTGCTCTCCCGTCCCTCTTTTGCCCTCTGTTGCCTCTGCTGCTGCTGTCGACCTCGTTGGCACCGAGTCGGTCGGCACTGCGTCTGCCCCTAGTGGCAAGCGCCGCAACAGCAAGGGCAAGTGGGGCAAGGGGGGTGGAGGGGGCGGCGGGGGCGGCGGTAGTGGCGGTGGAGGAGGAGGAGGGGGTGGCGGTGGAGGTGGAGGTGGTGGCGAGACTGGGGGCTTAGGCGGCGGCGGTGGAGGTGGAGGCGGCGGAGGCAGCGGGAGTGGGGGTGGAGGTAGTGGCGGCGGCGGAGGAGGTGGGAGTGGCGGGGGTGGTGGTGGGCAGCGGGGAGGCCCTGGCGGTGGCCAGCGCCAGCAGCAGCAGCGCTCCGGTGAGACCCCGTCGCCTCAGCAGCTTCGTGAGTGGTACGCTGGGCGTGGGAGGTCTGGGGGTGCTGGTCCCTACACCTACGTTCTTCGCACCGGCGACCGCCGTGGAGAACCGTGCGGAGGCCCGCACACCACACCACGCTGCTTCGGTCGCCTGACTGACGCCTGGCGCGCTCAGTTCCCTGGCTCCTCGGAGATCCCTCGCTGGGATATTCTGCTTAAGTCGGGTGTTGCTATCTTTGATCTTGACTATGATGCTATCCTTGCTGCTATGTATGCTGTGTCTATTAGTGATGAGGGTGACTGCTACCTGTGTGTTCCGCCCGACCCGGGCATTGAGGCTGCTGCTCTAGGTGCTAGTGAGTCTGCTGCACCAGGTGCTGGTGAGGCTGCTGCTCTAGGTGCTAGTGAGTCTGCTGCTCCAGGTGCTGGTGAGGCTGCTCTCTCAGGTACCGCGTCGGCACAGGTCTTGCACACTTTCACCCTTGACTCGGGTGCCTCCCGCTCCTTCTTTCGCGACTGCACCACCCTCTCGCCGCTCAGTCGGCCGGTGGCAGTCTCTTTGGCTGACCCCTCTGGGGGACCAGTTGTGGCCAGTTCCTCCACTGTCCTCCCGTGTCCTGCTGTTCCGTCCGGCTCGCTGTCTGGTCTGTACCTCCCCTCGTTCTCTACGAACTTGGTGGCGGGTGCTGATCTACAGGATGGGGGTGTTCACCAGTTCACCCCTGCCCACCAGCGTGTGACGCACTGCACGTGTGCTCGGACGGGTCGTCACCTGGCCACGTTACTTCCTGCTGGTCGTTGACGACTACTCGCGTTACACCACGGTCTTCCCCTTGCGCCGCAAGGGTGAGGTCACTGAGGTGTTGATCGACTGGATCCGCGCTGCTCGTCTCCAGCTCAGGAAGAGCTTCGGCTCGGACTTTCCTGTTGTGCGTCTGCACTCAGACAGAGGTGGTGAGTTTTCCTCTGACCTTCTGCGGGCCTTCTGTCGGGCGGAGGGCATCCGCCAGACGTTCACGCTTCCGGCCTCTCCACAGCAAAATGGGATTGCTGAGCGCCGCATTGGCATGGTCATGGATGTCGCTCGTACGTCCATGATTCATGCGGCTGCTCCCCACTTTCTGTGGCCGTTCGCGGTTCAGTACGCGGCGCATCAGATCAACCTCCAGCCCCAGGTCTCCTTGCCGGAGACCACCCCCACTCTGCGGTGGACGGGGAAGGTTGGCGATGCGTCTGTGTTCCGCGACTTGTCTGCGGACAAGCTGTCCTCTCGTGCCGTTCCCTGCGCCTTCCTTGGCTTCCCCCCTGACGCGCCTGGTTGGCAGTTCTACCACCCCACCTCGCGCCGTGTTCTGTCCTCTCAGGACGTCACGTTTGACGAGTCGGTTCCCTACTACCGTCTCTTCCCCTACCGCACTGCCCCCCTCCCCCCCCCGCCGCTCTTCCTTGCACCAGGTACTCCTCCGGTAGACCCCCTCCCCCCTCAGGGTCCTGCCCCCTCAGGTGTGTCTCAGGTAGACGCAGTCGAGCCTGTTGAGGTAGCTGTTGACTCAGGTGCTTCTGGGGGTGCTGAGCCTGAGGGTGCCGGGTCTGGGGGTGCTGAGCCTGGGGGTGCTGAGCCTGGGGGTGCTGCGCCTGGGGTTGCTGACTCTGGGGGTGCTGAGTCTGGGGGTGCTAAGACTGGAGGTCCTCCGAGTGTCCCGCTGCGGCGGGAGCCCCTCTCTCCACGGCAGCTGCGTGAGTGGTACGCTAGGCGCTGTAGCCGTGCTGCTGGAGCTGAGGGGCCTGCTGCTGGAGGTGCTGCTGGTGCTGGAGCTGCTGGAGGTGCTGCTGGAGGTCCTCCTGGTGCTGGAGCTGCTGGAGGTGCTGCTGGTGCTGGAGCTGCTGGAGGTGCTGCTGGAGGTGCTGCTGGTGCTGGAGCTGCTGGAGGTGCTGCTGGCGCTGGAGCTGCTGGAGGTGCTGCTGGAGGTGCTGCTGGAGGTGCTGCTGGTGCTGGAGCTGCTGGAGGTGCTGCTGGCGCTGGAGGTGCTGCTGGAGGTGCTGCTGGTGCTGGAGATGCTGGAGGTGCTGCTAGTACTGGAGCTGCTGGAGCCGCTGGTCCTGGAGGTGCTCGTACTGGAGGTACTGGAGCTGCTGGGACTGGAGCTGCTGCGGGAGCTGGAGCTGCTGGAGCTGCTGGTGGTGCTGAGGGAGTTGTAGCTGGAGACCTTGGAGCTGAGGGTGCTGTTGCTGTCTCTGCTGGGTCAGGAGGTGCTGCGCGGCCGCGGCCGTACTACGTTCCGCTCCTTCAGCAGGTTCTTGGCCTCCCGCCCTCTACTGGTCCTACTCCTCCCCTACTGAGTCCACCACCTGTCCAGTCGCAGTCACAGTTACAGCCGGCCTCTCCGCTGCCTAGTCCTTCTCCTTACGCTGGACCGACTAGAGGTCTTACGGAGCGTCGTGAGCCTGAGTCTCGTCCTGTGTCGCCTGAGTCTCGTCCAGAGTCGCCTGTCCGCGCTGTCCGCACTGGTCGTCGTGTTCCACGTGAGCGTCCTCCTCCTGTCCCTGGCACTCACTATATGACTCTGCGTCCTTCCACTGCTCCCCAGCGTGTCCCTGTGCCGTCTCCTCCTGCGTCCTCTCTTCCTGACGTTGCTGACCTGCCGTCAAACCTTGCTCGTGCTGCCAGTCCTACTGTCACGCGTCTTCTCGCAACTGTTGTCACTGACCAGTCTACTGCTGCGTCTGCCCTAGTTGCTGAGCTTGTTGACTTTGCTGCCGCCTATCGTCTAGACTACGCCGCTAGCCTTGTTGCTGAGTCTGAGTCTGTCTGTCCTCCGTCCGTCGGGGGTGAGTGTGCTCTTGGCACGGACGTCCTTGAGGACAGACAGGAGGAGTTTGAGTGCTTTGCCGCTGCTTTACCTCATCTCGTGTCCATGCTGATTGCCCCTGAGGGAGACCCGGATGTACCAGACATCCCGATCCCGCGCTCTTACGCAGAGGCGATAGAGGGTCCCTACTCCTCTCAGTGGCAGACAGCCATGGACGCAGAGATGGCTTCCTGGAAGTCCACAGGCACCTGCGTCGACGAGGTTCCCCCACCTGAGGCGAACATCGTCAGTGGCATGTGGATCTTCAGGGTGAAGCGGCCGCCGGGTTCTCCGCCTGTCTTCAAGGCACGTTACGTTGCACGAGGCTTCAGTCAGCGTGAGGGAGTTGACTTCTTCCAGACCTTCTCCCCTACCCCGAAGATGACCACTCTTCGGGTTCTGCTGCACGTCGCCGCTCAGCGTGACTACGAGCTCCACTCTCTTGACTTCAGCACTGCTTTCCTACAGGGCAGCCTGCACGAGGAGATCTGGCTGCGCCGCCCACCTGGCTTCACTGGGTCGTTTCCTCCTGGTACCCAGTGGGGCCTCCGGCGGCCAGTCTACGGTCTCCGCCAGGCACCCCGTGAGTGGCACGACACACTGAGGACGACTCTTGCTGCTCTTGGGTTTGCTCCTTCTACTGCTGACCCGTCGCTGTTTCTACGCACCGACACCACTCTGCCGCCGTTCTACGTTCTCGTGTACGTAGACGACCTGGTCTTTGCTACTGCTGACACTGAGGCACTCGCCCACGTGAAGTCGGAGCTGCAGAAGAGACACACGTGCACAGACCTGGGTGAACTGACAAGCTATCTTGGCTTGCGGATCACCCGGGACAGAGCACAGCGCACCATTACCTTGACTCAGTCACACATGGTGCAGCAGGTCCTTCAGCGCTTCCGCTTCACGTACTCCTCGCCACAGGCCACTCCTCTGCCTACGCGCCACTCGCTCTCAGCTCTGCCTTCGGATGAGTCCGTAGAGCCGAGTGGCCCGTATCCAGAGCTCGTGGGCTGCCTCATGTACCTGATGACCTGCATTCGACCTGACCTTGCATACCCTCTTAGCATCCTAGCACGCTATGTTGCTCCTGGCCGACACAGGATGGAGCACATGGATGCCGCTAAGAGGGTGTTGCGCTACTTGTGTAGTACGTCGGGCATGGGCTCGTGCTTGGAGGACGGGCCGACGTTGTCCTCACTGGTCACGGAGACGCTTCTTGGGCTGACGACTTGGCTACGCAGCGGTCGTCACAGGGTTACACCTTCAGTCTTGGCTCCGGCTCTGTTTCGTGGCGGTCTACCCGCTCGTCTTCTGTTCTCGGCTCCAGCTGTGAGGCCGAGATCTACGCAGGGACCATGGCTGCACAGGAGTTACGCTGGCTCACCTACCTGCTGACCGACCTGGGAGAGCCGCCTCGTTCTCCTCCAGTTCTGTATGTCGACAACAAGGCCATGCTGGCCTTGTGTCAGGAGCACAGACTGGAGCACAGAACGAAGCACATTGCTCTTCGCTACTTCCTCGCACGTGAGCTGCAGCAGCGTGGTCAGCTGCGCCTTGCTTACGTGGCCACTCAGGCCAACACTGCTGATATCTTTACCAAGGCGCTTCAGCCTTGTGATCATCAGCGTTTCTGTACTGTTCTAGGCCTTGTGCCTACTGTGCCTCACTTGCTTACCTCTTGACTCTGCTTGTACTGTGATCTCTATATATATACCTGCATGCTTATACTTGCTAGGTTGTGATCACTGTACCTCTTCTTATATATCAAACTGCATGTGAACTGGTCTTGTGACCTCTTGTTCTCCCCCACTTTGCCTATGGGGGTGTGTCAGAGTTATATGACATTGTCTGTGTAGGCTGTAGTGGGGTAGACAATATGGGGTACAACACTTCTAGGGTTTCCTACTTGTACCCACCTGTTTGCTAGTTCAATCATTCCTCATTTCTTCACAATTATGGTGCAACTAACAATGGTACAAATGAAAGCTGGAGAAAATGCTGTACAATACATAGACATATGCAGAGAGGTACGCTACCAGTTTGTACGAAGTGGAGGGAACTTCCCTGACTCGATGTTCGTCACAGTCATCGTTGGTCTAGGTCCTCAGTGGCATCTAACGCATTTTTTTTTTTTTTTTTTTTTTTTCAAAATCAAGGCAATGTTTCGAACATGCACCTCCGCTCAACCCTTCTCGTTGAACAGCAAGATATGGACCTGTACATCAGTAAGAGAAACAAGAAAGTTAACCACTTTGCTTTCATGACCCAGAGCAAGACAGTGCCTAAGAAGCAGCAATGACAAAAGCACTTACAACAACAGAAGCAGCAACAACAGCGACAACAGTAGCAGCAGCACTACTACGTACCACCGTTTTGTTATCACTGCAAAACTTCAGGACATTCACGTAATCTCCTTAGCTTCGACAGTCAACCCTATGGTGCATAGTTTCAGCAACGCCACAGGTTTCCGCTGCCACTTTATTAGCTGCACAGATGTAACCATAGACAACATGAGCACCAGTCAAAGGATGGAACGTACAAGCTTGGATGACACGCACAGATTCTTGCGTTTCAGACTCACCTCTGACCTTTGCACTAGGCGGCATTTTGGAGCCGATACCAGACTTGTGTTCAAGTCCTCCTCATTGCGCCAATATTGCCGCTAGTGCAGAGTACGCCCCCAAAGTTTGGTTCATCAATAGTTGCGGTGCACAACACATGTGCACATCAGGCATCACATGGTTACTTTGTTGAACACGAAACTTGACTTCAACAAGAGGTGACTATTACAATCGCTAATCATCAGACACTACGTACCCGATGCTAGGCACTGTTCTTCATCAGTCCCCGAAAACTAACACAGTCATTCAGCTCTCCCACGACTTCATTTTACCCGGTCTTGGTTACAAACTTCTCAACGTCAGTCAATTTATTGGATGAGGAGTAAACTTGGAATGTGGCAGAGAGAACAGGGAAATACTGTCATATTCTTTTAAGGGAAGTTTTTATGTGGCAAAAGCAATACGACCTCGCGTACGAAGCTTTCGCTTTCGCTGCATGGCTTCCTACAGCCGAACGAAAAAGCAATCTAGAGCTAAAGAGTTTCCAGAGAGATGGTGCTTTGGAGTACCTCTCACAACGTTTTTATGATTACATAGCAGAAAGAGGAATCAAGAAGCAGCAATAACTACCTTACCAGCATCAGCAGCGAGGATGAACTGGACGATGCAAATCATCTTGAGCATGTCAGAAGAGTAGCGAGAATAAGGAGCCATAGCTAGGTAAACCCTAGCTAGGCAAGAGAGAAATGAGCAAAGGAGGATTTGAACTAGAAAGGAGGGGGATACAAATAGCAAGCCCACAAGGGTTATACTCACTAGTGAGTACCCCACTACAGACTAGACAAGCATTATATTCTGACACACCCCCATAGTCAAAGTGGGGTATAATCAGCAGAGCAAGCAGTCATAGAGCAGGTTCACAATTGCAAGCAAAGCTAGAGGCATTCACGAAGGACAAGTGAGGAGGAGGAGGCGGGACTGTAAGAGGAGAGGAGATAGGAGGCGACGGCTGAAGCTGCAGACACACGGGCAACAGGAGCGGCTGGCACAGTGGCTACCGGGACAGCGCCCCGGACTACTGGAGTAACTGGCTCGGCGGCTACGAAGAGCGGCAGGAGCAACGGACCCACGGGCGACAGGCGCAGCAGGCTCTCTGGGCTACCAGGACAGCGCCCCGGACTACAGGTGCTGCGGACGACAAGACGGCAGCCTCCGCTCAAGCTCCCCCAACTGTCCCACCCCCCTTTCACACACCCCTTGCTGCACCCCTAGCTCCACTCCCACGTCACCCCCCTAGCACCACTCCTTCGGCTCCCACACACCCACCCCCCTCAGCGGCAGCTGCAGCAGTGGGAGACGGAGGAGGAGGAGGAGCAGGGGACTGCGCACACACCCGGTACCCCCATGCTAGCCACCCCCACACCCGCCACCCCCAAACCCTAAAACGGGCAACATGGGGTAGGAGCGCGGGGGAAGGCGCGGGGGACGGCTTGGGACGGCGCGCGGCCCCCGGGGCGCCTCGACGGGCGACGGGATGGGGGGGACGCGCGGCCCCCGTGGCGCCACGACGGGCGACGGGATGGGGGGGGACGCGCGGCCCCCGTGGCGTCGCGACGAGACGACGTGAAGGGGGGGGACGCGCGGCCCCCGGGGCGCCTCGACGGGCGACGGGATGGGGGGGACGCGCGGCCCCCGTGACGCCACGACGGGCGACGGGATGGGGGGGGACGCGCGGCCCCCGTGGCGTTGCGACGAGACGACGTGAAGGGGGGGGACGCGCGGCCCCTGGGGCGCCTCGACGGGCGACGGGATGGGGGGGACGCGCGGCCCCCGTAACGCCACGACGGGCGACGGGAGAGGGCGCCGCGGGGGCCCCCCGGGGCACCGCGACGGGCGACGGGAGAGGGCGCCATGACGGGCGACGAAACCGCCGCGCGCGCCCGAGGCGTGCGACCAGCAGAACAGTAGCAGCGGAAGCAGTAAGTGGGCCCACAGGCCAAGAGCGTGACAGCTCTGATTCCATGTCAGAAGAGTAGCGAGAATAAGGAGCCATAGCTAGGTAAACCCTAGCTAGGCAAGAGAGAAATGAGCAAAGGAGGATTTGAACTAGAAAGGAGGGGGATACAAATAGCAAGCCCACAAGGGTTATACTCACTAGTGAGTACCCCACTACAGACTAGACAAGCATTATATTCTGACAGTGCAAACTTCTCATGAAAGCACACCTACCAGCGCGCCACTGTCCGTTTGCATGGGCCACGCTATGTTGTTACACAATCTTCTATCATCCCACTCCCTGCCAAACAACTAACCACCTTACAAGGAATGGACGGAAAAGCTTGGTAGCGCAAAAGTGTTACGTGCCTTCAGGTGTATGGTACAGTACCGACCATCGAATACACATGTAGGACGGATGGGCAAAATAGGGAAACACACACACACACACACACACACACACACACACACACACACACACACACACACATACACACACACACACACACACACACACACACACACACACATACACATACACACACACACACATACACACACACACACACACACACACACACACACACACACACACACACACACACACACAATTCGCGGCATGGAAAATTTGGGATATCAAAGATCGTGTGGCAGTTCTGGTACGTGGCGTACTGTTCTACGAGCACCTCACTTACAACTCTTGGCACACCACCGCACCAACAGTGAGGACCTGACAGCTGGATTCATTGGTGCATGCACCTTTGCCACAGAAGCCGACAAAGTTGACACGATGGAGGAAGCTGTTTCTGGTGCGTCAACAGCTGCAAGTGTCGCCCCATACTACTCATTTCCGATTAAAATTGACGAATCTGATCCACACAACGACGTCGATGCCGATGTCCACTACGATCTTGCTGATAGCGGGGCAACTAAACCATTACCCGTCGACCAGTGCTCTTCGATGGGAGCTCGTCGCGTAGAGATCGTTGACCAGAGCTCGTCGCGCAAAGCTCGTCGACCAGATTCTGTCGAGCAGAGCCTTCTCGACCGCAACTTCCGTCGAACCGCAAAAGCCTATTTCGTCGACCAATCCGTCGCGAACTTCTCGTCGACGGCGAGATCGGCAAGCGAGGGCGGGGCCTTTCTCTTCGACAGTTGTCACGAACTCCGTTGCACGCGACGCTATCTCTTGAAGCGCTCGAATGTTTTCCCACGCTCTCGTGACGGGATGTCGTGGGTGTTGCCGGTGCTATTGTTCTTTGTGTTTACGCATGTGTTTGTTGCGCCCGGTTGATGCAGTTCTGAACTGACTCGTGTTCTGCCGTTAGCGTCGCAATTCCTTAGACGATTTTGCGCAATTGGTGCGCCAGTTCATCCAAGCATTCCTGCGTGCGGCTAGGTAGATCGGATGTGGTCCGCAGCGTCGAAGGACATCGGCCGGCTTAGGTGCTAGGTGCAATCGTGGGTGCGCGTACTTACGAGAGAGCACGGGGCCGTGGCTTCGAGAAAGGGGCGTATCTATCTTAGAGTGAAAAAATCAAAAGCAAAGATATGCTGGTTGCGGAAAAATGCGCGGTCCGAAGGAAAGTGGCTCTGATAGCCAAATGTTACGGCTGCAATGTATCAAGAATGCAAGGATTGCACTAAGTTGGCCAACGAGTATAAATGTGAGCAAAGACATGAGCGGTTATTTATAGCGAAACACACAAAAAGTAACTCAGAACGTACGAGCTAGCCAGTTCGATGCTTGCTTCGAGGTTCGGGCTAGTCGCGAAGTGTAGGTCGAGGGCCAGTCATGTCAAATTATATATGTGTTACATATGTGTTGGCTGTAGTGGGGTAGCTAATATGGGGTATAGCCCCTCTAGGGTTTCATACTTGTACCAAACTTTGTCCTAGTTCATTCATTCCTCCAAGTTGTTTCTGACATGGTATTCAGAGCAGTAGGTCCGTAGGACCGAAATTTTTTTTTTTTAAGGGCCCACCTACCGTTGCGGTTACTGAGCTGCCCCACGTCGTGCCTGCGCTGCGCTGCCCGCGCGCGCCCTGCCTTGCCTGCGCTGCGCTACCCGCGTGCGCCTCTGCCTTGCCTGCGCTGCGCTGCCCGTGCGCGCTGCCCTAGTCCCGCGCGCGCCGCTTCAGCAGCTTGCGCGCCGCCTGCTGCAGCCCTGCGCGCCGCCCAGGCCACCCGCGCGAGCCCACTGCTGCCCCGCGCGTCGCCTCCGCCGGTCGCGCAGCCCGCGGCTGCCCCACGCGCCGCCGTAGCCGCCCTCGCGCGGTACGCTGCTGCCCCGCGCGCCGCCTTAGCCGCCCTCGCGCGGCCCGCTGCTGCCTCGCGCGCTGCCTCCGCCTCTCGTGCAGCCCGCGGCTGCCTCGCGCGCCGCCTTACCCGCCCGCGCGCCGCTTCAGCAGCCTGCACACGCCTCGCGGCTGCCCTGCGCGCCGCCCTAGCCACTTGCGCGCCGCCCCAGCAGCTCGTGCGCCGCCACTGCAGCCCTGCGCATAGCTTCTCCCGGCCTGCACTCTGCTTTGCCGCCTGCGCGCTACTCTTGCCTGCGCTGCAATCATGGTCACTCTAAATGTCCTCGCTTTCGATCCTGACGGTCGCCCGATAGAGTTTGCCACTTGGCTCGACGACCTGCAACTGTTTCTTATGACTGATGCCAAAGACGGAGTTTCACTGTTCGATCACGCGTCTGGCACTGCCGTTGCTCCTGCTGACACTGCTGCCGCTCTCGACCGCTCACAGTGGCAGACTTGTGATGCTGCTGTGCGCCTCGCTATTTGCAACCATCTGCCGATCACTAAGCGCGCGCATTTTAGTCAGCACAAGACTGCTAAGGCACTGTATGAGGCTGTAGTTGCCCGTTACTCTTCCCCAGCAACTGCAGCCCTAGGTCGTCTTCTCCTACCCTACCTGTTCCCCGACCTGTCCTCGCTTACCACCGCTGAGGACCTCATCTCTCACCTGCGCGCTAGTGACGCTCGCTTTCGTGCCGCCCTTCCAGACGAGTTCCTCGCTGAGAATCCCCCTCCGATGTACTTTACTCTCTACTTCCTTGTCACCCGCCTCCCTGACACTCTTCGCTCAGCCAGGGACCATTTTCTCGCCCTAGACCCTACCACTCTCACTGTCGCCGACTTCGAGAAGCACATCCTAGCAGCCGAACAGAACATTCTAGCTGTAGGTGCTGCTCGTGGCACTCCTCGCACTCCCCTCTTTGAGGGGTGCTCCCCCTCCCCTCTTGCCCCCTCCTACGCCTCTGCTGCTGCTGCTGCTGTCGACTACCTTGGTGCTGAGGAGGCCGGGGCTGCTTCCGCTCCTAGTGGGAAGCGCCGCAGCGCCAGGGGCAGCAGGGGTGACAGGGGTGGTGGAGGCGGTGGGGGAGGTGGGGGTGGTGGGGGTGGGCGTGGGGGTGGAGGTGGTGGTGGGGGCGGCGGTGGTACCGGGAGCAGTGGAGGTGGCAGTGGCGGTAGTGGGGGAGGAGGGAGCGGTGGTGGCGGCGGTGGTGGGGGCTGGAGTGGAACCGGCCAGAAGGGGGGCTCTAGTGGTGGCCAGGGACAGCAGCAGCAGCAGCAGCAGCAGCCCAGCAGCAGCAGCAGCAGCGTCGGCGTGAGACCCCCACGACTCAGCAGCTTCGTGACTGGTACGCTCAGCGTGGGGCGTCTGGGGGTCCTGTTTGCTGCCCCTATCTCATTCGCACAGGTCCCCGCGCTGGTCGCCCATGCAACGGTTTTCACACTGAGTACCGCTGCTTCTCTCGGCTTAGCGACGCCTGGCGCGCCAAGTTTCCTGAGGCTACTGAGTTTCCCCCCTGGGCAGACCTGCTTAGGCGTGATGTTCCTATCTTTGATCTTGACTATGATGCAATTCTTGCTGCCATGTATGCATTGACTGTTAGTGCTGAGGGTGACTGCTACTTGTGTATGCCACCTGACCCAGGTATAGAATCTGCAGCCCTAGGTGCTATTGAGTCTGCTCTCCCTGGTACTGCGTCGACTCAGGCCTTGCACACCTTTACACTTGACTTTGGTGCTTCCCGCTGTTTCTTTCGCGACAGTACCACAGTCACTCCCCTCCCTTCACCTGTCCCTGTCTCACTGGCTGACCCCTCTGGGGGCCCAGTGCTAGCACGGTCCACTAATGTGCTTCCGTGTCCGGCGGTCCCATCTGGTGAGCTGTCTGGTCTCCACCTCCCCTCGTTCTCTACGAACCTGGTGAGCAACGCCGTCCTTCAGGATCATTGGGTTGACACCTTTACTCCTGGAGGACAGCGTGTGGCGATCTGCACGTGCACTCGGACTGGCCGCCACCTGGCCACGTTCACACGTGCGCCTGGGTCCAGTCTGTACACCCTCACAATTGCGCCGCGCTACACCCCTTTGTCTCCTCAGTTGTACGCGTCTGCTCAGGTAGCTACCCAGTGTGAGTGTCGCCGCCTGTCGCACCAGACTCTCCTTTGGCACCACCGCCTTGGTCACCCCTCCTTGCCTCGCCTTCGTGGCATGCACTCTCGCTTCCTGGTCTCTGGTCTTCCCAGGTCTTTGCCCTCCCTCCCTCCCTCGACTGCGCCGCCCTGCATTCCTTGCGTCGAGGGGCGGCAGCGCGCCGCTCCTCACTCCTCCTCGTTCCCTCCCACAGAGGCTCCACTGCAGACTCTCCACCTGGACGTGTGGGGCCCAGCCCGCGTCCGTGGACAGGGCCACGAGCGGTACTTCCTGCTGGTAGTCGACGACTACACGCGTTACACCACGGTCTTCCCCTTGCAGTGCAAGGGGGATGTCCCTGCTGTTTTGATCCCTTGGATCCGCGCTGTTTGTCTCCAGCTCCGCGAGCGGTTCGAGTCGGACTTTCCTATCCTGCGTCTGCACTCTGACAGAGGTGGTGAGTTCACCTCTGACCTCTTGCGAGCCTACTGTGAGGAGCACGGCATCCGCCAGACGTTCACGCTTCCGGCCTCTCCGCAGTAGAATGGGATTGCTGAGTGCCGCATTGGCTTAGTCATGGAGGTCGCTCGTACCTCCATGATCCATGTGGCTGCCCCCCATTTTCTGTGGCCGTTTGCGGTCCGGTACGCCGCGCATCAGCTCAACCTCTGGCCCCGTGTCTCCGTTCCGGAGACTTCGCCCACACTACGTTGGACGGGTGAGGTTGGCGATGCGTCGCGGTTCCGGGTCTGGGGTGCTCGTGCCTTTGTCCGCGATACCACTGCGGACAAGCTCTCCTCTCGCGCCATTCCCTGCGTCTTCCTTGGTTTTCCCCCTGACGCGCCTGGCTGGCAGTTTTACGACCCCGCCTCGCGCCAGGATGTCACCTTTGACGAGTCGGTCCCCTTTTACCGTCTTTTTCCCTACCGCACTGCCCCTCTCCCCCCCCCGCCGCTCTTTCTCGCTCCAGGTCCTCCCCAAGTAGACCCCCTCCCCGCTCCAGGTCCTGCTCCTTCAGGTGTGTCTCAGGTAGACCCTCCTCCCTTGGCTGAGCCGGTTGAGGTCACTGGTGACTCAGGTCCTGCTGGGGGTGGTCCTTCTCGGGGTGCTGTTTCTGGGGGTGCTGAGCATGGGGGTGCGGAGCCTGGGGGTGCTGAGCCTGAGCGTGAGGAGCCTGGGGGTGCTGAGCCTGAGGGTGCGGAGCCTGGAGGTGCTGAGCCTGGGCGTGAGGAGTCTGGGGGTGCTGAGCCTGGGGGTACTGAGTCTGGGGGTGCTGCGCCGGGGGGTACTGAGGCGTCTGGTGAGCAGTCTCCTTGGAGTGGCCGTCTCCGTAGTCGCTCTGCCGGTGCCTCGCCGCAGCACTCTCGTCGGCGTCTCCATCTCTCCCCACAGCAGCTGCGTGAGTGGTACGTTAGCTGGCAGGGTCTCGCTGCTGGCGTTGGGGGCACTGGAGCTGGTGCCTCTGCTACTGGAGGCGCTTCTACTGGAGTTACTCGAGCCGCTGGTCTCGGAGGTGCTCGTACTGGAGGTACTGGAGCTGCCGGGGCTGGAGGTACTGCTGGACCTAGAGGTGCTGCTGTCGACACTGAGGCTGGAGACCCTGGGGCTGGAGGTGCCGGTTCTGGGGGTGCTGCTGCTGGTGGCGCTGGTTCGGAGGTGCTGGCGCTAGAGGTTCTGGAGCTGCTGGAGGTTCTGGAGCTGGTGGAGGTGCTGGCGCTGGAGGCGCTGGAGCTGGAGGTTCTGGAGCTGCTGGAGGTGCTGGTACTGGAGGTGCTGGCACTGGAGGTTCTGGAGCTGCTGGAGGTGCTGGCGCTGGAGGCACTGGAGCTGGAGGTTCTGGAGCTGCTGGAGGTGCTGGAGCTATTGGTGCTGGTGGCACTGCACAGCCGCGACTGTTCTTCGCTCCGCCTTCACCTTCGTCTCTGCCACCGCCTGACTCCGTGCTTCGCCAGGTTCTTAGCCTTCCATCTTCTACTGGTCTTCCGTTACAGCCTGGCTCCCCGCTGCCTGCTCCTTCTCCTTACACTGAGCAGGCAGGAGGTCTTGCTGAGCGTCGTGAGCCTGCGTCTCGTCCTGTCTCGCCTGTTCGCACTGTTCGCACTGGTCGTACTGGTCGTCGTGTTCCTCGTGAGCGTCCGCCGGCTGTCCCCGGCACGCACCTCATGGCCCTGCGTCCTTCCTCTGCTTCGCAGCGTGTTCCCCTGCTGTCCCCTCCTGCGTCTTCTCTGCCTGACGATCCAGACCCTGAGTCTGACCGCGCTCGTGCTGCTCACCCTACTGTCACGCGTCTGCTTGCCACTGTTGTCACTGACCCTTCGTTTGAGTCCACTGCTGCGTCGTCCTTAGTCGCTGAGCTTGTTGACTTTGCTGCTGCCTGTCGTCTAGACTTCGCTGCTAGTGTTGTTGCTGAGTCTGAGTCAGTCTGTCCTCCGTCCGTTGGGGGTGAGTGTGCTCTTGGCACGGACGTCCTTGAGGACAGGCAGGAGGACTTTGAGTGTCTTGCGGCTGCTGTACCTCATCTCGTGGCCATGCTGTTTGCCCCTGAGGGAGACCCGGATGCTCCAGACATCCTGACCCCGCGCTCTTACGCCGAGGCGATCGCGGGTGAGTACTCCTCTCAGTGGCAGACAGCCATGGACGCAGAGATGGCATCCTGGAAGTCCACAGGCAGTTACGTCGATGAGGTTCCCCCTCCTGGGGCGAACATCGTCGATGGCATGTGGATTTTCAGGGTGAAGCGGCAGCCGGGTTCTCCGCCTGTCTTCAAGGCTCGTTACGTTGCACGAGGTTTCAGTCAGCGACAGGGAGTTGAATTCTTCCAGACCTTCTCCCCCACCCCGAAGATGACCACTCTTCGGGTGCTGCTGCACGTCGCCGCTCAGCGTGACTACGAGCTTAACTCTCTCGACTTCAGCACAGCGTTCTTACAGGGCAGTCTGCACGAGGAGATCTGGCTGCGCCGACCACCTGGCTTCACTGGGTCGTTCCCTCCTGGTACCCAGTGGAGCCTCCGTCGGCCGGTCTACGGTCTCCGCCAGGCGCCTCGCGAGTGGCACGACACACTGAGGACGACGCGTGCGGCTCTTGGGTTCGCCCCTTCCACTGCTGACCCGTCGCTGTTTCTGCGCACCGACACTTCGCTGCCGCCGTTCTACATCCTCGTGTACGTCGACGACTTGGTCTTTGCCACTGCTGACACTGAGGCTCTCACCCTGGTGAAGTCGGAGCTGCAGAAGAGACACACGTGCACAGTCCTGGGTGAGCTGCGCAGTTACCTTGGCTTGCAGATCACCCGGGACAGAGCACGCCGCACCATCACACTGACTCAGTCACACATGGTGTAGCAGGTCCTTCAGCGCTTCGGCTTCACCTGGTCCTCGCCACAGTCCACTCCTCTGGCTACATGCCACTCTCTCTCAGCTCCACCTTCGGACGAGTCCAAAGAGCCAAGTGGTCCGTACCCAGAGCTAGTGGGCTGCCTCATGTACCTGATGACCTGCACTCGACCTGACCTTGCGTACCTTCTTGGCCTTCTGGCTCGCTACGTGGCTCCTGGTAGGCACCGAAAGGTGCACATGGATGCTGCTAAGAGGGTACTGCGCTACTTGTGCAGTACATCGGGCATGGGGCTCGTGCTTGGAGGGCGGAGCCCAGTTGTCCTTACTGGGCACTCAGACGCTTCTTGGGTTGACGACCTAGCTACGCAGCGGTCGTCACAGGGTTACACGTTCAGCCTTGGCTCTGGCTCTGTTTCGTGGCGGTCTACACGCTCGTCTTCTGTTCTCAGCTCCAGTTGTGAGGCTGAGATCTACGCCACAGCCATGGCTGCACAGGAGCTACGCTGGCTCACCTACCTGCTGACCGAATTGGGAGAGCGGCCTCGTTCTCCTCCAGTTCTGTACGTAGACAACAAGGCCGCCATTGCCTTGTGTCAGGAGCACAGACTGGAGCACAGAACGAAGCACATCGCTCTGCGTTACTTCCTTGCTCGAGAGTTGCAGCAGCGTGGTCAGCTTCGTCTTGCTCACGTGGCCACTCAGGCCAACACTACTGATATATTCACCAAGGGACTTCCGTCTGGTGATCATCAGCGCTTTTGTACTTTGTTAGGCCTTATGCCCACGTTTCCTCACTTGCTGTAGACTTTGCGTGTACTGTGATATATATGTATATATATACATGCATGCTTGTTTTTTCTAGGTAGTGATCACTGTGCTGTTGTTTGTATATATATACCTCTGCATGTGAACTGGCCTTGTGGCCCTTTGCTTTTGCTCAGTGTGTGTGGTGACGTTGTGATCCACCCTAAGCTTGCCTTGCTTTTCTTGACTGGTCTTGTGACCCCTTGCTCTCCCCCACTTTGCCTATGGGGGTGTGTCAAATTATATATGTGTTACATATGTGTAGGCTGTAGTGGGGTAGCTAATATGGGGTATAGCCCCTTTAGGGTTTCATACTTGTACCAAACTTTGACCTAGTTCATTCATTCCTCCTAGTTGTTTCTGACAAGTCAAGCAGTGCGTGGTTTGGGAAATGTGACGTGCGAAGGCGGCGAAACACCGTTAGCAGTAACGGGCGAAGAAACGGCTGGTCTTGTATTCGTGTTAAGGATGTGCCCCCTCCCTCGATCGATCGTGCAAAATAGAGGAGGATCGATCCTCAACCGCACTAAAAATCTTGCGTTTTTTTTGTTTGTTTGTTTGTTTGTTTTTTTTTTGAACCTTTGTAAACCGAGCAGGATCGATTGAGGGAGGGGACACGTCCTAAGATGTGCGGTAAGTTCACGTTTTTTAGTCGAGTTTTCACGTTTGGACCTAAGTCGACATGTACTCGATTTCTCAACTTTCGGGCCCGAATCACGTACCAACTTGCAAAAAAACACAAGGCACACCAAAGTTCGAGTATCGAGGTTTAAATTTCGTAGGTTACCCGGTTCTGACGCCTTGACGTTGGCGACACCGGGCATCATCCATATGGGGTCGGTTGTGCGCGCGATGTGATTTGCGACTATCGCGTGCTTCGCATTTTCAGGAGGCATGCCTATCAGGACACACGCTTGACCTAACATGCACCCAGCAACTTCGTACGTGATTTCGACCCAGGTTTTGTGTCCCACTTCTGTTAACAGGAATGGAGTGTTGGCCCCGCCCTCGCTTGGGCAACGCCGACGACTTGGTCGGATGTACGGGAGTAGCAGCCGACCGTTCACAGTGGGAGAGCTGCTCGACAGGCATCGTCGAGCTGCAGGGGACCGCTGTGGTACTGCTGTCGACCAGGGAGCTCGACAGCTGCAACTGACTGGTCTGGGCGACGGGTGGGCCGTCGACCAGGAGGGGCAGCTCGACCAGGGGGTCTTCGTCGACCTGCAGCTCGACCGGGAGGTCTCCGTCGACCTGCAGCTCGACCAGGGGGTCTCCGTCGACCTGCAGCTCGACCGGGAGCAGTCTGTCGACCTGCAGTTCGAGCGGGAGGTCGACGGAGTGTCAGATTTATATGACAGAGCTACTGTAGGCTATAGTGGGGTAGCACATATGGGGTACAGTTTTCTAGGGTTTGCATTTTGTACCCAACTTTCCCTTAGTCATTCCATTCCTCGTTTCTTCTCATGGTATCGAGCAGGTTCCCTAGTGGGAACGATTCCTAGGGCCCACCACCACGAATTTTTTTTTCCTGCCCGGAGCGCGCTTCGCTCAGGCCCGAGTCGCGCCCTGGGTGCTCCCCCCCTACCGTCGCGCCCTCGCTAGGCCCCTCACGGCCCCGTCGCGTCGCCCTTAGCGGCCCCCTCACGGCTCGTCGCGCCGCCCCTTACGGCCCTTCGTGCCGCCCTTACGGCCCGTCGCGCCCGTCGCGCCGCCCTTACGGCCCCTCGTGCCGCCCCTTACGGCCCCTCGCGCCGTCCCTTACGGCCCCTCGCGCGGCCCCTTACGCCCCTTACGGCCCCTCGCGCGGCCCCTCACGGCCCCCTACGGCTCGTCGCCGCCCTCCGCGGCCCCGCCACCTACCTGTGCGGCCCCACCACCTACCTGTGCGGCCCCGCCACCTACCTGCGGCCCCGCCACCTACTAGCGGCCCCGCCACCTACCTGCGGCCCCGCCACCTACTAGCGGCCCCGCCACCTACCTGCGGCCCCGCCACCTACCTGCGGCCCCGCCACCTCCTAGCGGCCCCGCCACCTACCTGCGGCCCCGCCACCTACCAGCGGCCCCGCCACCTACCCGCGGCCCCGCCACCTACCTGTGCTGGCCCCGCCACCTACCTGCGGCCCCGCCACCTACCAGCGGCCCCGCCACCTACCGGCGGCCCCGCCACCTACTAGCGGCCCCGCCACCTACCTGCGGCCCCGCCGCCTCCTCTCAGCGGCCTCGCCGCCTCCTCCCAGCGGCCCCGGGCGCCGCCCTCTCAGCGGCCCCGCCGCGCCGCCAAGCAGCCGAGCCGCCCAGCCGCCGAGCCGCCCGGCAGCCGAGCCGCCCAGAAGCCGAGCCGCCGAGCCGCCCAGCAGCCGAGCCGCCGAGCCGCCCAGCAGCCGAGCCGTCGAGCCGCCCAGCAGCCGCGCCGCCGAGCCGCCCTGCAGCCGAGCCGCCGAGCCGCCCAGCAGCCGAGCCGCCGAGCCGCCCTGCAACCGAGCCACCCGAGCCGCCCTGTCCGGTAAGAGCAGCGCCTCTTTCACAGCACTGCCCTCACCCTACTGTTTGCGCTGCTAGTCTACTGCTGTCATGGCTACCCCTAGTGTCCTCGCTTTTGATGCTGAGGGTCGGGCCATTGACTTTGACGTCTGGATAGATGACCTGCAGCTTTTCTTACAGTGCGACAGAGCAGACGACCTCTCCCTCTTTGACCTCACTTCTGGTGCCTCCCCTGCCCCCGCTGCTGATGCTGACGCCACTGTTCGCTCACAGTGGGCCACGCGCGATGCTGCTGCACGTCTTGCTGTGCGTCGCCACCTGCCTACCTCTGAGCGTGCGCACTTTAGCCAGTACAAGAGTGCTCACACCTTGTACGACGCTGTAGTTGCGCGCTACTCCTCCCCTGCCACTGCTGCACTGAGCCGCCTCATGCTACCGTACCTCTTCCCTGACCTTGCTGCCTTTCCCACAGTCGCTGACCTCATTACGCACCTCCGCACTAGTGACACTCGCTACCGCGCTGCGCTTCCTGCTGAGTTCTGCGCCAAGAACCCCCCCCCCATGTACATCACCCTCTACTACATAGTCACCCGGCTCCCTGACTCCCTTCGCGTAGTCAGGGACCACTTCCTCTCAGTTTGCCCCACCACTCTCACCGTTGACCTCCTCGAGAAGTCCCTCCTAGCAGCAGAGAAGAGCATAGTCGCTGTAGGAGCCTCTCGTGGTGACCCTCGCACCC
This sequence comes from Closterium sp. Naga37s-1, assembly GCA_947471745.1. Lineage (NCBI taxonomy): Eukaryota > Viridiplantae > Streptophyta > Zygnematophyceae > Desmidiales > Closteriaceae > Closterium > Closterium sp. Naga37s-1. Next base: position 2,433,797 of record CANJKZ010000142.1, on the reverse strand, counting down.
CCATCTTTGAGGGGTGTTCCCCCTCCCCCCTTTTGCCCTCTGTTGCCTCTGCTGCTGTGGCCGACCTCGTTGGGCTTAAGTCGGTCGGTGCGGCGTCTACCCCTAGCGGGAGACGCCGCCCTGGCAAGGGCATGGGGGGCAGGGGCACTGGAGGAGCTAGCGGGGGCGGTGGAGGCGGCGGTGGAGGCAGTGGAGGGGGTGGGGGTGGCGGTGGGGGTGGTGGTGGGGGTGGAGGTGTCGGTGGCGGCGGTGGAGGCGGAGGCGGCGGCGGCGGTGGCGGTGGGAGCGGAGGTAGCGGCGGTGGAGGAGGCGGCGGCGGAGGAGGTGGAGCTGGTCGGGGTGGTGCTGCGCAGAGAGTTGGCTCCGGTGGTGGTCAGCGCCAGCAGCAGCAGCAGCAGCAGCAGCGCACCCGTGACATCCCCCCCCCTCAGCAGCTCCGTGAGTGGTACGCTGCACGCCAGCGGGGTGGGGGTACTGGTCCGTGCACCTACGTCCTCCGCACCGGCGACCGCGCGGGTGACCAGTGCGGGGGGGCGCACTCCACCCAGCGCTGCTTTGGCCGCCTGACGGACGCTTGGCGTCACCAGTTCCCTGAGGCCACTGAGATCCCCCGCTGGGGTGAGCTGTCTAGGGCGGGTGTCGCTGCCTTTGACCTTGACTTTGATGCTATTCTTGCTGCTATGTATACTGTGACCATTAGTGATGAGGGTGACTGTTACCGGTGTTTTCCGCCCGACCCGGGCATTGAGACTGCTGCTCTAGGTACTGGTGAGGCTGCTGCTCTAGGTGCTAGCGAGGCTGCTGCTCTAGGTGCGTCTGCTCCCTCAGGTGCTTGTGAGTCTGCTCTCTCAGGTTCTGCGTCGGCTTCGGCCTCCCACACCTTCACCCTTGACTCGGGGGCTTCTCGCTCCTTCTTTCGAGACCGCACCACACTCACGCCGCTTGGCCGGCCAGTTGCGGTCTCTCTGGCAGACCCCTCTGGGGGTCCTGTCCTTGCTCACTTCTCCACTGTCCTCCCGTGTCCGGCGGCCCCCTCTGGCACCCTGTCTGGTCTTTACCTCCCCTCGTTCTCTACGAACTTGGTGAGTGGTGCTGACCTACAGGATGCGGGGGTTCACCAGTTCACTCCTGCGAGTCAGCGGGTGACCCACTGCACGGACGCTCGGACTGACCGACACCTGGCCACGTTTACCCGTCGGCCAGGGTCGAGCCTGTACACCCTGACCACTACGTCTCCTCCAGTCACTGCGTCTGGTCAGGTAGCTGCGTCGGGTCAGGTGTTTGCTGCAGCGTCCAGGTCTGGTCCTGAGTCTGCCCCCTGTTCGTGTCGCCTCCTGTCTCACGAGACTCTCCTCTGGCACCACCGCCTTGGTCACCCCTCCCTCCTTGTCTCTGGTCTTCCCCGGTCCCTCCCTCCCCTTCCTCCGGGGCCTGGCCCTACCTGCGTCCCCTGTGTCGAGGGGCGGCAGCGGGCTGCCCCTCACTCCTCCCAGTTTCCTCCGACAGAGGCCCCGCTGCAGACGCTTCACATGGACGTGTGGGGCCCGGCCCGCGTCCGTGGACAGGGTCACGAGCGCTACTTCCTGCTGGTGGTTGACGACTACTCGCGTTACACCACAGTCTTCCCCTTGCGCAGCAAGGGTGATGTCACTGAGGTGTTGATCGACTGGATCCGCGCAGCTCGTCTCCAGCTCAGGCAGAGCTTCGGCTCGGACTTTCCTGTTCTGCGTCTGCACTCTGACAGAGGTGGAGAGTTCTCCTCTGGCCTTCTGCGAGCCTACTGTCGTGCGCGAGGCATCCGCCAGACCTTCACGCTTCCGGACTCTCCACAGCAAAATGGGATTGCTGAGCGCCGCATTGGCATGGTCATGGACGTCGCCCGTACGTCCATGATGCATGCGGCTGCCCCCCATTTTCTGTGGCCGTTTGCGGTTCGGTACGCGGCGCATCAGATCAACCTTCACCCTAGGGTCTCCAGGCCGGAGACCTCCCCAGCTTTGCTGTGGACGGGGAAGGTTGGCGATGCGTCTGCGTTCCGTGTCTGGGGATCTCGGGCGTTTGTCCGCGACTTGTTTGCGGACAAGCTGTCCCCTCGTGCTGCTCCTTGCGTCTTCCTTGGCTTCCCCCCTGACGCGCCAGGGTGGCAGTTCTACCACCCCACCTCTCGCCGTGTTCTGTCCTCCCAGGACGTCACGTTTGACGAGTCGGTCGCCTACTACCGCCTCTTCCCCTACCGCACTCCGTCCCTCCCCCCACCACCGCTCTTCCTTGTGCCAGGTCCCCCCCCGGTAGACCCCCTCCCCCCTCAGGGTCCTGCCCCTTCAGGTGTGTCCCAGGTAGACGCAGTCGAGCCTGTCGAGGTTACTGGTGACTCTGGTGCTGCTGAGGGTGCTGAGCCTGGGGGTGCTGACGCTGGGGGTGCTGAGCGTGTGGGTGCTACGCCTGGGGGTGCTGAGCCTGAGGGTGCTACTACTGGGGGTGCTGAGCCTGGGGGTACTGAGCCTGGAGGTGCTACTACTGGGGGTGCTGAGCCTGGGGGTGCTGAGCCTGGGGGTGCTGAGCCTGGGGGTGCTACGCCTGGAGGTGCTGAGCCTGGGGGTGCGGAGCCTGAGGGAGCTGGGCCTGCTTGTGTGGCGTCTGGCGGTGCTGAGCCTGGAGGTTCTCCGGGTGCTTCGTCTCGGCGGGAGCCACTCTCTCCACAGGAGCTGCGCGAGTGGTTTGCCCAGCGCTGGAGGCGTGCTGCTGGTGCTAGAGGTTCTTCGGCTACTGAGGGTGCTGGTGCCGCGGGTCCCGGAGGTGCTCGTACTGGGAGTACTGGAGGTGCTGGGCCTACGGGTACGACTGGAGCTGGAGCTGCGGAGGGTGTTGACGCTGAGGCTACTGCTGTCGGTCCTGGAGGCGGTTCTGCTGGGGGTGCTACTGGTGCTGCTGGAGGTACTGGAGCTGGAGGTGCTACTGGCGCTGGTGCTGCCGCTGGGGGTACTGGTGCTGTCCCTGCTGTGTCTGGAGTCGCCGCGCGGCCTCGGCCGTACTTCGTTCCGCTCCTTCAGCAGGTTCTTGGTCTCCCGCCTTCTCCTGGTCCTCCTCCTCCCTTAGAGTGTCTACAGCCTGTCCTGTCACAGTTACAGTTACAGCCGGCCTCCCCACTGCCCGCTACTTCTCCCTACACTGGTCCTACTGGAGGTCTTGCTGAGCGTCGTGAGCCTGCGTCGCGTCCTGCGTCGCCTGTCCGTACTGCTCGCGCTAGTGGTCGTGGTTCGCGTCAGCGTCCTCCTCCTGTCCCTGGCACGCACCGGATGTCTCTGCGTCCGTCCACTGCTCCTCTTCGTGCCCCTTTGCCTTCTCCTCCTGAGTCCTCTCTTCCTGCTCTTCCCGACCCGGAGTCGGACTCTCTTCGTGCTGCCAGTCCTACTGTCACGCGTCTCCTTGCTACTGTCGTCACTGACCCTTCCTTTGCGTCCACTGCTGCGTCTGCCCTAGTTGCTGAGCTCGTCGACTTTGCTGCTCGCTGTCGTCTAGACTACGCTGCTTGTCTTGTCGCTGAGTCTGAGTCTGTCTGTCCTCCGTCCGTCGGGGGTGAGTGTGCCCTTGGCACGGACGTCCTTGAGGACAGGCAGGAGGAGTTCCAGTGTTTGGCTGCTGCTTCACCTCATCTCGTGTCCGTACTGCTTACCCCTGAGGGAGACCCGGATGCACTTGACATCCCGACTCCGCGCTCTTACGCGGAGGCGATAGAGGGTCCCTACTCCTCTCAGTGGCAGGCAGCTATGGACACAGAGATGGCTTCCTGGAAGTCCACAGGCACCTACGTTGACGAGGTTCCCCCGCCTGGGGCGAACATCGTCAGTGGCATGTGGATTTTCAGGGTGAAGCGGCCGCCGGGTTCTCCGCCTGTCTTCAAGGCGCGTTACGTGGCTCGTGGCTTCAGTCAGCGGCAGGGAGTTGACTACTTTCAGACCTTCTCTCCCACCCCGAAGATGACCACTCTTCGGGTACTGCTGCATATAGCTGCTCACCGCGACTACGAGCTGCACTCTCTTGACTTCAGCACTGCTTTCTTGCAGGGCAGCCTGCACGAGGAGATCTGGCTGCGTCGCCCACCTGGCTTCACTGGGTCTTTTCCTCCTGGCACCCAGTGGAGCCTCCGGCGGCCAGTCTACGGTCTCCGCCAGGCACCGCGTGAGTGGCACGACACACTGAGGACTACACTTGCGGCTCTTGGGTTTGCTCCCTCTACTGCCGACCCGTCGCTGTTTCTGCGCACCGACACTTCTTTGCCGCCGTTCTACATCCTCGTGTACGTCGACGACTTGGTCTTTGCCACAGCTGACACTGCTGGACTCGCCCACGTGAAGTCCGAGCTGCAGAAGAGACACACGTGCACAGACCTGGGTGAACTGCGCAGCTACCTTGGCTTGCAGATCACCCGGGACAGAGCACGCCGCACCATTACCCTGACTCAGTCACACATGGTGCAGCAGGTCCTTCAGCGCTTCGGCTTCACGTACTCCTCGCCTCAGGCCACTCCTCTGCCTACTCGCCACTCGCTCTCAGCTCTGCCTTCGGATGAGTCCGTAGAGTCGAGTGGCCCGTACCCAGAGCTTGTTGGCTGCCTCATGTACCTGATGACCTGCACACGACCTGACCTCGCATACCCTCTTAGCATTCTCGCACGCTATGTTGCTCCTGGGAGACACAGACCGGAGCACATGGCTGCAGCGAAGAGGGTGTTGCGTTACTTGTGCAGTACGTCGGGCATGGGGCTTGTGCTTGGAGGGCAGAGTCCAGTGGTCCTCACTGGGCACGCAGACGCTTCTTGGGCTGACGACCAGGCTACGCAGCGGTCGTCACAGGGTTACACCTTCAGCCTTGGTTCCGGCTCTGTTTCGTGGCGGGCTACCCGCTCGTCTTCTGTTCTCGGCTCCAGTTGTGAGGCTGAGATCTACGCCGGGGCCATGGCTGCACAGGAGCTTCGCTGGCTCACCTACCTGCTGACTGACCTCGGAGAGCCGCCTCGTTCTCCTCCAGTGCTGTACGTAGACAACAAGGCCATGCTGGCCTTGTGTCGAGAGCAGAGACTGGAGCACAGAACGAAGCACATTGCTCTCCGCTACTTCCTTGCTCGTGAGCTACAGCAGCGTGGTCAGCTGCGGCATGCGTACGTGGCCTCTCAGGCCAACACTGCTGATATCTTCACCAAGGCACTTGCGCCTTGTGATCATCAGCGTTTCTGTACTCAGCTGGGCCTTGTGCCTACCTTGCCTCACTTGCTCACCCCTTGACCTTGTTTGTACTGTTGCATATATATATACACCTGCTCTTGCTTGTCTAGCCTTATATATATATGTAATCCTGCATGTGAACTGGCCTTGTGGCCTTGAACCTGTGCTCGGAATGTGTGGTGACTTTGTGATCCACCCTGAGCTTGCTTTGCTTTGCTTGACTGGTCTTGTGACCCCTTGTTCTCCCCCACTTTGCCTATGGGGGTGTGTCAGATTTATATGACAGAGCTACTGTAGGCTATAGTGGGGTAGCACATATGGGGTACAGTTTTCTAGGGTTTGCATTTTGTACCCAACTTTCCCTTAGTCATTCCATTCCTCGTTTCTTCTCACGGAGCAGTCCGTCGACCTGACAAGTGAGCAGCGGTCGACGAGGGGAGCTCGGCGACAACCGTTGACGGTTCTGGTCGAAGGAAGGGGTCCGTCGACCAGGGGGTAGCTCGACGGGAGTTGTGGTCGACTAGAGGCACCTGGTGGTCGACCAGAGGGACCCGGTGGTCGACCGGAGGCACCTGGGGGTCGACCAGAGCATCTGGGGGTCGACCAGGTCGACCGGGTAACCTGCTCGACGAGTTCTGCGGAGGCACGCGAACGTCGTCGAGGTCGCGATGGCAAAGGCGACTTCGGGCTGGTATCCCGAAGTCGATGTGGCTCGTCAGGCGCAGACAACAGCCGACGGATGCACAACGAGGCAACTCGTGCCAATCGTCTGCCCGCACCTGCGAGCGTGCGCACTGCTGTGTTCTACGGGGCAACGCTGGACAGCCGCTCTGCTGCAGCGTTGGCACGCCGTCGACCTGCTCTGTTGGCAGGTCGCCCTTCTGCAGTGCTGGCGCGGCTCCTCTACGCAACGCTGGCAGGCGGTCGACCGAGCTGTGCTGGCGGTCGACCAGGCTAGCTGCAGGGTTGCTAGGTGCCTGATGTAGTCATTGTTGCTATTGCTTGTTCTATCATTCTGTAATTCCAACTTTGCTAGTGGAAACTCTTGCCGATTTCTCCCGTGAATGTGCAAGCACTAAGGAACCAAGCAAAGCTACGATCACCTCTAGTAGTTCGTGCCAACCCCCGTAGTCTAGCTCACAACCGTTGTAGAGTGACTCTCCGCATGGTGCGGTGAGCGTGGACGACCCCGCAGATTACCTTCAGATAGTAGCCGACTTTTGCACCTACTAAGTCGTTCGTAGGCCGGCATCAGCGATAGTCACCATGGTCGACCCCGTAGCTGATGCGGGTGTAGCGGACACCTTGGAGACACGCTTGGCTGATGCGAGGAAGCGCCACGCGGATGGCGAGTACGGGATGATCCCCTTGCTGATCGTCGAGTTGGGCATCCGGTCGCAGTGGGCGATGGAACACCCTTCCCGTCCTGCATCTCCTCGACCGGTGCGCAACGAATGTGGCGTCGACGACGAGGTCGACGGTGGTGCACGAGTCAACGGCAGTGAAGGCACGAGGCAGAGAGGGGTGATCAAGGTCGACGGTGGTGTCGACGGAATCCAGGCGCGAGTGCAGCGGTCGACGGCGGCTGCAGGCAGCTCGCGTGCCAACGTCGATGTTCGACGTCGCTCTCCTCTACGAAGCGGTGGAGGGCTCTCGGCGACGACGCATGTGACGACGGGCGGGATTGCACCGGCGTATGGCTACTTCAAGTTCTCGCCGGACCGGATCATAGTCGCACCGCTGCAAGGTCGACGGGACCTCATCACTTGGAGGGAGTCGATCGAACCTCAGCTGGAGGTCGCTGGGCTGAAGGGCTTCGCCGACGGCACCGTGCCAATTCCGCCTGAGGAGGATGTCGAGCTGCGCGGGGAGTTTCGTTCTGCTCACCTGCTCACCTTCATGGTCATCTCGAGGTGCTGCTCGCCGGTGGTGCAGCTAGCGCTCAGGAGCTGTCGAGAGCGACTGGATGCTGGTCACCAGGCATGGCACTTCATCCTGTCGACGTACCAGGTCAGGGACGACCTGTACATCGGTCAGCTGGAGGAGAAGATGACACACATTCGGATGGGCGAGCAGGAGTCGGCGACGGACTACTGCAACCGTGCTCGACGGATCCTGGCTGAGATGCGGATGGCGGGCGCCGAATACTCGACGGCGTCCTACATCACCCACATCGTCAAGGGCTTGCCGCGCAGCTACAATCTCATGAAGAGGATGATGATGGTGCCCGGCACGCGTGAGTCCCTCGACGAGGACTCCATCACCAGCTACATCCTTCAAGATGAGGCGATGCAGGAGGCTTAACAGCCCACAGAGCTCCTTCCGCAGGCAAACTACGCTGCATTGACGAAGCTGAATCAGCAGCAAGGGCAGTGCGGGAAGCCGGGCGGAGGTGGTAGCGGAGGTGGACGGTCGACGAAGGACGTCGACGAGAAGCGGTCGACGCGGGACAAGGGCCGACGAGGTGGTGGTCGACGGCGGGAGTGCTGGATCTGCGGCGACCCCGACCATCTCTCCTTCGAGTGCCCCGACCGCGATGACAGCGACGAGGACGACAACAAGGGAGGCCGCGGTCGATCGGCCAGTCGTCGCCCCCATCGAGATGAGAAGCCGCGCAAGGAGAAGCAAGCGTCGAAGAAGACGTCGTCGACGAAGGACATCGACAACTCCAGCGGCAAGGGCCAAGGGCCGAGGCGACGGGGAGGCGTCGTGCTCGATGGTCGGTGTTAGAATCTAAGAAAGAATGAGAATGGTTGAACTAGGAAGGAATGGGAGTACAAGTACCAAACCCTAGAGTAGTGTACCCCCTAAAGGCTAACCCACTGTAGCCTACACAACTATAACATATATAATGTTTGACACACCCCCATAGGCTAAGTGGGGGAGAGCAAGGGGTCACAAGACCAGTCAAAGCAAAGCAAAGCAAAACAAGCTCAGGGTGGATCTCAAGGATACCACACAAATTCCGAGCACAAGCAAGCGGTCACAAGACCAGTTCACATGCAGTTTGATAATATAACAAGAGGTACAGTGATCACAACCTAGCAAGTGTAAGCATGCAGGTATATATATAGAGATCACAGTACAAGCAGAGTCAAGAAGTGAGCAAGTGAGGGACAGTAGGCACAAGGCCTAAAACAATACAGAAACGCTGATTATCACAAGGCTGAAGCGCCTTGGTGAACACATCAGAAGTGTTGGCCCGAGTGGCCACGTACGTAAGACGAAGCTGACCACGCTGCTGCAGCTCTCGAGCAAGGAAGTAGCGCAGAGCGATGTGCTTCGTTCTGTGCTCCAGTCTGTGCTCCTGACACAAGGCAATGGCGGCCTTGTTGTCGACGTACAGCACTGGAGGAGAACGAGGCCGCTCTCCCAGGTCGGTCAGCAGGTAGGTGAGCCAGCGTAACTCCTGTGCAGCCATGGCTGTGGCGTAGATCTCAGCCTCACAACTGGAGCTGAGAACTGAAGACGAGCGTGTAGAATGCCAAGAAACTGAACCAGAGCCAAGGCTGAAGGTGTAGCCCTGAGACGACCGCTGCGTAGCCTGGTCGTCAGCCCAAGAAGCGTCTGAGTGTCCAGTGAGGACAACATCGCTCCGTCCTCCAAGCACAAGCCCCATGCCCGACGTACTGCACAAGTAGCGCAACACCCTCTTAGCGGCATCCATGTGCTCCTTCCGGTGACGGCCAGGAGCGACATAGCGTGCTAGGATGCTAAGAGGGTATGCAAGGTCGGGTCGAGTGCAGGTCATCAGGTACATGAGGCAGCCCACAAGCTCTGGATACGGGTCACTCGGCTCTACGGACTCATCCGAAGGCAGAGCTGAGAGCGAGTGACCAGTAGGCAGAGGAGTGGGCTGAGGCGAGGAGTACGTGAAGCGGAAGCGCTGAAGGACCTGCTGCACCATGTGTGACTGAGTCAAGGTGATGGTGCGTTGTGCTCTGTCCCGGGTGATCCGCAAGCCAAGATAGCTTGTCAGCTCACCCAGGTCTGTGCACGTGTGTCTCTTCTGCAGCTCCGACTTCACGTGGGCGAGTGCCTCAGTGTCAGCAGTAGCAAAGACCAAGTCGTCTACGTACACGAGAACGTAGAACGGCGGCAGAGTGTTGTCGGTGCGTAGAAACAGCGACGGGTCAGCAGTAGAAGGAGCAAACCCAAGAGCAGCAAGAGTAGTCCTCAGTGTGTCGTGCCACTCACGGGGTGCCTGGCGGAGACCGTAGACTGGCCGCCGGAGGCTCCACTGGGTACCAGGAGGGAACGACCCAGTGAAGCCAGGTGGGCGGCGCAGCCAGATCTCCTCGTGCAGGCTGCCCTATAGGAACGCAGTGCTGAAGTCAAGAGAGTGGAGCTCGTAGTCACGCTGAGCGGCGACGTGCAGCAGAACCCGAAGAGTGGTCATCTTCGGGGTCGGGGAGAAGGTCTGGAAGAAGTCAAATCCCTCTCGCTGACTGAAGCCTCGTGCAACGTAACGCGCCTTGAAGACAGGCGGAGAACCCGGCGGCCGCTTCACCGTGAAAATCCACATGCCACTGACGATGTTCGCCCTAGGTGGGGGAACCTCGTCGACGTAGGTGCCTGTGGACTTCCAGGAAGCCATCTCTGCGTCCATGGCTGTCTGCCACTGAGAGGAGTAGGGACCCTCCATCGCCTCTGCGTAAGAGCGTGGGGTCGGTATGTCTGGTGCATCCGGGTCTCCCTCAGGGGCAATCAGCATGGACACGAGATGAGGTAAAGCAGCGGCAAAGCACTCAAACTCCTCCTGTCTGTCCTCAAGGACGTCCGTGCCAAGAGCACACTCACCCCCGACGGACGGAGGCCAGACAGACTCAGACTCAGCAACAAGGCTAGTGGCGTAGTCTAGACGACAGGCGGCAGCAAAGTCAACAAGCTCAGCGACTAGAGCAGACGCAGCAGAGGACTCAAAGGAAGGGTCAGTGACAACAGTGGCGAGGAGACGCGTGACAGTAGGACTGGCAGCACGAGCAAGGTCTGACGGCGGGTCAGCAACGTCAGAAAGAGAGGATGCAGGAGGAGACGGCAGAGGGACACGCTGTGGAGCAGTGGAAGGACGCAGAGTCATATAGTGAGTGCGAAGTACAGGAGGAGGACGCTGACGCGGAGCACGACGACCAGCGCGGACAGCGCGGACAGGCGACTCTGGACGAGACTCAGGCTCACGACGCTCCGTAAGACCTCTAGTCGGCCCAGTGTAGGGAGAAGGACCAGGCAGTGGAGAGGCAAGCGGTAACTGTGACTGCGACTGGACAGGTGGTGGACTCAATAGGGGAGGAGAAGGACCAGTGGAGGGTGGGAGGCCAAGAACCTGGTGAATGAGCGGAACGTAGTACGGCCGCGGCCGCTCAGCACCTCCTGAACCAGTAGAGACAGCACCAGCACCCTCAGCCCCAGGGTCTCCAGCACCAACTCCCTCAGCACCACAAGCAACCCCAGCAGCTCCAGTACCTCCAGTACGAGCACCTCCGGAACCAGCGGCTCCAGCAGCTCCAGCACCAGCAGTACCTCCAGTAGCTCCAGTACCAGCAGCACCTCCAGCACCACCACCAGCAGCTCCTGCGCCAGCAGCACCAGCACCAGCACCAGCTCCAGCTCCAGCACCAGCAGCACCTCCAGCACCAGTAGCGTCTCCAGCAGCTCCAGCTCCAGCAGCACCTCTAGTAGCACCACCAGCAGCTCCTGCACCAGCAGCACCTCTAGCAGCACCACCAGTAGCTCCTGTGCCAGCAGCACCAGCTCCTTGGTCCGCAGCACCAGCAGCGGCTCCAGCTCCAGGGTCCGCAGCACCAGCAGCAGCTCCAACTCCAGGGTCCTCAGCACCAGCAGCAGCTCCAACTCCAGGGTCCGCGGCACCAGCAGCAGCTCCAGCTCCAGGGTCCAAAGCACCAGCAGCGCCACTCCGGAGACTGCAGCGCCGAGCGTACCACTCTCGAAGCCGCTGGGGAGAGGGCGGCTCCCGCCTAGGCGGGGAACCACGAGTACCAGCTCCAGCAGCACCCCTAGCCCCAGAAGCGCCCCTCCTGAGGCTGCAGTACCGCGAGTACCACTCACGCAGCTGCTGGGAAGAGGGAACGCCTCCAGGCTCAGCACGGTCAGTCGCAGCACCCCCAGGCTCAGTACCCTCAGACGTAGCACTCTCAGGCTCAGCACCCCCAGACTCAGCACTCTCAGGCTCAGCACCCCCAGGCTCAGCACCCCCAGGCTCCGCACGCTCAGTCTCAGCACCCCCACGCTCCTCACCCCCAGGCTCCGCACGCTCAGGCTCAGAACCCCTAGCAGGACGAGAGTCGACAGCTACCTCGACAGGCTCAACCGGGTCTACTTGGGACACACCTGAGCGAGCGGCACCCTGAGGGGGGAGGGGGTCTACCACAGCAGCACCTGGTGCGAGGAAGAGAGGCGGGGGGGGGAGCGGGGCAGTGCAATAGGGGAAGAGGCGGTAGTAGGGGACCGACTCGTCAAAAGTGACGTCCTGAGAAGGCGGGACACGGCGCGAGGTGGCGTGGTAAAACTTCCAACCAGACGCGTCCGGGACAAAGCCAAGGAAGACACAAGGAACAGCGCGGGAGGAGAGCTTGTCCGCGGACAAATCGCGGACAAAAGCACGAGATCCCCAGACCCGGAACACCGACGCATCGCCAACCTCTCCCGTCCAACGCAGTGTCGGCGAAGTCTCCGGAACGGAAACACGGGGCCAGAGGTTGAGCTGATGCGCAGCGTATCGAACCGCAAACGGCCACAGAAAGTGGGGGGCAGCCGCATGGATCAAGGAGGTACGAGCGACCTCCATGACCAAGCCAATGCGGCGCTCAGCAACCCCATTCTGCTGTGGAGAGGCCGGAAGCGTGAACGACTTGCTCAATGCCCTGCCCCTAACAGAAGGCCCTCAAGAGGTCGGAGGAAAACTCCCCACCTCTGTCAGAGTGCAGACGCAGGACAGGAAAGTCCGAGTGGAACCTCTCGCTGAGCTGGAGATGGGCAGCGCGGATCCAAGGGATCAAAACAACAGGGACTTCACCCTTGGTGCGCAAGGGGAAGACCGTGGTGTAGCGCGAGTAGTCGTCAACAACTATCAAGAAGTACCTCTCGTGACCCTGTCCACGAACGCGGGCTGGGCCCCACACGTCCATGTGGAGCGTCTGCAGGGGAGCAGTCGTCGGGGGAAACGAGGAGGAGTGAGGAGCGGCACGCTGCCGCCCCTCGACACAGGGAAGACAAGGAGGAGCAGGCGAGGGTGGGAGGGGAGGGAGAACCCTGGGAAGACCAGAGACAAGGTACCGGGAGTGCATGCCACGAAGGCGCTGCACTGACGGGTGACCAAGGCGGTGGTGCCAGAGGACAGTCTCGTGCGCCAGGGAGCGACACGAGCAGGGGGCCGACAGCTGACCTGACGCAGACGCAGACGCAGCTACCTGAGGGGACTCAGTGGTCAGTGTGTACAGGTCCGACCCCGGCTGCCGAGTGAAGGTAGCCAGGTGGCGACCCGTCCGAGCACACGTGCAGTGTGTCACGCGCTCGTAGGCAGGGGTGAACTGGTGGACACCCCCGTCCTGAAGTGCTCTACCTGCCACCAAGTTCGTAGAGAACGAGGGGAGGTAGAGACCTGACAGTGTGCCCGACGGAACCGCAGGACAAGGGAGGACAGTGGAGGAGGTCACAATGACCGGACCCCCAGAGGGGTCAGCGAGGGAGACAACAACCGGCCGAGCAAGCTGCTCAAGGGCAGTGCGGTCACGAAAGAAACAGCGAGAAGCACCTGAGTCCAGTGTGAAGGTGTGCAGTGCCTCAGTAGACTCAGTACCAGAGGGCGCAGACTCACGAGCACCTAGAGCAGCAGCCTCACCAGCACCTGGGGCAGCAAACACACGAGCACCTGGAGCGGCAGCCTCACCAGCACCTGGGGCAACAGACGCACTAGGACCTAGAGCGGCAGCCTCACTGGTCCAAATGCCTGGATCGGGCGGAACACGCAGGTACTGGTCACTCTCTCCACTAGCAGACAACACATACATGGCACCAAGAATAGCATCAAAGTCAAGAGCATAGACATCAATTTTCTTCCTCAGCAGATCAGCCCAGCGGGGCAGCTCAGTGGCACCAGGAAACTGAGTGCGCCAGGCGTCGTCGAGGCGGGAGAAGCAGCGCTGCTGGGTGTGCGCCCTCCCACACGTCTGACCAGTGCGGTCACCTGTGCGGATGACGTACGTGCAGCTAAGGCCACCCCCCCCCCCATGCTGAGAGTACCACTCACGAAGCTCCTGGGACGACGGAAGCTGCTGCTGGCGCTGGCCACCACCGCCGCCGCCACCACCTCGACCACCACCGCCCCTGCCGCCACCGCGTCCACTGCCGCCACCACCACCGCCCCCACCCCGGCCACCTCCTCCGCCGCTGCCGCCACCACCCCCGCTGCTGCCACTAGCCCCTCCAGCCCCGCCACCACCCCCACCGCCGCCACCGCCCCCACCACCGCCTCCCCCGCCGTCACCGCCGCCTCCCTTGCCCCCTTTGCCCTTGCCGCTGCGGCGCCAACTCGGAGTGGACGCAGTCCCGACCTGCTTAGTACCAAGGAGGTCGACAGCAGCAGCAGAGGCGACAGAGGGGAGAAGGGGGGAAGGGGAACACCCCTCGAAGAAAGGGGTGCGGGGGTCTCCACGAGAGGCACCTACAGCGACTATGCTAGTCTCAGCTGCAAGCAGTTCCTTCTCGAGCAGATCAACGGTGAGCTCAGTGGGGCAGCGAGCGAGGAAGTGGTCCCTGACCGCACGAAGAGAGTCAGGGAGACGGGTGACCAGGTGGTAGAGAGTGAGCCACAGCGGGGGGGGGTTCTTGGCAAGAAACTCAGCGGGCATAGCGGCACGGAAGCGGGCCTCACTAGTGCGGAGGTGCGTGATGAGGTCAGAGACTGTGGAGAAGGCGGACAGGTCTGGGAACAGGTAGGGGAGCGAGAGACGGCCTAGCGCAGCAGAGGCAGGTGAGGAGTAGCGTGCAACTACAGCAGTGTACAGTGCCTGCGCAGTTTTGTGCGTGCCAAAGTGCTCGCGCTCATCTATCGGCAGGGAGTTGCGAATAGCGAAGCGAGTATGGGCGTCACGAGTCTGCCACTGTGAGCGGGCAGAACTGTCAGCAGTAGCAGCAGGGGCAGCAGCGAGTCCTAGCGCGTGATCGTACAGCGAAATATCCTCCTTGGCAGTGAGCTGGAGGAACAGGTGCAGGTCATCGAGCCAGGTGTCAAACTTCAGCGGGCGGCCCTCAGCATCGAAAGCGAGCACAGCAGGGCTAGCCATAGTTGCAGTAGGAGCAGTAGCAGCAGTTGTAGTGACAGCAGCAGTAGCGCGGCTCGGTAGGGCGGCGCGGCTCGGTAGGGCGGCGCGGCTCGGTGGGGCGGCGCGGCTCGGTTGGGCGGCGCGGCTCGGGTGGGGCAGGGCGCTAGCGGGGCTGCAAGGGCAGGGCTACGCGAGGGGCACGCAAGGGCGCGCAGGTGGGGCAGGTCCGGTCGCACGGGGCACGCAAGGGCGCGCGAGGAAGGGCGGGGCCGGTTCGTGAGGAGCGCGCAAGGGCGCGCGGGGCAGCGAGCGCGCGGGGCCGCACTAGGCACGCAGGGGTGCGCGCGGGGCAGGCGACGCGCGTGGGGCTGCACGGGTCGCACGCGAGGGCGTGCGAGGAGGGCGGGGCCGATCGCGTGGGGCACGCTAGGGCGTGCGGGCTGGGCGGGGCCGGTTCGCAAGGGGCACGCTAGGGCGCGCGACAGTGCAGATGAGAGGAGGGCGCTCGAGGGCGGGACTAGGCGAGGCGCGCTCGGGCGCGACTAACGGAAACGGTGGGCCCTATCAGTCGGTCCTAGGTTACGACCTAGGCTCGTAATACCATGTTAGAATCTAAGAAAGAATGAGAATGGTTGAACTAGGAAGGAATGGGAGTACAAGTACCAAACCCTAGAGTAGTGTACCCCCTAAAGGCTAACCCACTGTAGCCTACACAACTATAACATATATAATATTTAACAGTCGGCGTGGTGGAGCCGACAGTCTCGCTAGCGCCGGAGGCTGGCGAGGACTTCCAGGCGGTGGCAGCAGCTGTGCAGGCCAACCCGATGGCGGTGCTGCTCGACAGCGGATGCTCCCACCACCTGATGGGGACGAAGGCGGTCTTCATCGACATGGGGCCAAGCGACGGTGTGAAGCATGTGCGTGGATTCAACGGGGCGCTGCAGCCTGTCGAGGGTTGCGGAACCGTCGCTCTACAGGGGGAGGCCGGGAAGCGGGTCCTCATCCCCGACGTGCTCTACGTTCCGGGTGTTCAGGCGAACCTGCTGTCAGCCGGCCAACTGAAGGAGAGCGGAGTGCAGCTGCAGGGCGACGGCGACGAGATGCTGTGGTACAGGGGAGCAAAGACTGAAGCATAGAACGAAGCACATTGCCCGTTACTTTCTCACACGAGAGTTGCAGCAGCATGGTCAGCTTCGCCTTGCTTACGTGGCCTCACGAGCCAACACTGCTGATATCTGTAGCAAGGCCCTTGGGTCTGATGATCATTAGCATTTTTGCACTGCTCTAGGCTTTGTGCCTACTCTACCTCACTTGCTTACCTCTTGACTTTGTCTTGTACTGTGATCTATAGATATACCTGCATGCTTGTGGACTGGCCTTGTTGCCACTTGCTTATGCTTGGACTGTGTGGTAACCTTGAGATGTACCCTGAGCTTTGTTTTTTTTTTTTTCGTGACTAGTCTTGTGACAGCTTGGTGCTCTTGTTGTTTCCCACTTTGCCTATGGGGGTGTGTCAAACTTGTTAGGCTGTAGTGGGGCACATACTATGGGGGATAGCACTTCTAGAGTTTGTACTATCCCAACCCTTGCTAATCCAATCATTCCGCCTCCCCCGATCAGCACCCCTCCTGACAGCATGGCGCGCCTGCCCTCCCCCCCTCCCTCGCCGTCCTACGGAGATTACAGGTTCCTGTGTGGACCGGGGCTCAGCCTGGCTATCAGCAAGGACGGCAGCCATGCTTGCGTCATGGGTGAGTTGGGGGGAAGGGGGGGGAGAGGGAAGAGAAAGGGGGTACATGCGGAGAGAGTGGAGTTTGTAGGGAGAGGAATGCCATGGGAAATATGGGCATTACGGGTCTCAGCCTGGCCATCAGCAAGGACGGCAGCCAGGCTTGCGTTGTGGGAGAGCTGGGGGGGGGGGTTGGGGGAAAGGTGGGGGGTGCGGGAGGGGGGGGGTGTGGGGGAGAGAGTGGGGGAGGGGGTGGGGGCAGAGAGAAGAGTTGATGGGGAGTGGAAGGGGGTGGGAAATGCGGGAAGCGTGGGAGCACGAGCAGTGTGGTGAGGGAAGAATGTGGTACGATGCTGGTGAAGAATGTTGTCTGATAGGAGGCAGCAGCAACGTCGCATTCCTTGCATCCCAGCACTGGTCACCACTCTCACTCCCCCTCTTGGTCCTCCTGCACACTCCGCATATCTCATTCCCCGTCTTCTCGCCAATCCCTCCCTGCACTCTTCCCTTTGCCCTTCCCTCCCCTCTCCCCTCCGCCCTCCACCACTTTCAGAGGACGCATGTGCAGCGTTCACGAGCAACCTGTGTGGGGGGGAGGGGGGGGGGGGGGGGTGTGAACGACGGCGAGGGGGGGTACTCGTGTGTGTGCCCGCCCAACTTCATGCGCAGCACTCTCAGCTCCGGCGCCCCCACCTGCGTGCCTCGTGAGTATCTCAAGTTTCAAACCCGGCCTTTACTCTCCTTGCCTCGAAAGAAACGAGAGTCATCCCAGAAGCATTGCGTGCCAGGTCGATGCAATGGGCCCGCTGGTTCCTTCCATGTGTTGAAGCGGGTGCTTGTTGAGCCTGCATAATTCACTTGCAAGCATCATCCACTTGCAAGTGAAGGGGTTTTGACAGGGCTAGCAGGCAGGGGTGCGTAGATGGGGAGAGGGGTTAAGTAAGAGGGTGAGGGAGGGGATTTTGTTCAGTCTTGCAGTTGTGCATGTTTGCCCGCCAAGATGCAAGCTGCAGCATCTGTGCTGCATTGGACAATCTATTTTTAAGGCGCCTCAAAAGTTGCAGCATCTGTGTTGCATTGACCAGCAGCGTGTTATCCAGTTTGCTTGCCGCACGCAATATCTGCGTGCACGATCGAGATGCCACACCACACAACACTGCACCACACAACACCACACCACACCGCAACACACGGCACCGCAGTAGCAAATCCTACAGCCTACTCTTCGATCCACTCAGCTGCTAATACGGTACCACTACTGCTGCTAGCCCTCTAACCCTTCCGACCCATCATCCTGGTCGATCCTTCCCTCAACCCTCTCTCATCCGCCCACTCTCCCGTACTCTTCCCCGCATCTTTCTCCGAGCAGGCATGGCGGGAAAGAGCAGCACGTACCAGGTGGTGGGCGGAGAGACGTGCTACGACATCTACATGTTCTTCGGCCTCTCACAGGACAGCTTTCTGCAGCAGAACGCCGTGAGTGCTACTGCTGCTGCTGCTGCCCCTGCTGATGCCACTTCTGCTGCCTCCGCGGCCGCCGCCTCCGCCGCTGCTGCTGCGCCTCTGGTTTCCCTCCTCCATCGAGTGTTCCCTTCCTGCGTCATCAATCCCCCACCACTGCGTGCTCTCGTGTCTCTCTCTCTCCCTCTCTCCCACTCTCCCGCTCTCCCCGGCAGGGCATAGACTGTGACAACCTGCATGAGGGCATGGTGCTGTCAGTGCGGCCAGACGACGACCTTGAGAGCTGCCGCACTAGATACCCCATCTCACTTGTACCCGCCCACCATCTCACTGGTACCCGCCCCCCATCTCACTGGTACCCGCCCCCCATCTCACTGGTACCCGCCCACCATCTCACTGTTACCCGCCCCCCGTCTCATTAATACTCCTCCTCCCCCGTTTCACTGGCACTCCGCCGTTTCACCAGTAGCCCGTTTCACATGGGCCCTTCACTCTCTCCGCACCGCACTGCACCACACCTTCTTCTTCTCCACCTTCTTCCCTCTCCCTCCCATTCGCCTCCCTCCTACTCCCATCTCCTATCTTCCCCTTCTCCTCCTCTCCCTTTCTCCAATCATCTGGCGTTCCACACTCCTCCCAGCAACCATTTCCCTTCCCGCCCCTCTCCCCCTCTCCCCCTCTCCCAGTCCTTCCGCTCCCTCGCTTGCCCACCCAATCGCCAGCCCAGATCCTGGCTTGGCAACGTCTCAGACGCCCCCCTTCCCCTTCCCCTCCACCTGCCACGCCACCCTTCAGGTGGACAGCCTGGCATCGGACTGTTCAGCCATAGAGGACCGCTTTGGCTAAACCCCAGCCTCGACTGCTCTCACCTCGTGCCGGGCCACCAGATGACTCACCCACCTCAAGGCTCTGGGATTTCTGTTCAGGGTTTACGGTTTGGAGTGTCAGGGTTCAGGGTGGAAAGGGAGGGGGGGGAGGGGGGGGGAGGCGATCCCTGAGCACACTGCAGAGTGGAAAGGCAGCAGCAGGCGGTGGTCCAGCCTCCATGCATGACTTGCAACCTCTCAAAGTGATTCACCTCTCAGGCGTGCCTAAACCAATTTCGCAATGATGAACCATGAGCATCAGCCCAGCTGCATCAACCTCGACAGCCCCAGCCCAACCCTGTCCTCCTCCTGCACCATCCTGCTCCCACAACTTACCTCCCCGCCAACCCCTACCCCTTTACAATTCCTTTTGCCCCCTCTCCTTCCTCGCCCCACTCCTTGCCCTTCCATGCCCCACTCTCCGGCCTATCCCCCTTCCCACACGAACATTCCTGCCTCACAGATCTCGCCAACGAGCACGTGTGTGTGTGTTACGTGAGGAAGAGCATGGCTGGCGTGGAGGGTATGCTCCCTTGACAACTCTAGAGAAATCCTCTCTCAGCAGGCGTGTGTGGAGGGAGGGGGGGAGAGCGGAGCATGGCAGAGGTGTGTGTATATGCTATGTCTGATATGATTGAGCTTTGTCCCAAATTTCTTCCCGGCAGGCGTGTGTGGAGCGGGGGAAGAGCATGGCGGGCATGGAGGAGCACCGCATGTGCACCAAGTACCGGCGCGTGGACGTGGGGGACACGTGCGAGAGCTTGATTGACAGCAACGGCCTGTCGTGGCTGTCGCTGTACCGCCTCAACCCGGGCATGCTACGTGATAACCTCAACGGGCTTATCGACCAAGAGGTGTGCTAGCAGAGGAGGGAGAGCATGGGAGTAGGTGGTAAGGGAGGTGGGAGAGGAGGAGGGGCTAGGAGGGAATAGAGGCGGGGTAGCAAGGGAATGCTAAGCAGTTGTGGAAGTTCAATCACTTCACTTAAGATGTCCCTGTCCTTCATTCCCCTGTCTTTCGCCCTCACAGAGTATTGCTGTGCTGTCCCACTTGCCCGCTCTGCCTCTCCACGCCTCCCAACCCTGGCAGATCTGTGTGGCAGGGCACCCAGTGGGCGCGGTGGTGTGTGGGAAGCCAGTGCAGGGAATGAAGAACAGGCGGTACACAGTGAACGCTTTTCAACTCAACTGAGATATTGCTGTCCATTTCTCATGCTTTCCCTCTCCCCGTCGTCTCCTACCCTCCTCGGCAGATCTGTGCGGCAGGGCACCCAGTGGGCGCGGTGGTGTGTGGGAAGCCAGTGCAGGGGGTGAAGAACCGGCTGTACACGGTGAATGCGGGCGACAGCTGTGCGTCGCTGGTGGTGGTGCAGTTCCAGCGCCAGCCGCCACTTGTGCCGCTGCTCAACCGCGGGTGGATGTGCCGCCAGCAGTCTCTTTTCAAAGGCATGCCGTGTCAGAATCAACTGTGCAGGAATGGTGAATGACTAGCAACACGGGGATACAAGTATCAAACCCTAACTGGGGTTGTGGGCCTCAGAAGTCGGCGAAAAAAGGCTGATTTAGGTAAAAGAAGGCTGAGATTTCAGACCTTGTTTAGAGCTGAGGCTGATTTTTTAGGAATTTGTTGAAAAGAAACAGGAAATTTTACAAAATTTGTAGTGTAAAATGGCATAAAATGGCTGATTTGTCTGATTTTCAGCAAAACGTTCTGTACCAACTCTGATTTTTCAGCCAAGACCAAAACGAATCTGAGGCCCTTTGTACTCTATACTGAGCACCTCACTGTAGCCTAGCAGAACTAAGAACATACAAATATGTTTTGACGTGCCGCTCTGCATCCCCTCCTAAAGGCCGCGTTGTCTAGAGCAAGGAGGAAGAGGAAGGGGGGAGGAGGTAATGCTTCTTGGAGAGCACGTGCGGAGGGATGTGGGAGAGGACAATAAGGGGTACTGACAAGAGGGACCCCCGTGTGTTTGCTTCAAAGACAAGCTAACGTGACCAGCGCATGCGGTCACTCACCTGACAACAGAGGTTTTGACACAGCAGTTTAGGCTCGAATACGAGTATGGTGGTGGAGAATAAGCTAACGTGGAAGCATGCATCTTGCTGTTCCACATCAGGGCCTCAGATTCGTTTTTTCCTAGGCTGATACGTCAGCCTTACCAGGCTACTCTAGGCTGATCAATCAGAGTTGTTCCCAAGAAAAAGGCTGAATTTTCAGACAAGTCCCCAAAAAAAACGTTAACTCATCAGCCTCACTAAAAAACTAAGGCTGAACTATTTTGAAGCACTAAGTTCATTAAATTTAGCAGGGTTTAGAAAAAAAGAAACACTACATGATATTAGCTGCTCATTTCATCATCTTCATCACTAGAACTACCTCCTGCATCTCCTACTGGCTCCTCCTCCTCATCTACATCTATGGGGTCGTCATGCTTGCCCTTCTTGTTGTTGTCGCCTGGGGTTGGGGTGCAGATGGGAGCATTGCTGAAAGGCTTCCGCTTTTTGTAACTCCGCCAGATCTCAACTACGTCATCGTGGTTGGGCTCGTACTGCTTGAGGGACATACACATGAGGTCCCCCAGCCTTGCGTCCTTGATCCACCCTCGCCGCCATGTCTTGATCACGTTTTGCCGGGTGAATCCCCTTTCACACTCCACTGTGCTGAGGGGAATCACAGCCACCGCCACCCAGAGCTGCACCAGATTGGGGTAACTCTCCCGCCAGTCTGGCGTCTTGAGGATCGCCGTTAGTCCGATGTGGAAGCTCCTCTCTTCCTTGGGGGCACGTGCAAGGACTGAACAAAAGAGGCGAAGTTCCTTGCCTGCCAGCCTCTTGTTGATGCTTGGTGGAAGGGAGGGAGGGAGGGTGAAGAAGAGGCAAATGAGCATAAAGGATTCTCAAGCATAGGTATGAAATCAAGACTTGAAATCATCCCTCCAGCAGCTCCAGCTCCAGCAGGACCACCAGAAGCCCCAGCAGCCCCAGCAGCGCCAGGGCCAGCACCTCCAGCAGCACCGAGTCCAGTAGTACCGCCAGCTCCAGCACCTCCAGCAGCTCCAGCCCCAGCAGCACCACCAAGCCCAGCAGCTCCAGTACCTCCAGTACGAGCACCTCCGTGACCAGTGGCTCCAGAACCTCCAGCAGCTCCAGCAGCAGCAGGACCTCCAGCGCCCGTAGCACCACCAGCTCCAGCAGCACGGCTCCAGCGGCGAGCAAACCACTCGCGCAGCTGCTGTGGAGAGAGTGGCTCCCGCCGTGACGAAGCACCCGAAGGACCTCCAGGCGCAGCACCTCCAGACTCTACACGCGCAGGCTCAGCACCCTCAGGCTCCGCACCCCCAGACTCAGCAACCCCAGGCTCAGCACCCCCAGACTCAGCACCCCCAGGCTCCGCACGCTCAGGCTCAGCACCCCCAGACCCGGCACCCGCAGGCTCAGCACCCCTAGCAGCACCAGAGTCAACAGCTACCTCGACAGGCTCGACTGTGTCTACCTGGGACACACCTGAGGGGGCAGGACCCTGAGGGGGGAGGGCGTCTACCGGGGGAGGACCTGGCACGAGGAAGAGCGGCGGGGGGGGGAGGGGGGCAGTGCGGTAGGGGAAGAGACGGTAGTAAGGAACCGACTCGTCAAACGTGACGTCCTGAGAGGACAGAACACGGCGCGAGGTGGGGTGGTAAAACTGCCAACCAGGCGCGTCAGGGGGGAAGCCAAGGAAGACGCAGGGAACAGCACGGGAGGACAGCTTGTCCGCAGACAAGTCGCGGACGAAAGCTCGAGATCCCCAGACACGGAACGCAGACGCATCGCCAACCTTCCCCATCCACCGCAGAGTAGGGGAGGTCTCCGGCATGGAGACCCGGGGCTAGAGGTTGATCTGATGCTCCGCGTACTGAACCGCGAACGGCCACAGAAAATGGGGAGCAGCCGCATGGATCATGGACGTACAAGCGACGTCCATGACCATGCCAATGCGGCGCTCAGCAATCCCATTTTGCTGTGGAGAGGCCGGAAGCGTGAACGTCTGGCGGATGCCCTCCGCACGACAGAAGGCTCGTAGAAGGTCGGAGGAAAACTCTCCACCTCTGTCAGAGTGCAGACGCAGAACAGGAAAGTCCGAGCCGAAACTCTCTCTGAGCTGGAGACGGGCAGCACGGATCCAGTCGATCAACACCTCAGTGACCTCACCCTTGCGGTGCAAGGGGAAGACTGTGGTGTAACGCGAGTAGTCGTCAACAACCAGCAGGAAGTAACGCTCGTGACCCTGTCCACGGACGCGGGCTGGGCCCCACACGTCCATGTGGAGAGTCTGCAGCGGAGCCTCTGACGGAGGAAACTCGGAGGAGTGAGGAGCGGCGCGCTGCCGGCCCTCGACGCAGGGAACACAGGAAGGGGCAGGCCCCGGAGGAAGGGGAGGGAGGGACTGGGGGAGACCAGAGACAAGGACACCGGAGGCCATGCCTCGGAGACGAGGCAGGGAGGGGTGACCAAGGCGGTGGTGCCAGAGGAGAGTCTGGTGAGACAGGAGGCGACACGAGCAGGGGGCAGACTCAAGACCAGACCGGGACGCTGCAGCAAACACCTGACCCGACGCAGCTACCTGACCAAACTCAGCAACCGGAGGAGACACGGTAGTCAGGGTGTACAGGCTCGACCCAGGCTGACGGGTGAACGTGGCTAGGTGCCGGCCCGTCCGAGAACACGAACAGTGGGTCACCCGCTGACCTCCAGGAGTGAACTGGTCAACCCACGCGTCCTGAAGGTCAGCTCCACTCACCAAGTTCGTGGAGAACGAGGGGAGGTGGAGGCCAGACAGTGAGCCAGACGGGACCGCCGGACACGGCAGAACCGTGGAGGAGTGGGCAAGGACCGGACCCCCAGAGGGGTGAGCCAGAGAGATTGCCACCGGCCGACTGAGCGGCGAGAGTGTGGTGCAGTCGCGAAAGAAGGAGCGGGAAGCACCTGAGTCAAGGGTGAAAGTGTGCAAGACCTGAGCCGACACGGTACCTGAGAGAGCAGCCTCACCAGCACCTGGAGCAGCAGACTCACTAGCACCTAGAGCAGTAGCCACACCAGCACCTCGAGCAGGAGACGCACTAGCACCGAGAGCAGCAGCCTCACCAGCACCTAGAGCAGCAGACTCTATACCTGGGTCAGGCGGTACGCACAGGTAACAGGCACCCTCATTACTAGTAGGCAGTGCATACATGGCAGTGAGGATAGCATCATAGTCAAGAGCAAAGATATCCACCCGCTGCCTAAGCAGCTCCACCCAGTCGGGGAGCTCAGCCTCGTCGCCAAACTCGGTACGCCAGGCGTCGCTGAGACGGGCGAAGCAGCGGGACTGTGTGTGACCAATCGTCCCGCAAGCCTGACCAGCCCGATCACCTGTGCGAATGACGTACGGGCAGCGAACGGTACTCCGAGACCCTCTACTCTGAGCGTACCACTCACGAAGCTGCTGGGGCGTAAGTGTCTCGCGCGGACGCCGCTGCAGCTGCATCTGGCCGCCGCCAGACGCTCCCGACTGACCAGCTCCAGGGCGACAGCCACTACGGCGGCCACCACAACCCCAACTAGCGTACCACTCACGAAGCTGCTGGGGCGTGAGGGACTCGCGCGGACGTCGCTGGAGCTGTATCTGGCCACCGCCAGAAACTCCCCACCGAGCAGCTCCGCCTAGACTGCCACCACCGCCGCCACCACTCCCAATGCTACCACGAAGAGACGTCATAGTGGAAAGGCAGGGCGGCGAACAGGCACTAGGGTAGGTCGAGGCGGCGCACTGTCAGAAAAAGGCGGCGCGCGGCCAAAAGGGCAGTAGTAGGCAGTAGGAAGCAGTAGCTCCTAGAGCAGCAGCACCTAGAGCTCTCTTTTTTTTTTTTTTTTTTGAAATAATTATTTATTTATTTTAGGGTTTGGCAGGGCGCACTGGGCGCTGCAGAGGCGGCTCGCGGGCTGCAGGGGTGGCTCGCGGGCTGCAGGGGCAGTGCGCTGGCTGCAAGAGGCAGGCGCGCTGGCTGCAGGGGCGGCTCGCGGGCTGCAGACGGGCGGCGCGCGGGCTGCAATGGTCTGCGCGCGGGCGGCTTGCACGGGGCGGCGCGACGCGGGGCGGGCAGTGGCGGCGCGCAGGCAGGCAGGGCGGACGGGCGTCGCGGCGGGCTGGGGAAGCCCGCTCTGGCGACGCGACGGGCACGGGCAGGGCCGACGGGCGACGCGACGGGCTGCAGGGGCGCGCGACGCGACGGGCTGCAGGGGCGCGCGACGGGACGGGCTGCAGGGGCGCACGGCGCGGCGGGCAGCAGGGGCGCGCGATGCGACGGGCAGCAGGAGCGCTTACCAGGGGCGGGTGCAGGGCAGGGCCGCGATGGGGGGTTAGGTGAGGGCCGCAACGGGGCGGCCGTAGGGCAGGGCCGCGACGAGGCGGCGGCAGAGCAGGGCCGTGACGGGGCGGTAGCAGGGCAGGGCCGCGACGGGCGGCAGGCAGGACAGGCACTCGACGGGCGACAGGCAGGGCAGGCGCTCGACGGCTTGTAGGGCAGGCGCGCGACGGCGGCCGCAGCAAGGGCAGGCGCTCGATGGCGCGGGTAGGGCAGGCGCTCGACGGCGCACAGCAGGGCAGGCGCAAGGGCGCAGGTGAGGCAGGCGCGAGGCGCGCGACAGCGCAGCGAAGCTCGGCAGCGCGCTTCGGGCAGGGCAGGAAAAAAAAATCGTGGTGGGCCCTTAAAAAAAACGTTCCCACTAGGGAACCTGCTCTGAAACCATGTGAAAGATAGAACGAGGAATGACTAGAAACATGATAGTACAAGGTTTGTATAGGCAAAACCTAGCAATATTGTACCCCATAAGGAGTGCCCCACTACAGCCTACAATATAGTTCTGACACAATTTCCACGTTCTGTGACGATTAAGTGCCTCAGCTTCCGCGGCTATAGATGCCCTCCACTTCTATCTGTCTGTGCCTTGCAGGGCTTGTCAAAATGTCGTGGGCTCGGTGGAATGTTGGGTTTGCAAACAGCTATGGCGTGGTCGAGAATGCGTAACCCAGTCATGCTAAAGGGGGCGCGAGCTTCGTTGCTGGTACTTCCACGGCATAGTCATCTTTGTAATCGCCTGAGGTTTCGAGGATGTTGTCATGCGAAGTGTCTTGATTCGGGTCTTTCTCCATTGGTGAGTGATTATCTTTGCCTTCGTAGTTACGCTGAGCTTGAAGTGCATTGTTTGGATCGATGTCGGTTGTAATGAATGTCGAGGTGTTGAAGATGCTTGTAGCGGGAATGATGGGTGACTAGCTCTCGATCTAATCCTCAAGAACTTCTTCTACCACGTCAGCTTCGTCTTGGTCTGTTGCGAAGCTGTGCTCCCTCTGTAAAATATTCTTCGGTGCATGTTGTGCAATGCGGTGCTGGCGGAATAGTGGCAGTGTCAGCCTTTCGTAGAAGATGCAATCACGTGATCGGGTGAATTGGTGGGTCGCAAAGTCGAGGATAGTCCATGCGTGATATTCTGGCTCGATTCCAATGTGAACGCCCTATCGTGTCCGGTCTTCAAATTTTCCCGTCCTTGTAGTGTGGGCGCGACGCTGTACCATGCACAAAAAAACCCGCAGCATCCTGGTGTTGGGGTTTTCCTTTGTCCATGCCTTGAATGGTAATTTGTTGTTGGGCATTGCCTTTGAAGACAAAATGTTGTGGAGTCTGACAGTGTGGGCCATTGCATAGGGCCAGTAGGTGGTTGGCACGACTGATTGCTTCAAACATGCCCTCATTTTTGTTGCCAGACTCCTGCTTGTTCGCTCAGCCAACCCCTGTTGCTCGTGAGCGTAGGGCAGCGAGATGATCTGGTGGACCCCTTTCACTTGCGGAAAGCAGCTGAGTGGTATTCCAATGCTACGTCGCTTTGGAATGCCTTGAGTTTCTTCTTTGATTGTCGCTGCGCCATCTTGAGCCGTAGACGAAAGCAGTCGAACGCATGGTAGCGACCTCCGATGTTGGCTGCCCAAAAGAACTGCGTTGATGTTGGCTGCCCAGACGTCTGCAATTACGTCGGTGGCGAGTACTTGGATTGCAACCGCGTGGAGGATGCTAAGATTTGCCCCCGTGACTTTATCGGAGTCACCGAAGGTTCTTGTGTCGGACGTTACTGGGAGCAGCTCCGGTCCTTTGTAGAGTACAGAGCTTTTTCTTCATCTCTGGGCGCTTCTTCTTTAAGGTGACTGGTGGCGACTTCTTCGGGAGTGTCGCCTATCGCTGCTCCCCTTGTGTCGAGGCGGAAGTACCAACTTCTGTCGGTTGTGACGGAGATGTGGTGAGGACCTTACTCGGGTGATGGGGTTGCTTCTTCCGAAGAGGGTAAGTTGGTCAAGTGCGCTGCTACGATAATTGTCATTTCCTCTAGTGCTTCCACTTCCGTAATTGTAATTCTGTGACTGCAGGTTGTGGGATCGTTCCATCCCAGCCCGGCGTGACGTCTGTCGTCTCTCCAGGGGGACCTCCCCAACCCATACCGTGTGTTTGCCAGTAAGTGCCCATCTCCTCACGGTCCTGAGCCTTGAACATCGTCACCAGCGAGTGAAGCCACTCCTGGCAACGAGCATTCCGCTCAGACTTGCTTTTTGTGGCCATGCATCTGGTGTGAACAGGCGGACTCCAGAGAGCGAGTCGAGATCACCGAGCCTTCCCTCCAGGTTCGCCACGATCCTCTCTGCGAACTCGGTGCACAACTGAATGCAGCCGTCGTGGTCCTCCGGGCCGCTGTACGAGTCCACGGGCTCGTCGTGAAGGGTGAACGTGATAGTAGATGGTCGGCCGTCGCTGTCGACACCTTCCACCTTCACTTTGCGGCTACACCCCGGGCCATGGCGCTCCAGGAAAGGTGACAGCCACTGGCTGCTGCCGCCGCCGAAGTCATCGCCGCAGTCCACGTAGCGGCTCTCGATGTGACGCGTTGTCCGCTTGATCTGCGCATGCAAAGACACCAGATCGAGCTGGACAGACAAAGGCACACAGTGACAAAGTTAGAATGGTAAATAGGGTGACATGCGTAGTTATTTCCCCCACCACCTCACCTGTCTCTGCTGGAAGGTCTTGTTCAAGATGTTGAGCTGCTCAAGCACATCAGCCAGGAAGTAAAGGAAGAAGTGAAAACGGTAGGAGCTTGCCAGCGCGTACATCTTGCTGTTAAGCTCCTTCAGCAGCACAATCACTGCCGGCAAAACAGCGACAAGGCGACGGACGGCATCCCCCCGTGACAGCCACCGAACGGAGTGGATGCCTTGCACTTCAAGGCTTGTTTCCGTGATGACCTCTTGCAGATCCATGAACCGTGCGTGGCGAGGCCCCGACCGACCAAGCATATCGGCCACAGCTCGGATGAGATCGTCGACCATGTCGAAGAAGGGGAGCTCCTCTGCCGCATCCTTCGCTGCAAGTGCCTCCCTGCAAGTGGAACACATCAAACACGGGAAATTAGAGATGAGCTACAACAACATTGCGAACAACAGCGAGGCTCACCAACCTGTGCGCGATGCAGTGAACGGAGACAAGGTGCGGGATGTTCTGTCGCAGTCGGACAACTAGGCCGGCCTTAGATCCCATCATCACTCTTGCGCCGTCGGTGCTAATGCCGGAAATCCGCTGCAGATCGACACCGACTGCCTGCAAGTGGGAAAGCAGGATGCTAAGAAGAGAAGCAGCGTCCGCCTTCTCCACCGTTCAGCTGCATGAACTCAGTCACGAGGACGTTGTCGCGGATGAACGATGCGTACAGGATCATGTGCTTCCCCCTCAGCCGATCCGTGCTTTCATCGATGCAGATGCCGATGAAAGGGCTTGTCAGGATGTGCTCCAGCTGAGTTGTCTGTAGCCAGGTAGCAAGGGTCTGCGTGAGCTCACCGAAGCCGTACCTGCCCGCAGGGAAAACGAAGACAGGAGATTAGAAGTAGGTAATGGTAGGAACAAGACAAAACACCAACACAAGTCTAGGGTGACTAATACTCACGACGTATAGTAGGTGCCATATCCCTTCGTAGGGAAGCCCTGGACACCCTTGCGTGCGAGGTACTGCACCAGCTTAACCCATGTACCCATGGGCGCATCGCAGGAACTGACGAACAGCATGGAGTCGAGCAACGCCATGACTCGGTTCTTCTCAGCATCCACGGCGGCTCGATGTTGATCGATCCGTGGCTGCTTTGAGGCCGCGTTCAGCAGAGCCTCCTGCTTCTCCATCGCCAGCTTGTGTTTCGTCGTGCCGGCGTGCTTGCGAAACGCCTGCGTCTGCACGTCAGTCGCCCCTCGCCCCGTCCGGCCACACCGTCCCCTGACTCCGGCATGCTTGGTGCAGACACTGCACTTAAAAGCAGGGAAACCGGTTTCAGATTTGGTTAGCACAAGCCACGGGAACCTTTCACACCATTTAGTCTTGTACTTCAAAAGAGCGTCTGCATAGACTGCTTCAATGGCCTCCGAAATGTCTATGACCAATGATGGACGAGAGGATGTGGTGTTCACGACAGGTTGCTCGACGGCGGTGCTGGAAGACGGCTTTGCCCAGCTCAGCGTCGACTGCTTCAGCTTGAAGTTGCGCGGGGCAGACGACTTCGTTATAGGCGACTCGACCACCACTGTGTCGGAGACGGCAGCCGGCGCAACACGCTCACTCCGGATGGAATCCGGGCTTGAAGAAAGCGGTAGGTGGTCGCGGTTCACCCTATCGACTGGAGCAGGCTTTGCAGTAGGAGGCCTGGGAGCGAGGACACCAGGGCCAAGCGAGCGCAAGAGCAGATCAAGCCCCGTCATGGCTTCCTCTAGGCCGTCTAGTTCGTCATCTGAGCTATCCATGCCTGCATCTTCATCGCAATCTAGGCCTTCTGCAAGGCCGGCCATGGCTGAAAGGGGAGAGCGTGCCGAGCTCCAACGTTGCTAGCTAGGGTTTGAGGAAACCAGGGAGAGAGGCGGGGATTGACGGGTGTGTGGGTAAGGTGGGGTCATCAAGAGAGAGCCATAAAAGAAGGCCCTCTCGTTCTCACCACCCAACTGCAACGCGGCGCGACGTGGGGGGGGGCACCATGCACGTACTTGGATGCAGGTTCGGGGTGGGTGAGATGGAGTGGGGTGGCTGTCCTTGTCGTGAGTGCGTGCGGTGCGTTGCTGTGCTGCACTGGTGGTGGGTGATTGGCCCATAAGGGATGTGATTGGTTAAACAACCAATCACATCAATTACTGCATTCTGTCGGTGACAACGAAGCAACCGACGCGTGGGGAAAATTCGTTTTTCCCCCGCGTCGGCGCTGTACATGGCAACATTTGCGTGATTGACGGTGGATGTACCTGGACAGCCGAAACTCACGGCTCCAGCACGAATCTGTAATAGCGAGAAATCAGCCTCCACTCTCGTTACAACTCTGATCATTCAGCCCACACCTGTAAAAAATCGCTGAAGAATCAGCCAATACATTAAAAAAAAAGCTGAAGAATCAGCCAATACATTAAAATAAAAACTGAATAATCATCCAACACATCACCCACATGTCTGGGAAATCAGCCTCCAGAGGCTAAATCAGCCTTTTTTCTCTGACTTCTGAGGGCCTGTTCCACGTATAATATAATGCAGGCGCCTTAGGTATGCCTTTTTCCTCTGTGTAGCTGTGATGGCCATTTTGTGGCCACACACAGTGATGATTGTGACTAATTCGTAGTAACTGAACACCAGCAAACTTCCTTATTACTATAGGTTTTATATATTGATCAGGTGTCAGACCTTTAACATCAGGAGCAGCAGCAGCAAGAATAGGAGGCGGCCAAATACCACTTTTGGGCCGTGTTATGGGTGATTACTAGTAAAAAAAAAAGAAACATTAGAGCTACGCTAGGGGCACCAAACAACTTATTCTTGGAACAAAAACAAAGAGAACGGAAACTTGCAAGGTGCCTACTACCGGTACCTACTAGGCTTTCAATCTGCACATAAGGGCCAGAGGGAAACATGCCGATTCAAACCAACTAAAGCGCACGGGTGAACTTCAACTTCTCATGTGCTCAACTCTGTGCAGCGTGGCAGCACGTAGACATGGCACTGCGGCACTGCCACTACCACCATCCGCGTCTTGAGAGTTGAAGGGCGCATGATGGTCGCAGAGCACCCTTCAATCACTGTCGTCATCGTCATCGCTATCGGTGTCCGTGTCTGTGTCATCGCTGTCGCTGTCGTTCGCTGCAGCAGCAGCAGGAGGGGCCTTCGCAGCAGGAGCAGGAGCAGGAGCAGCTGCAGCAGTCGTCGCCGCCACCGCTGCCACCGCCGCTGCTGGTTTCTCCTCCTTCCCTGCAGTTGATTCGTCCCCTGCAGCAGCCTTCCCAGAAGCAGCACCTCCGCCACCACCGCTACCATCAGCCGGCGCTGCGGCGCTCTCCTCTGCAGGCACGCCTAGGGCAGCGGCGACAGCAGCGGACTTGTTGATGTTGCTGTAGGTGCCCTTGACGAGGAAGAGCTGGTTGTAGTGGTGCTTGCAGTACAGGCTGCCGTTCAGCGCCGCGTAGTTGGACGTGGTCAGGCTGCAGTTGCTGTGCACGCACCGGAAGCACTGCTTGTGGTACGTCACTCCCTCCACACTGATCTGTTGTGTGGGAGCAGAGGCATGGGCAGGGATGGGGAGAACGGGGGGGACAGGGAAGAGGTTTGGTGAGGGTGCACGGGAGGTGTAATTCGCAAGCTTATACCAGTGGAGCTGGAAAGACTTATAGAGAAGCTGGCGTGTGGTGGTGAGATCAGCCGCTTCCACGGTGATCTGCTGCATGGAACATGCACAGGCAGGCACACGGGGGGAGCAAGGCAGGGCAGAGCGTGTGGTGAGGATGGGCTGGGGGGTGGTGGGGGGATGACTGTCTATTGAGGCGCCTCAAAAGAGGATGTGGTGGCTCCAACTCGTAAGCCTACACACCAGTGGACTTGGACGCACTGCATAGACGCGTATACCAGCCCCGGCCGTGTTGTTGCCATGCACGTTTGCCGCATGTATGGGCAGCGTCACGGGAAAGGAGGAATTTGGAGGTGAGGTGACTGAAGGTGGCATGCACAGTCGTGGTGATTTGAAGAGATGGGAACGCTGCAGTGGCTGTGCGGCACATTTGAAAGACTGATCGTGCTGCTGTTCATGCTTATGCGGCGCGGAATGAGAGAATTCAAATCAAGGGCGGAGGGGCTGGGGAGAACGGGGCATGTGTTAAGCTATGCACGGGTCGTGGCGAGAGTGGCAGATCGGATGCACATAGTGGACACGTGCCTTCGTTGCATGGTTCTCCCTTCCCACACACTGTTCCTTCCCCTTTTCCTCTCCCCTCCCCCCCCCCTTTACCCCTTTTTTCCCCACGATTTCCCCGCCCCCTGCGTTCGCGCACCTTTTCAAGCGGGTACACGGTCTTGCTGCAGACCTTGCACTTGTCCTGCGTGCCGCCGAACTTGAGCGCCAGGGGGCTGGGCGTCGACCGCTGCCGGGGGGCGCCAGGGGGGGAAACGGGGGAAACGGGGGAAACGGGGAAAAGGCGGGGATGGGGAGCGGAGGGGAAGGGGGCGTATGAAGCGGAGTGGGCGGGAGGGGAGACGGAGCCCGAGATAGAGCGGCTAAGCGGAGGGCAGTGCGTGATGGCGGAGGATGGCTAACCTTGTAATTTTTAACCTTGCAAATGAGGGCTCACCTTCTCGGTTGCCTTGACCACTGCTGACGGCGTGAGGCCTGTCGGGGGCATGGGCAGCGGGCATGGGGGGAAGTCGGAACACACACGAGGGACACATAATTGGATCACTGAGACAAGAGGAGGCCGCGAGGGTGGAGTTCCGAGCAGAAGCAAGTGTGGAATGGAAACGAGACAACGCAACGCAACAGCACACGGCACAGCATGACAGGGCTGGCACGGAGCTGCTAGCATTGGTCCCTGCTGTACTAAACCTATCACGGGGTTACTCCCAATACAGAGCCCCTTTCCACTCTCTCACCCCTCTCCTCTCCGACACCCCAACCATATCCGCACGCCTCTTCCCCTGACCCTCGCTCTCCCTACTCTCCCTCGCCCTCTCCATCCTTATTCCCCCCATATTCCCCTCACCCGCCAATTCCCCTGCCCTCCCCCGTATCCTCCCCCAATCTCCCGCTTCTCTCCGCCTGATCCCCCCCCAACTTTCCCTCCTGGCCCCCCTACCCCCCCTCAAGCCAACCCCACGCGCGCGTTAGCTCACTCTCGGGGGGGGGCGTGGAGTCCTTCTCGGCCTTGATGGCGCCCTCGAAGCTGCGCGTGTACGACCCCGTCTGCTTGAATAGCTGCTCGAAGTGCGGCTTGCAGTACGGCACGCCCTCGATCGCCGCGAACGAGTTCAGCTGCAGGGGGCGGGAACGGGGGAGGGGAGGGGAGGCGGGAGGGGGAGGGGCGGCGGCAGGCGAACGGTGAAGGGAGATAGAGGAAAGATGGAAGGAGGAGGGGAGACGCTAGGAGACGGGAGGGGCAAAGAACGGGAGTGGATGAACAGAAAAGATCGGTTGGGAAGGCGGGAAGTGGAAAGGACGACGGGAGGGAGGAGCAGAGGAGGGAGAACAGGTGTGGGGAGGAGAAAGAGGGAAGCGTGACGGGCGTGGGCGCAGGCGCGAAAGTGAAGTGAAACAGAAATAGAGTGAAAGTGAGAGCTTTAATCGGTTCTCAATCATGTACACGCGCCCTTTGCACTGCCCTATCAAATTCTCCCATTCTCCCGGTCAATTTTTTGCCCCGATCGTGTGAAATTGACCTCCGCACGCACTCATCCCCCTCGCCGCTCGTCCTCCGAGCACTATCATTCCCATTTCCGCTCGTCCCTTGCGCACTGCAGTTCTAACCTTCTCCGCGCTAGCGCGTCTCTCGGCACTTACCGAAATGGTGGCTTTGCAGTGCGCGCATCTGAGGGGAAAAGGGAGAGAAGCGGAGAGGGTCGGGCGGAGAGGGGAAGGAGGCGGAGATGAGAATTCGTTCTTCACCTGTGCATAGGGTAGCTTGATGTTAGCGTCTTTCGACTCAATTTGAGCTCAATGGTAGATGTTGTATGCAATGTTGGTGACTTGAAGGGTTGAAACCGCTAGAGTTGCGGAGCGATTTTTTCCGGGCGACTAAACGAAAGCCCTGGCGGCTCGAGCCGCTAGTGCGTTCCGGCACGGTGCCAGGACCTCGTCTCACACGTGCGGCGCCGCGCGCTCGAGACCGTGGTCGGTGGCATGGACGAGGAGCAATGGCAGGACGCGAGGAGGAATCGCTTGTCCGCACGGAATGCGCAGAGGAGCACGACACGGATAGAAGCAGAAGAGAAATAAAAGGAGCGAGAGAAGCACGAACGGCGCGCGACTGTGCGGTTACGATGCAAGGCTGGTATTGAGGCGTCTCAGTACCAGCCATTCCCTGCATTAAGGTGAAATCCAGTACAGAGTACGGAGTTTGACTCGTTCGGGTGGTGAACCGTCAGCAACGGCGATGGTCTGCACGCGTGTTCGCGCCTTGTTAGAGAACGCGACGCGACGGTGACAGAGTGCGGGGTGCGGGGCGCGGGGGCGCGGGGCGCACCTGAAGCAGGCCCGGTGGAAGATGATGCCGTTGGCCGTGAGCTGCTCCATGGGGTACACCGTCTTGGCGCACGCCTTGCACTTGCTCTGCGTCCCCGTGAACGACGCCATGCCGCCCGCCTCCCGGCCGCCAAACAAAACCACTCTTTTGCCGCCTCTCCGCCTCTGCGCCTCTGCGCCTTGATGCCTTTCCGCTTTCCTCGCGCTCTGTCCGCCTAATTCGCGTCTTGGGCTACGCGGGGCGCTGAGAGCTGGGGTACGGCCGGTAATGGATATGCTGCGTGGGTGGGACCAACAAGCGAAGAGCGAAGGCGCCTGGACGGGCAGAGGAAGGGTCAACTAGGGCCTTCTACCTCTGTTGCACGACGCAAGGAGGGAGCTTGGGAGCACGCGAAGAGGACATCTAGACTCAGTACGAGACGGAAGTGAAGAAAGGTGGGTGTGTGTTTTCACTGAGTGGTGGAGTCCAGTGGAGGATGACTGGCACACTGATTCTCGCCGTGGAGAGGTGGTGCGGTAATTTGAGGAGGCCTATTGGGGGGTCACGATGGACGGGTGGGTGGGAAGGGAGTGGTGGATAATGGGTCGTGCGCGTGGGGTGAGGGTGACTGGTGGAAAGGTGAAGCCAACCCTCCTAAGGTCTATCTAGCTAGAGCCAATCCGTGGCTCATGTGTCATGTGGTGGTGGTGGAGTGGAGTCGACGGGGGTGCTCGCTACCGAGTGAAAGCAGGAGGCGCGATTATCGTGTTGGGGGCAATTGGCCTGGGATTTAGTTTTGGGTGTCACGTTTGTGTTAGACTTTGGTAACGGAAATGCGAGGGACCTTTCAGTGGAAGCGTAAACAAGTATCCTGACCGTGACCCTGAAAAGCTTGGTGTTTATAATAAACCGTAAGAGGCAACATGGTTGGCCTATATCCAGAAACAGAATGGGAACCGGGACATCCGGAAAATTGTTTCCTGCCCATGCAACGCACGCGACGACTGGTCGCGGATGTGGGCTCCGCGTCCTGTCGTGTGCGGCGCGCCAAGCTGGCCGCGAGGGTGTGTTTGCGTGATCTCTCCGATATTGAGAATGCGCGTCTAATTTGTAGCTGCTAAACGCTCCCTCACGTTGTGCACTGGTAAAAGCACTCTCACGAAATCCTATAATTGATACTATTGAGTGCATGCTTTGAGCAATATCACCCTCCAACTATGTATTGATTAACCTGTATGTAATCTCTGTTGACAATATGATGTATCTTAATTCTCAACTCAAGAATTTGAGTTGACGCGTCAAAACAAATGTTTTGCCTATCCATTTCCAGGGAGATGCTGAAAAGAGGATTTTCCATCGCCGCATGTGGCGTGTCACACAATCGCCAGAGGAGTCAACTTTTTGAATCCCACGCAACCCCACAAAACAAACCTAGAAAGCTGAGCTCAATACCAGACCGATGATTTTCCCTACGCGTCTCGCATACGACATAGCACGATGGGTGAAATCGTGTCGGAGGACCACGTCGTTCAGGAGCTAGTCAGATCCGTGGAGGATATACCCATCGGCGTCGCGAATGTTCTGACGGTGCTGCAGCAGCTGTGCTCAGAGCACGACCCCAAGGCCATGTCCGCCGTGCTGCACCATGCCCAGACATACGCGCTCGACGACTTGCCGCGGCTGCGCCGCCTCGCGCGTCTCTCCATGCGCCCCTTCGAAGTCGCGTGTCATTACCCTCTCGCTAACTTCCCCGCAGTCATGCAAGGTACCATCACTGCAACCGCCGCTGCGACGAGACCTGCGCTCTCTCTTTTCTACCTTAACATGCGCTCTCCTTTTTCTCGAGTGTGGCTGCTGAGTCTACAGACCTGCGTGGCGGCGCGCTTGTCTGAAATTCGTCTCCGTCACGGATTTCCGTGACGCCATGCATCTTGTACAAGCGTTAACTCAACTTCCCGTCCATCCGCTCCCATTTCCGCATGCGCACTTCCTCTTCCGCACCGTTACCATTCCTCTCTCTCACCCCGCACAGCAACCCACTTACTCACTCCCTCTATAACTTCCACCCACTCACTGTTTCACTTTCCTGCAGGTCAACTCTCCTTCACAATACCCGCCCTGCATCTCCTCCCCGTGCACCACTCTCAGACCAACAAATCCCGTTCCAATAACCGCCGTTCCGCCCCCGTCCGTCACCCCTCTTTCCAGAGCTGGCGGCGTCATTTCCCCAGGACGAGAAGGAGGTGGTCGCAATCAGAGTCGCGCACCGACGCATGGACGAATTGGTCACCGGAAAGCACGTCATCCTGCAGCCACGCACCGTGCAGGAGCAGGAGGAGCAGCAGCAGGCGCATGGGGACCTGGGTTGGCAGCAGGAGCAGATTGAGGGTGCGTTCCTGCTGGCGAATGGCGACGGTTTGCAGCAGACGAATGGAGATGTGAAGCGGGAGGCAAACGGAGATGTGAAGTGGCAGGCAAACGGAGATATAAAGTGGCAGGCGGATGGGGACGTGCAGAAGGAGGCTGTGCCGCTTATTCAAACCGCGTCTCCCCCCCTCCTCTCCTTCCTCGGTCACCTCGGCCATCTCGCTAGCACCGTGGTCAAGGTTCGCCACCTCCCACTCGGCTACCTCTCACACCTCTGCCACTCACTCTTATTCTTCATTTGACTGTCGTGTCTCTTTCGTCACCATTCGAACCTTATGAATCCTTGGGTTTTTTTTTCTATTCTGCTTCTTGCCCTCGTTTTTTCTCCTTTCTTGTTATTTCTTGGAACCCTGTCCAATGCAATATCACCCGTGTTCCTATGACCACTCATGGCCAAACCATTTCCACCTGTTCTCCTCCATGCCTATCTCCTCGTGTCCACATCCATTCACATCCCCGGTGCCACACCCAACCCATCAGGCCTCTGATAACTACCTTCATCTCAACAAGCAGTTGGCGTACATGCTTCAACCCTCTCCCGCCCTGGACTCAGCAGCAGCGCCTTCAAGTTTACAGGAGAAGTTTCAGCCGCTGCACAGTGCGCTTGCTTGCAGACAGGAACGCGTGGATGCTGCTTGGAAGCAGCTGTGTGCACTGCAGGGGCAGGTGGAGAGGGAGGTGAGCCACTTGCAAGAAGCGGTGCACTGGATGCAAGTAGCCGCAGCTGAAGCAAAAGCAGCCGCAGCAGCAGAAGCAACAGCAGCAGCAGAGTTTGGAAAGGGGGAGGAACAGCAGAATTGGGGGTGGCCGTTTCGCAAGCTTTGGAATGTTTGCTCTCGACAGCCTCTGGTGACAAAGCTGTCAGTTCTGGTTGCCATTCCAGTTGTTTGCTTCCTACTCAAAGCCCGGTTTTCAGGCTTCCATGGGCTATGGTACTCGATAGTTCTTAGACTTGGGCGTGTGCAACATGTCTGCTTCTTGCCTGCCTTGCTGAATACATGTAAACATGAGTGAATGCCACAGATTCGTAGCTTGTGTAATACCTCAGCAAACAGGTTGGAAGTTGCGAAACAATTCCGCATGGGCGAACTGAAACAGGGGTTGGCGAACTGTGCATACCGTTACCTGATAAGTAACTCACCTGCACTGCACTGGAAAAAAAAATGGGCAGTTTGGAGGGTCACACACATATAAATGTGAGAAGCAATACTATAATAAAAAGGTACAGAAAGCGAGAAACTACCGGTATCTAGTTATGTATTATCCAAAGAGTGCATTCGCCGCAGGAAACACAAACAGGTGTCAACTCCATCGTGCGTACTAATTCCTGCCAAAAAGGGGACTATAGAGGAGGGGTTGAGCTAGGACTAATAGGGAAATTTTCCTAGATTAGGAAAACGGTAGCCTTTAGCGCGGGCTTCTGAGCCGGAGTATCTGTAGTAGCATGGCCCATCTGAAGGATGAAGGTGAGCTTCCAGGTTAGAACTCCCGTGCCGGCGTGTATTCACGCCCAGAAGGGGGCATCGCACGTGCTCAGCTCACGTGGGAATGGATATGCCTACCTCGTTACTCAGCAAGGCGTTCAAGACTCATGGGTACGCGGGTTACGACTCACAGCCAGGTTCTCCCTCATTTCCATGAGAATTTGACTTGCCTGTTTGGTAAATCAAACCGAGTGGCGGTCAAGGCAACGTGGCGACTATAATAGGGTGCGCGGATCCGCCCGGAGCGCGCAAAACACTCCCTCCCTCCCTCCCTCCCTCCCTCCCTCCCTCCCTCCCTCCCTCCCTCCCTCCCTCCCTCCCTCCCTCCCTCTTTCCCTCCCTCTCTCCTTCCTTTCCTCCCTCCCTCCCTCCCTCCCTCCTTCCCTCCCTCCCTCCCTCCCTCCCTCCCTCCCTCCCTCCCTCCCTCCCTCCCTCCCTCCCTCCCTCCCTCCCTCCCTCCCTCCCTCCCTCCCTCCATCCCTCCCTCTCTCCTTCCTTTCCTCCCTCCCTCCCTTGCTCCCCCGTCCGTCTGACCCTCCCCTCAGTCTGTTCTCCCTCCCGCCCTCTCTCCCTCCTTTTTCCTCCCTCTCGCTCCCTTTCTCCGTTCCTCCCCGTATGCACATCCGCCATCCTCTTCCCTTCCTCTCGTTCGCTCCCAATCACGCACGCACTAACGAGACTTCTTTCTAAGTGTCCACGCCTCCATCTCTCTCGCTGCAACGCGAAACACATTGCATCGATTCTGAGTCGAGAAAGTATCAGCCCGTTGTTGTATCCACCCCCAGTGCCTGCCTGCCTGGGGAATGGGCACCCGTAATGTAATTCCCAGTTGAGCCGTCAAATCGGCTGGAATCTGTCGAAATAAGAAGTCGTATTGTGCGTACGTCTGTGTGTGACACACCTCCCCATGTCTTGCTCGTGGCTTTGCTGGCTTCGTGCTTTGTGACTTTATGGCTTCATGGCAGGGATTTGAGTGGCAACCAGCTCACTGGGCCCATACCTTCGGGTTTCTCCTCCTTTTCCAGGCTTGAAGAACTGTAGGCACCACACCGCACCGCACCGCTATACCATGCCATTTTTCCCCATTATCTCACACCACACCATGCCATGGAGAATCGTTGCCATTCCATTTCTGCCATGCCATGCCATGCCCTGCCTGCACTGCCGAGTCCTATCCGACCATCCGACCATGCGACCATGTGCCACTGTCCCTGTCTCGCATGGCATGAGTATGCCCCCCTGGTCCCATCCATCCCATGTGTCCCATCACACTGTGAGCAACAAATTAGACGCGTGGGTACCAGCAGGTTTGATTCTTGACCAGCCTGTGAGCCACGGCACTTCTCCAGCACTTCAATGCCTCCGCTTCCGTTCCCTCCCTCCCTCCCTCCATCCCTCCCTCCCTCCCTCCCTCCCTCCCTCCCTCCCTCCCTCCCTCCCTCCCTCCCTCCCTCCCTCCCTCCCTCCCTCCCTCCATCCCTCCCTCCCTCCCTCCATCCCTCCCTCCATCCCTCCCTCCATCCCTCCCTCCCTCCCTCCCTCCCTCCCTCCCTCCCTCTTTCCCTCCCTCCCTCCCTCTCTCCATCCCTCCCTCCCTCTCTCCCTCCCTCCCTTGTGAAATCGGAATCCCTTGTGTGCGTACGTGTGTGACATATCTCCTCGTGTCTTGGTCGTGCCTCATGTCTTCATGCCGTGGCCTCATGTCTTCATGCCGTGGCCTCATGTCTTCATGCCGTGGCTTCATGTCAGGGATTTGAGTGGCAACCAGCTTACTGGGTCCATACCTTCGGGACTCTCCGCTCTGACCACGCTTATAGAGCTGTAGGCACCACATCCCACCGCACCACACGGCACAACACGACGCGACACGACACGACACGACGCAACGTGACAGGACAGGACACGACACGACACCACACCGCACCACACACACCACACCGCACCACACCACACCACACCACACCACACCACACCACACCGCACCACACCACACCGCACCACACCACACCACACCACTATCTCCATCCGTGCTCCTTGAAGCGGCGCATGCATATTTGAGTGCTTCGGGTGCATGTTGTCTTCAGTGGGGAAGTTGCGCTGCGCCCATTATCACACATGGCAGCTGGACTTGCTTCATCCTTTCCCCCTCGTGCTCATCCTTTCAAAGGTTGTGTCACCCTTATTATTATCCACCCCCATAACTTCTTGAGTGGGATGGCGCCATCGCATGGCGTATGTTCAGTTTGGTTCATCTGGTGCGAGCAGAGTGTCTTATGAAAAGGCACCCTTGTATCACACAAGGTATCCCTCCCTTGAAGCAGAGTGTATCACACACACTTGTTTCACCCTGCCATTCCAATCCCTCACTCCCACTTTCCCTCCCTCCCATTCCACCCACCACCTCCTTTCCTTTTATCCCCCTCTTCCTTACCTCTCACCCTCATTGTCTCATCCCCTCACATCCTCACCTCATCACTCCATCACTCCATCACCCCCTTTTTCTCGCCCATCACCCTCCATCACCCTATCACCTCAAATCACCCCCCACCCCCCTTCACCCCCCATCACCTCCCATCGCCCCCCACCACCCCTCTTCGCCCCCCATCAGGCAGCTGCAGAACAACCGGCTCGAAGGCAGCTTGCCTGCAGGGCTGAGCAACTTGGCCCTTTTATTCCTGCTGTGAGTGCCCCTTGCCACCGCCCGTGAGTTGACACCCGTGTGTGGAGTGGGGTGCATGTGTTTCTAGATATCGATGTTCCATTTTCAGTTAATGAAACAAACACCGTGAGAGTGAGACTGGTCTTGACAAAAACTCCCACTGTTCATGTTTCTTCAAGTGCCACTCACTCTTGCATGAAGCATGCATGCTTCTCTGCGCATCTGTGTTTGCACCCTTTCATCCTGGTTTGAGGCTTTCCAAAAAAGGTGTCGCTCACATATTCTCGTCATATCGTGTCTGTTGCTTTTCTTAATGTCTTATGATGTTTCTGCCATGGCAGGCAGCAGTAGCTCTTCAGTATCAAGCAAGGCACCGACACTTCGTTCCACCTCCCTCTTGCTCTTTCTCTGCCAGGGACTTGTCAGGAAACTGGCTGAGTGACGTTTCCGCGACATTGCCGCCAGATCTGGAGTTCGTGTAAGGCTCTCGTTCTCTCATGACTTCCCTCACATGGCCCTTCATGTAAATGAGCGACAACAACAGCAACAAGCATTTAGTAGGGAGGGTAGGCATGATGAACACACACATCCGATCAGAGCCGGCTCACAGCTTCAAAATTCCTCTTGCATGCACCCATTTGCATGCGTACCTTTGCATATTTCCGAAGTGCATGCACGCACGCTGCATTGGTCCCTTGCATCACATTCCACCCAATTGCATCCCCTCATTTCCACGGCAGGTCATTGAGTGGCAACCCCATCACAACGATACCTGACCAGCTCAGCTTCTCACGGCCCTCACCGCACCGTACACACTCCTCTAACCTCTTTCTCCCTGCTTCCCCCCCGTTCTCTCTTCTCGCCCCCTCTTTTCTCGACTCCTGCACATTACGTCTCTTGTTGGTTCCTCATGGCTCGCGGTTAGGGCAGCTAGAGCTGCTGACGTTGCTGCTGCTGCTGCAACTGCCGGTGAGCTGTCCATGCATGCTGCTATATTGCCATCCTCGTTGCCCTCCTTCCTCCCTCCCTCCTTCCCTCCCTCCCTCCCATCTGCCCATCTTCCCATCTGCCCATCTTCCCATCTGCCCATCTTCCTATGTGCCCATCTTCCCATCTGCCCATCTGCCCATCTTCCCATCTTCCCATGTACCCATCTTCCCATCTCCCCATGTACCCATCTTCCCATCTTCCCATGTACCCATCTTCCCATCTTCCCATGTACCCATGTGCCCATATGTCCTCGGGTCAGGCATGCGTGCAACACCAAAATGGCTGGTGCCTTCCCCACGGCTCCTGTTTTCTCGTTTACTGGACTTATGCACCTGTAAGTTCTCCCCGCTGTCCCCTCCCCTCCCCTCCCCTCCCCTCCCCTCCCCTCCCCTCCCCTTCCCTAACCGTCTCTTCTTCATCTCTAACAGTTCATGTGAATTTTGCAAACCGCAGTTTGATTTGATTATCTAAACTGAAAAGGAATGTGACGGCTGGGCAATACGATTATCTGGGTGGCATTGCAGCGGAGGTCGAGAGCGTGCACGCATGCATGCAGGCATGCATCTGTCTTGGTGACTCCACTCCCATCCAGGCGATACAGTGCGACTTGTAGACCGACGTTCTCCCTCTCCCTTATCTCCTCTTATCAAGGATACCCTCCTCCTCTCTCTCCTCTCCCTCTCTGCTCTCCTAATGGTCCTTTGCATTGATATGGCACTGGTTACACACATACACAAGCCTACTCACAACGAGTCTGTAAGTATGACCATCACCCTATACTTACACTAACTCTGCCTGTCCTGTGGGAGCTTTCCCACGTGCTTCAATCCCCATTCCTCCCCCTCAGGAGTCTTTGTGGCAACGGTCTTGGCCCCACCAATCTTCCCAACCAGCTGACGACATTGGTTGCACTGACCAACCTGTGAGTTGGGTTCGGCTGACTGCAGCCTGCCTGCTCATGGTCCCACGAGTGGTGTCGAAATCTCCATCCACCACCACCTCTCATGCATGCCTCATGCATGCCACACGTGGCAGGCACTTCCCTTCCCTTCCATTCTCATCTCATCTCATCTCATCTCATCTCATCTCATCTCATCTCATCTCATCTCATCTCATCTCATCTCATCTCATCTCATCTCATCTCGTCATTGCAACTTCTCGCCCATCCACTCTGCCGTGGTAGCAACCTGGCGGACAACAGCTTTACAGGGAGTCTCCCCGCCACCATACTCTCTGCGTGACAGCATTCCCTCATCAAAATACCTACCATACCATCTCATCACCACGCCTTTCATCAGTTTGCGTTATCCCCCTCTGCTACGACTTACTACTGACACTGCATTATGAGCATCCATCCTGTCTCTGCCCGGGGCAAACCTGGTGACCCACAATACAGTGGTGCTGTTGCTTGGAATCATTTTCAGGGATCCCGAGAAATGTACCACTCACTTTTTCGCCCCCTGCCTCGCTCTCCCCGCCAGCAACCTGAATGGCAATGGCTTTGTTGGTGTCGACTCGCAAGCCGTTGCATCCAATGCTGGCAAGCTCAAGACTCTGTGAGTGACATGCATGCAGTGACAAATGTTGTCTCCTAGATGTCTTTTCCATGTTTCCTCTGTGTCTCCTCCATATGCATTTTCCAACTGTTTTTCGTGTCTCCATTCACATGCATGCATCGCATTCACAAGCATGCATCGCATTCACAAGCATGCATCGCATTCACAAGCATGCATCGCATTCACAAGCATGCATCGCATTCACAAGCATGCATCGCATTCACAAGCATGCATCGCATTCACAAGCATGCATCGCATTCACAAGCATGCATCGCATTCACAACCATGCATCACATTCTCACTGCCTACCTACGCATCTCTTGGTGGTCTGACACCAAACAATCGTCTATTCTCGCAGCAAATTGCGCAACAACAATCTCACCGGGCTTCCGTCCATCCTTTCCTTCTTGGCCCCCTCCTTGCAACTTGGATCCCTTCCATGCGTCCTTCCACACCCTGTGAGTTATGCAATGATGCATCAGAACAGAACGAGATCCTTTCACCCAGGCCCACACCTCTTGTTGGTTTTTGAGAATTCTCAAACCCCAGCCACCACCCCCATTACATGTCCACCTGCCGCCTCATTCTCCCCTTAAGCTGTCTGATTCTCTGCCATTAACTTACCGCCTGCTTGCATGTCTCTCTGTCTCCCTCCCCGGCCTGTCCTTCCCACTGCCCTTCTGCCATCCCATCCACCACCACCACCACCACCACCACCGCCGCCGCCGCTGCCGCCGCCGCCGCCGCCGCCGCCGCCGCCGCCGCTGCCACCGCCGCCGCCGCCGCCGCCACCACCACCACCACCACCACCACCACCACCACCACCACCACCACCACCACCACCACCACCACCACCACCACCACCACCACCATCGCCCCCCTCCCATCCATGACACTCCTCCCATCTGACCAGGACGACACATGCCAGTCCATGGGCGAGTACTTCAACCTCAACGACTGCCTCAACAACAATGACCCCTCCTGCGCCACGGTCATCCACAGCCTCAACCCGAGCCTCAGCTGCCAGGGCGGGGCGCAGGTGCTGCCCAACCAGGCGGTGTGTGTGGAGCGGCGAGCAGGGGCAGCAGGGAAGGGGCAGGTGATCCCGGTGTGCTCGCAGTACTATCTGGTGCAGACCGCCGAGACGTGCGATG
This sequence comes from Closterium sp. Naga37s-1, assembly GCA_947471745.1. Classification (NCBI taxonomy): domain Eukaryota; kingdom Viridiplantae; phylum Streptophyta; class Zygnematophyceae; order Desmidiales; family Closteriaceae; genus Closterium; species Closterium sp. Naga37s-1. The sequence goes on along the minus strand of CANJKZ010000142.1, from coordinate 2,389,406 downwards.
CCATCCGCAACGTGCCCTCCCCGCCGCTCTCCCCGCTCGAGTTTTTCCGCCTCAACCCCAGCATCAAGTGCAACCGCCTCGTGCCGGACGCTGCTGGCATGGACATGCGCACGGGCTTTGAGGTCTGAATCACTGGCAGTTTACAGGCGGTCTACACGTGATCGTTTTATATATATATATATATATAAACATTGTTTTTCACGAATTTGTAAGATAAGCTGCTTCTAGCCTGGACTGGACCTGCACGCGGGCGTCGAGGTAAAAATGAGAGTGTTCGTTTTGAGATGCGTTTGTAACGGACTTGTTATCACAATGAGGTACGAGAGCGCCTCAAAAGTGCTCCACCTTGCTGTGTTGCAAAGTCCCTGATGCGGTGCTGCATGGCCTGCCGTAGCATCGTGCATGCACAGCACAGCACAGCACAGCACAGCACAGCACAGCTCAGCACAGCACAGCACAGCACAGCACAGCACAGAGCATCGCTGACTGACTCCTTCCCCTTGCGCAGACTCATTCCCGTTTCCTGTGCCTGCCTGCATCCCATGCCATCACAGGCGTGCATACAGGTGTCGGATGAGTATACTGCCGGTATCTGTCCAAGAAGCAAGGGGCTCACAGCAAGCGGGAGCGACCGCTGCAGCTTCATCCAGATCAAATACTTCCGGGGCATACGAGGATGCTACAAGCGTATCAATGGATTCGAGTGCATCGATAAAATTCCCTCAGGCGCAAAAATTTGCCTGCCAGACCAAACCAGGATTCGCCAAGGAGTCTGCACGATATAGGTGCAGAGGTGTGTGGTGTTGTGTGGTTTATGCGTGTATATTGTAGCCCTAGTATGACCCCTTTGGGCAGTATGTCAGTAGTGGTTAGTTTGTATTATTCATACATATAAATAGTTATCTATAAACAGTATTCCAGAGTCCAGACAGTACCATAAGCGCCTAGAAGCCTCTTCACGGAGGAAAGATACAGCACGAGGACCCGGAGGTTTAATTTAAAACCCTTGTTTTTTTCATGTACTCGAATAGGTTGTATATTGTTGCAATAGCATGCAGCTATTGTCGCATTGGCCACCAGGCGTACGGCCCCTTAATGATCATACGGTATTGCATAATCATGCGTTGACATCACTGAAATATGCATCTACGTCACTCATCCTCTTGTGCAGCAACCTCAATCGGAAAATATCAAAAGAGAAACTCGATATTGGCGTGCCTATAAAGAAACGCGCATTAGCGCATATGTGCTTCTCTGCAAGTGCCTTGAGACTGCCGTTCCCCTCTGAGTCCAAGTCTTGGAATTTCTTGACCCAGGGGAACTGCGTATACTCTGGCCCCATTGCAATTTCAGACAGGCGCACAGCCACAAGGGGGTTAACGCTGCCCGAACCTGAAGGGCAGGGAGCACGAGGATGATTTTTTTCACCAGGCAAGGGAGTTAAAAGGCTGGTTGACGCTGAAGAGAAATGTCATAGGGTTGGCGAGGTGAGAGCGAAGAGGGTGTAACAGAAACATTGGCTCAAGCTAGGGTACTGAGGTGTGTAAAAGATGACAAAACTCGACTGTTGAGCTCACCAAGAAAAAAAGGGTTTGGGATGATTCTCGAGATTTACACTCACCCCACAAAATGATGCTGTGAGTCAACCAAAAACACACACACACACACACACACACACACACACACACACACACACACACACACACTCACCAAGAAACAGCTTCTCCAGCAGATGAATCTCAGGCAGGCTTGCATCAGTTGCAAGGTACACCATCGACACACCCTTATCTCTAAATCTCTCTATGATAAAATGTGCTATTGTGGCTATAGGAAGGAAGGATGCCCGCTTTGTCCCATTGTCTGCCTTCCGGAACCTGGCAAAGTCGCCCCGCCTTAGATGCACAGCTGCATACTCCGATCCCAGAAACGTGTCAATGATGCCATTAACGAAATCCTCTATAACGGGGGGAGGCTGCCAGATGTCTGCACACGTGCTTTTAAAGGGCGAAACGGCGTTCTCGAAATCAAAAGGGAGGCCAAGCAAATCCAAGCGGTAGGCATCCCCAAGGCTGATGACAGGCGCGTGGTTATAGGGAGCGTAGGCGCGTAGAAAGTCCTTGTAGTCCCTGGAGGCTATTCTGGGGTAGGTGAGCTTATCTGGTAGCACCATGTGCGGGAAGTGCTCCTTGATCTGTGGAGTATGCACAGGATAAGGGGATGGGAATGGGGATGGAGGTGTGAATGGGGATGGGGATGGGGGGATAGGGATGGGGATGGGATTGGGGATGGTGGTGAGGATGGGGATGGGGATGGGGATGGGGATGGGGATGGGGATGGGGATGGGGATGGGGAATGGGATGTGGATGGGGATAGGTATGGGGATGGGTATAGGGATGGTGGAATAGGTTCGGTTCTTCCGAGATGTCACTCAACTAGCACGAGTAGCTCACCATGAACAAGATTTCCAACAATGAGTTACCACAAGGTTTGTGGAAGCCCCGCTCAGTGCTCACCATAAACCAGTTGTTTAAACACGTGTGGTTCGAATAACACGCAATGTGGTCGATTGCCACGTCCCGTCCCTCCCTCGCCACGTACTCATCCACCGTCATAACAGTCTCGTTAGTACCATAAGCCGGCGCGAGGCACGCCCTCATTCTAGTCACATCCACGATATTGTCCCAACGCCAGCAGAAGGTCTCGAAAGCCACACCGCAACTCTCGGTAGGAATGATTAATGTGCGCTGTAGAAGCGCGGCGGCGTTCAAATAGCTCCGCAAGCACTTCTGCTGATTGGACAGCCGCCCATACACGCAAAGCGCCACAAGGTACCGGTTTTTCGGGGGCATCCAAGATTCGATCTTCCGGCGCTGGGATCGGTCAAATAGATGATGCGTTGTCGTGTATGGGGATTCCATTGTCATCTGGTTCGGCTTCTCGTCGCTCTTATCGTTCCCTCCGGTTATTTCTATAACGGGGACACGGGCTCCTTTACTTGGGCTGTGGCTTTGCTTTGAATGATGAGGTACGATCTCTGCTAGAGACCGTCTCTCTATCATGCCCGTCTTTCGAATCGTAGTACTGCTGCCACCGCCGCGTCTCCCGCGTTCGCTCGAGCTGCTGGCTTTCGAAGCCGCGTCATCGGTGATTTCGCATCGTACTGCTGCTGCCATCGCCGCCGCATTGCTTACGGATTGAATCTGAACAGCAGGCTTTCCGAGAAGCTTCTCAACCTTAAGCAGCGGCGACCGCGAATCCCTCCAGTCGATGTTTTTGCGGAAATGCAGGGACTCCCGCAGTATCTGCCTTTTCCATTGAAACGCGGCTCGCCCACTTTCATGGCTGGTGATGCCTCCAGATGCGGCCGCGACAGCGCAGTTGAAGCAGAGAACATGCAGCGACGCGGCGAGAACTGTACAGATAGTCACTATCGTAGTGCGTGGAGCACGGGCCGCATTGGAAAATGCGGTTGACGGCGATAGAACTCGGCAGAAGGCGATACTATATCTTCCGGTCCGCAACATCGTGATTTAACTCGGCAACGCGACGATCGGAAAAAGAGAGTTCAATCGTGAGACGACTGCTAGGGGGGATGGAAGCTCTGGGAGCAACGATGACGGAGTATCATCTGGTTCATACGCTGTAACAACCAAAGGCCTTCCGCAAGTTCTTATTCATCATCGCCTGCTCGTCTAGAGGTATGGCTATGACCCTGCCTGCACGCACCGACTAGCATTTTCCCCGCAGGAGCGCAAATGCCGATCAGACCACGAGTGTAGGAGAAGTACTAGCTGGGAGGAGTGTGTGCGAGATTCTGGAAAACTCCGCACTGGTACCATACAAGGTCTACCTGCCGGCTCGAAAGGAGGGGGGGGAACCCCTCTGGGTGTTACCTGCCACCTGGCTAGCAGGGTAGTGTTGCCCGAACCTGAAGGATGGGGAACACAAGAGGATTTCACAGGCAGGTTAGAGATGTGGGTAAAAAGACGGATAGAGCCTGGAGAGCAGCGTTATTTGGAGGGCCGAGGCAAGACAATAAGGAATGCGAAAAAAAAATACCAGCGTCAATCAAGAGGTGCACAGAAGCATCGACTCTCTGTAGGGTTTAGGACGTGGTGCAGATCGGGGCGATCTGAGGTTGATTGCCTCGATCTCGCAATCCACAATTTCCGAGAGGGTCCAGGGGGTACTTTTGGGCAATCGGGGGCAATCTGTCGATCGCGATCGAGATTGCAATCGATCGCGATCGATTGTCTCGATCTAATGCAATCAATTGCAACCGTTTGCGATCGATAGATTGGGTATGTTGGCGAATTTACGCGATTTGTAACTACAGTCGTTGAGGTTCGATTTTGCTAGCTGCTACAGAACATCTCTTGACAGTCGAACTAGTAATGGGGCTACCCTGTAATTGTACGATACAAATGGTCGCTTAGTTTCGCCAACTTTGAGGTGGAAGGAACATACAGCTCGCCTGGAATGCGCGGTTGAGGCTCCGTCTTGTTTCGTAGAAAAACATGCGTCAGATCGCGCGGCGCGGGATGCGATCGATGATTGCGTCAGATCGGGGCAATCGCACCCAATCGATTCCGATCTGATCCAATCGACCACCGATTGCATGAGATCGGAGCGATCTGCACCACGTCCTTAGAGCAAGGCAATTTCTGGGTTTACTCACCAAAAAGCAGCCTCTCCAGAAGTTCAATTTCGGATGGGCTTGCATCAGTTGCAAGGTACACCACCGATGCGCCCGTGTCTTTCAACCTCCCAATAATGAATTGTGCGACCATGACTATGGGAAGGTTGTCAAGATAGCAAGCAGGAATGACTGCATTGAAAGGATTGTGGGTACAATTACTACCCCTAACATTGGGTTGTACCCCATACATGCTACCCCACTATAGCCTACACAGAACTAGCACATATATAGTTTGACACACCCCCTAGGCAAAGTGGGGGAGAACAAGGGGTCACAAGACCAGTCAAGAAGAGCAAAGCAAGCTCAGGGTGGATCACAACGTCACCACACACTCCGAGCACAAGCAAAGGGCCACAGGGCCAGTTCACATGCATAGGTATATATGCAACAACAACAGTACAGTGAGCACTACCTAGCAGGAGTAGGCATGCAGGTATACAATATAGATCACAGTACAAGCAAAGTCTACAGCAAGTGAGGAAACGTAGGCACCATGCCTAGAGCAGTGCAGAAGCGCTGATGACCACCAGCCGGAAGGGCCTTGGTGAACACATCAGCCGTGTTTGCCCGGGTGGGCACGTGAGCGACACGAAGCTGACCACGCTGCTGCAACTCTCGAGCAAGGAAGTAACGCAGAGCGATGTGCTTCGTTATGTGCTCCAGTCTGTGGTCCTGACATAAGGCAATGGCAGCCTTGTTGTCAACGTACAGAACTGGAGGAGAACGAGGCCTCTCTCCCAAGTCGGTCAGTAGGTAGGTGGGCCAGCGTAACTCCTGTGCAGCCATGGCTGTGGCGTAGATCTCAGCCTCACAACTGGAACTGAGAACAGAAGACGAGTGAGTAGACCGCCAAGAAACAGAGCCAGAGCCAAGGCTGAACGTGTAACCCTGTGACGACCGCTGCGTAGCCATGTCGTCAACCCAAGAAGCGTCTGAGTGCCCAGTGAGGACAACTGAGCTCCGCCCTCCAAGCACGAGCCCCATGCCCGATGTACTGCACAAGTAGCGTAGTACCCTCTTCGCAGCATCGAAGTGCACCTTTCGGTGCCTACCAGGAGCCACGTAGCGTGCCAGAAGGCCAAGAGGGTACGCAAGGTCAGGACGAGTGCAGGTCATCAGGTACATGAGACAGCCCACTAGCTCTGGGTACGGACCACTCGGCTCTACGGACTCGTCCGAAGGTGGAGCTGAGAGCGAGTGACCTGTAGCCAGGGGAGTGGACCGTGGCGAGGACCAAGTGAAGCCGAAGCGCTGAAGGACCTGCTGCACCATGTGTGACTGAGTCAGTGTGATGATGCGGCGTGCTCTGTCCCGGGTGATCTGCAGGCCAAGGTAGCTGCGCAGCTCACCCAGGTCTGTGCACGTGTGTCTCTTCTGCAGCTCCGACTTCACAAGGGCGAGAGCCTCAGTGTCAGCAGTGGCAAAGACCAAGTCGTCGACGTACACGAGGATGTAGAACGGTGGCAACGAAGTGTCGGTGCGCAGAAACAGCGACGGGTCAGCAGTGGAAGGTGCAAACCCAAGAGCCGCAAGTGTCATCCTCTGTGTGTCGTGCCACTCACGAGGCGCCTGACGGAGACCGTAGACCGGCCGGCGGAGGCTCCACTGGGTACCAGGAGGGAACTACCCAGTGAAGCCAGGTGGGCGGCGCAGCCAGATCTCCTCGTGCAGACTGCCCTGTAAGAACGATGTGCTGAAGCCCAGAGAGTGGAGCTCGTAGTCACGCTGAGCGGCAACGTGCAGCAGCACCCGAAGAGTGGTCATCTTCGGGGTGGGGGAGAAGGTCTGGAAGAAGTCAACTACCTGTCTCTGACTGAAGCCTCGTGCAACGTAACGAGCCTTGAAGACAGGCGGAGAACCAGGCGGCCGCTTCACCCTGAAAATCCACATGCCATCGACTACGTTCGCCCCAGGAGGGGGAACTGCGTCGACGTAAGTGCATGTGGACTTCCAGGATGCCATCTCTGCGTCCATGGCGGTCTGCCACTGAGAGGAGTACTCACCCGCGATCGCCTCAGCGTAAGAGCGCGGGGTCGGGATGTCTGGAGCATCCGGGTCTCCCTCAGGGGCAAGCAGCATGGCCACGAGATGAGGCGCAGCGGCTGCAAGACACTCAAATTCCTCCTGCCTGTCCTCAAGGACGTCCGTGCCAAGAGCACAGTCACCCCCGACGGACGGAGTACAGACAGACTCAGACTCAGCAACAAGACTAGCGGCGTAGTCGAGACGACAAGCGGCAGCAAAGTCTACAAGCTCAGCAACTAGGGCAGACGCAGCAGCAGACTCAAACGACGGGTCAGTGACAACAGTGGCTAGCAGACGCGTGACAGTAGGACTGGCAGCACGAACAAGGTCTGACGGCGGGTCAGCAACGTCAGGAAGAGAGGACGCAGGAGGAGACGGCAAGGGAACACGCTGTGGAACAGAGGAAGGACGAAGTGCCATAGTGTGCGTGCCGGGGACAGGAGGAGGACGCTCACGAGGAACACGACGACCAGTGCGACCAGTGCGAACAGGCAAGGTAGGACGGGACGCAGGCTCGCGACGCTCTGTAAGCGAGTCTGCCAGCTCAGTGTAAGGAGAAGGAGCAGGCAGTGGTGCGCCGGGCTGTAACGGGAGGCCAGTAGAAGACGGGAGGCTAAGAACCTGGCGAAGCACGGAGTCAGGCGGTGGCAGAGACGACGGTGACGGCGGAGTGAAAAACAGTCGCGGCGGTGCAGTGCCACCAGTACCAGTAGCTCCAGCGCCTCCAGCAGCTCAAGAACCTCTAGCTCCAGCGCCTCCAGCAGCAGCACCTCCAGCTCCAGTGACTCCAGCAGCAGCACCTCCAGCTCCAGCACCTCCAGCAGCTCCAGAACCTCCACCTCCAGTGACTCCAGCAGCAGCACCTCCAGCTCCAGCGCCTCCAGCAGCTCCAGAACCTCCAGCTCCAGCGCCTCCAGCAGCAGCACCTTCAGCTCCAGCGCCTCCAGCAGCTCCAGAACCTCTAGCTCCAGCGCCTCCAGCAGCAGCACCTCCAGCTCCAGCGCCTCCAGCAGCTCCAGAACCTCTAGCTCCAGCGCCTCCAGCAGTAGCACCTCCAGCTCCAGCGCCTCCAGCAGCAGCACCTCCAGCTCCAGCGCCTCTAGCAGCTCCAGAACCTCCAGCTCCAGCGCCACCAGTAGCAGCACCCCCAGAACCGCACCTCCAGCCCCAGGGTCCCCAACTCCAGGGTCGACAGTACCAGCTCCAGGGCCTCCAGCAGCAGCACCCCCAAAACCGGCACCTCCAGCTCCAGGGTCTCCAACGCCAGGGTCGACAGCACCAGCTCCAGGGCCTCCAGCCCCAGTCCCTCCAGCAGCAGCACCCCCAGAGCCGACACCTCCAGCTCCAGGAGCAGTACAAGTCCCGGCATCTCCAGTACCTCCAGTACGAGCACCTCCAGGACCAGAGACACCAGCACTCCCAGCGCCTCCACGACAAGCAGCTCCAGCAGCACGACTCCTCAAGCGGGTACGCGACGCAAGCCACTCTCGTGCCTGCTGTGGTGAGACAGGCCCACGTCGTGAAACGAAACCCAGAGGAACGCCAGCAGACTCAGCACCCCCCGACCCGGCACCCTCCGGCTCAGCACCCCCAGGCTCCGCACTCGTAGGCTCAGCACCCCCAGGCTCCGCACCCCCCAGCACCTCACGGACGGGCTCAGCACCCCCAGACGCAGCACCCCCAGCAGCACCTCCCGCAGCAGCACCTGAGTCGCTAGTGACCTCTACAAGCTCAGCCAAGGGGGACAAACTCTCCTCCCGCACAAGGGCACGAGCACCCCAGACCCGGAAACGCGACGCATCCCCAACCTCCCCCGTCCAACGCAGTGTGGGCGAGGTCTCCGGCAAGGAGACACGGGGCCAGAGGTTTAGCTGCTGCGCGGCGTACCGGACCGCAAACGGCCACAGAAAATGGGGAGCCGCCGCATGGATCAAGGAGGTACGAGCGACCTCCATGACTAAGCCAATGCGGCGCTCAGCAACCCCATTTTGCTGCGGTGAGCCCGGAAGCGTGAACGACTGCTCGATGCCCTCCCCTTGATAGAAGGCCCGCAAGAGGTGGGAGGTGAACTCACCACCTCTGTCAGAGTGCAGACGCAGGACAGGCAGGTCCTGACGGAACCTGCGGCGGAGCTAGAGACGAACTGCTCGGATCCAAGGGATCAGGACAGCAGGGACCTCACCCTTGGTGCGCAAGTGGAAGACCGTGGTGTAACGCGAGTAGTCGTCGACAACCAGCAGAAAGTACCGCTCACCGCCCTGACCACGAAGGCGGGCTGGGCCCCACACGTCCAGGTGGAGGGTCTGCAGAGGAGCCTCTGTCGGGGGAAACGAGGAGGAGTGAGGAGCGGCGCGCTGCCGCCCCTCAACGCAAGGAAGGCAGGGCGGCGCAGGCGAGGCAGGGAGGGGAGGGAGAGACCTGGGAAGACCAGACACAAGGAGGCGACGGTGCATGCCACAGAGACGTGGCAAGGAGGGGTGACCCAGGCGGTGGTGCCAGAGAAGAGTCTGGTGCGACAGGGAGCGACACTCATAGGGGGAGGCTACCAGACCTGACGCAAACACCTGACCAACAGCAGCTACCTGAGGAGACACAGTCGTCAGTGTGTAAAGACTCGACCCTGGCCAACGGGTGAACGTGGCCAGGTGACGGCCAGTCCTGGAGCACGTACAGATCGCCACACGCTATCCTCCAGGGGTAAAGGTGTCAACGTACTGGTCCTGGAGAATTGCGTTGCTCACCAAGTTCGTAGAGAACGAGGGGACGTGGAGGCCTGTCAGTGAGCCAGACGGAACCGCCGGGCACAGGAGCACAGTGGTGGACCGTGCAAGAACTGGGCCCCCTGAGGGGTCAGCCAGAGACACTGCAACAGGTGCAGGAAGTGGTGTGAGTGCGGTACTGTCGCCAAAGAAACAGCGGGAAGCACCTGAGTCAAGCGTGAAGGTGTGCAAGGCCTCAGTAGGCGCAGTACCTGAGAGAGCAGACTCTCTAGCACCTAAGGCAGCAGCATCACTAGCACCTAGAGCAGTAACCTCTATACCGAGGTCGTGCTGCACACACAGGTAGCAGTCACCCTCAGCACCACCAGGCAAAGCATACATGGCATTATGGATGGCGTCATAGTCTAAAGCAAAGACATCAACGCCCGACCTAAGCAGCTCAAGCCAGTGGTGGATCTCAGCATCGTCTCCAAACTCTGCGTGCCAGGCGTCACTCAAATAGGAGAAGCAGCGGGACTGTGCGTGACCAGGTGTCCCACAGGTCTGACCAGCACGACGACCTGTGCGAATGACGTACGGGCAGCGACCATGACTCGGAGACGTCCCACGCTGGTAAAGCCACTCACGAAGCTGCTGGGGCGTAAGGGTCGGACGCCGCTGTAGCTGCATCTGGCCACCGCCAGAAACTCCGCACCGAACAACGTCACAATGACTGCTACTACGGTTGCCACCACCGCCGGCACCACTCCCACTACTGCTGCGAAGTGAAGTCATGGCGGGCAAGCTAGGAGGAGCGTGACATCTAGGGCAGGACGGAGTGAAGGCAGTAGCACGAGTAGCAGCAGCAGAGGTAAGAGCAGCAGAGTGGCTCGGCGAGGCTAGGATGTAGCACCTCCAGTACTCCTAGCAGTACCTCCACCAGCAGCAGCAGCAGTAGGGTGGATCAGATTGGGCAGGGCGGCTCGTGCTGGGCGGCGCGGGCAGCAGGGCGCGCGCTGTGCAGGGCAGCAGGGCGCGACGCGCGGGCTGCAGGGCGCGACGCGGGGGCTGCAGGAGGGCGTGACGCGCGGGCTGCTGCAAGGCGCGACGCGCGGGCTGCAGCGGGGCGCGACGCGCGGGGCAGCAGGGCGCAACGGCGGGCTGCAGTAGGGCGCGACGCGCGGGGCAGTAGGGCGCGACGCACGGGCTGCAGCAGGGCGCGACGTGCGGTGCAGCAGAGCGCGACGCGCTGGCTGCAGCAGATCGCGACGCGCGGGGCAGACGTAGGGCGCGACGCGCAAGGCAGCAAGGCGCGACGTGCGGGCTGCAGCAGGGCGCGACTCGCAGGGCAGCAGGGCGCGAGCTGCAGCAGGACGCGGGGCAGGGCAGGGCGCGCGCGGGGCAGCGCGACGCGGGGCAGGGCAGGGCGTGCGCGGGGCAGCGCGACGCAAGGCAGGGCAGGGCGTGCGTGGGGCAGCGCAACCCAAGACAGGGCAGGGCGTGCGCGGGGCAGCGTGACGCAAGGCAGGGCAGGGCGTGCGCGGGGCAGCGCGACGCAAGGCAGGGCAGGGCAGGGCGCGCGCTATAGGGCAGCGCAGGGCAAGGCATGGGGTAACGCGGTAACCGCAGTCGGACACTAGGTAATGGTGGGCCAAAAAAAAACGGTCCTACGGACCTACTGCTCTGATACCATGTCAAGATAGCAAGCAAGAATGACTGCATTGAAAGGATTGTGGGTACAAGTACTAATCCTAACATTGGGTTGTACCCCATACAGGCTACCCCACTATAGCCTACACAGAACTAGCACATATATAGTTTGACAAAGGTAGGCGGAATGCGTCTTCTCCACGCTGATCCCCTTTAAGTACTGGTAATGCAGGGCGGAATCGCTCCGCCTAAGGTGCACCGCTGCATAATCCGATCGTAGAAACGTGTCGATGAAACCGTTAACAAAGTTGTCTATAATTGGGGGGGGGGGCAGCCATATATCCAAGCAGGTGCTTTTAAAGCCCAAGACCTGAATTGCTCAACGAAAGTCAACGCGGGGCAAAACTGTGGGCTGCGGGAGGCAAACTGTGCACAGTTTGCCCTCGTTTTTTGTAATTTGGGTCTTGGGCTTTAAAGGGCAGAACCGCGGACCAGAAGAAAAAAGGGACGTGGACCAGAGACATGCCATATGCATTTCCGAGGCTGATGACAGGCGCGTTGCTATAGAGAGCGTAGGCGTGCAGAAAGTCGCTGACGTCTTTGGAGGGTATGGTGGGGTACTCGAGTTTATATGGCAGCATGATGTGCGGATAGTCTTCCTTGATCTGTGGAGATGTGAAGGGGAGGCGGGGGAGTCAAAAGGATGGGTAGCATGTGAAGGGGAGCGCGGGGGTCAAAGGGATGGGTAGCATGTGAAGGGGAGCGCGGGAGTCAAAGGGATGGGTAGCATGTGAAGGGGAGGCGGGAGGGTCAAAGGGATAGGTAGCATGTGCGGATACTGGTCCTTGATTCGTGAAGCATGTGAGCATGGTGGTGGAGATGGGGATGGTGATGGGGATGGGGATTACTATTTTTTCGTTAAAACCCGCAGCCCGAATTACAAAACCGAGTCAACGCCAGGCTTGGGTTGTGCTTCGGCTTAAAACCCGGGTCTCATATTTCCTAGTGTATTACACTTGGTTGGGCTAAAGCGCCTGTGATTGGGTAACGATAGGCGAGATTTGTGACGAGCAGTTTGGAAAACACAGACGACACCTCAGTTCGTCTACGCAAAAACCAAACGAGCCCCTCAGGCATGGAAAGCTCCCACACCTAAAAAACAGATCCGGCAGTTCCCTGCGACCAACTGAAACGACAAGACGCAATTCGCCCACGTTCACCAGGAAAAGCAGAGCAAAACTCTCACCTGTCAGTCTTACAACCTCCGCTTAGGATGGTTCCTACGTATGTACCTCCACATCAAGATGCTGGCCTTAGTCGCTAAAACAGTGATATTAGAGACCATTTCGGACCAGATAACAGGGGACTTGCGAACAAATTCTGGTTGCGGATAACGCACTAATTGGCGACTAAGGAATCGTCCAATGTCGGGAACGGTCGCAACGCCATCGCTTGTTACGAGGTAGCCAGTCCGTAACATTCCGAAATGCGTTCTTACTCTTCTATTTACAGCTGTGGAACCCGGAGAGGTGATGTCGCATTTCAGAATGCGCTCGGGTCGTCCATCTACGACAAGCGCGATTGCGTGAAAGGTCTGTGTGCGAGTGGCATGTGTGTGGGGTGTGTGTGAAAGCTTGTGTGCGTGCGAACGTGCGTGCGTGCGTGCGCGAGCGTGCGCGTGCGTGCGTGCGTGCGCTTGCGCGTGCGCGTGCGGCGTGCGTGTGTGCGCGTGTGCGTGCACGTTTGCGTGCGCGTACGCGTGCGTGCGTGCATGCGTGCGTGCGCGCGCGTGCGTGCGTGCGTGCTTGCGTGCACGTGCGTGAGAGCAAGCGTGCATGCGTGCGTGCGTGCGTGCGGGTGTGCACCTGTTTGTATTCTTATCATTCAGTGCATGTGCATAAAAATGCACAAGTCATTTTGCCACACGTCCCTCAGCCTTCACATCCCGGTGCTCACACCTCCCTTTCCCCCAACTGCCATCTGCGCCTCGAGACACAACACACATCCTTCCCTCTCTCCCTTCCCTCTCTCCCTTTCCTCTCTCCCATTCACCCTCTCCCCTTCCCTCTCTCCCCTTCCCTCTCTCCCCTTCCTCTCTCCCCTTCACCCTCTCCCCTTCCCTCTCTCCCCTTCCCTCTCTCCCTTTCCTCTCTCCCCTTCACCCTCTCCCTTTCCCTCTCTCCCCTTCCTCTCCCTGTTAACTCACCCTCACCCCCTCCCCTACCAACTTTCCTAATGTCTGCAGCAAGGCTTGCTTGCCAGCCAGCCCTCGCCACGCGCTCACCCTGCTAGTTTTTCTGCCCGAACTGAGGTGTATGTAAGCAGGGGAAGGTGAGGAGGGTGTGGGTGTGGGCGATGGTGAGAGAGGGGAGGGGGAGTGGGAGTAGGAGGTGGGGAGGTTGAGTGCTGTGTTTAGGGCCATGAGTGTGTAGAGCCCTTTCCTTCTCCATCTGCCCTCCTTTTTTTTCATTTCCCCTACTATGCCTTCCCATCTCCTGTCCCTTCCCTTCTCATCCCCTCCCATTCTTCTCATTTGCCCTCCCTTCCTTCCCATCTTGCGTGCCAGCCTCCCTTCCTTGCATCACCCCTACCCTCTTTTGCTCTCCCCGTTCCCCCTTTTTACCACCTTTCTCTTCCTTCACATCTCAACTGCCCTTTTTCTCATCCCTGGAGCCTTCCTTCCTCCCGTCACCTCTCCCTTTGTTCCAGTTACAAGCAGGACTAAGCTAGTCCCAGGCGAGCCTGGCGGAACGGAAGGGACAGGCAAGCAGCAGATGCACGGCCAGATGCACGAAGGCGAGATTGGCGCTAGAGGAGAGATGTACCCCGTATCTTCAAGATATTGCACAAGTGTATACATTCAATAAGTTCTTTAGGTCAGTGCTGTGCTCAATTGCTACAAACTAAATGGATGCATTGCAACCATCTGAGCATCAAGTGTAATATGCTATGAAAGACAAGAGACTAGGCGGGTTTGGCAAGCCTACTTTGCCAACAACTGAGTTTTGAATCTACGCACTAGTCACAAAACTAAGGATGAACTGGTTCTTTGTGGCGCCATGCTGGAACAAGCACATCAACAGGGGGGAGAAAGGGGGGAAGCAGAGGGGAGACAAGTGGGAAAACAGAGCTGAGGCATGGGAGGAAAGCGAGGGGAGGCATGGCATGGGGAAAGAAAGGAGGCAGGGAGGAATTGGGGAAGTGATTGCTTGGCGGAATAGTGTGTGAAAGCAGGGGAAAAAGGTGAAAGGGTTGGCGAAGTGTTGGCTTCATGGGAGGAGCTGGTAGCACGGGATGAGAGGTGACAGCAGAGGGGGAAGGGAGGTGGTAGCACGGGATGAGAGGTGACAGCAGAGGGGGAAGGGAGGTGGTAGCACGGGATGAGAGGTGACAGCAGAGGGGGAAGGGAGGTGGTAGCACGGGATGAGAGGTGACAGCAGAGGGGGAAGGGAGGTGGTATCACGGGATGAGAGGTGACAGCAGAGGGGGAAGGGAGGTGGTAGCACGGGATGAGAGGTGACAGCAGAGGGGGAAGGGAGGTGGTATCACGGGATGAGAGGTGACAGCAGAGGGGGAAGGGAGGTGGTAGCACGGGATGAGAGGTGACAGCAGAGGGGGAAGGGAGGTGGTAGCACGGGATGAGAGGTGACAGCAGAGGGGGAAGGGAGGTGGTAGCACGGGATGAGAGGTGACAGCAGAGGGGGAAGGGAGGTGGTATCACGGGATGAGAGGTGACAGCAGAGGGGGAAGGGAGGTGGTAGCAGAAAGAGAAAAGAAGGTGATAGCAGAGGGGGAGGGAAAGGGGGATGAGGGAAGGGAAGGGGGATGGGGGAAGGGAAGGGGGATGGGGGAAGGGAAAGGAGGATGCAGGGAAGGGATGGGGGATGGGTAAAGGGAATGGGGGATGGGGGAAGGGAAAGGAGGGTGTGGGGAAGGGAAAGGGGATGTGGTAAGAGAAGGGGGATGGGGGAAGGGAAGGGGGATGGGGGAAGGGAAGGGGGATAGGGAAAGAGAAGGGGATGGGGAAAGGGTAGGCGGATGGGGAAAGGGAAAGGGGATGCGGGAAGGGAAGGGGGATGGGGAAAGAGAAGGGGGATGGGGAAAGAGAAGGGGGATGGGGAAAGAGAAGGGGGATGGGGAAAGAGAAGGGGGATGGGGAAAGAGAAGGGGGATGGGGAAAGAGAAGGGGGATGGGGGAGGGGAAGGCGGATGGGGTTAGGGAAAGGGGATGTGGGAAGGGAAAGGGGTATGGGGATCGGCGCGTCTCCTACGTTTCCTCCCGCCAGTCCCGTCCCGCTCCGTCGCGTTCCCTCCCGCTCCGTCCCGTCATACATCCCGTCCCATCCCGTCCCATCCCGTCCCGTCATGTCCCGTCCCATCCCGTTCCGTCATGTCCCGTCCCGTCCCGTCCCGTCCCGTCCCGTGCCCTCTCGTCTCGTTTCCTTCCCGTCCCGTCCCGTCCCGTCCCGTCCTTTCCCGTCGCGTCCCCTCACGTCCCATCAGGTCCCCCCCGTTCCCGTCCCGTCCCGTCGTGTCCAGTAGCGTCCCCTCCTGTCCTCTCCTCTCCTCTCCACTTCTCTCCTCTCCACTCCTCGTTGCATCCCACAGTATCCCTTCCTACCCTTTCCGGCTCCCCTTCACGCACCGTCCCACCCCTCCCCTTCTCGTCGCATCCCGGAGGTCCTTCTCACCCCTTACCTCCCTTCCAGTCCCTTCCCTCCCAACCGTCCCGCCACACCCCTTCGCGACTCTCCCCTTACCCTCGCATCACGCCCATCCCTTTCTCCTCGCTTCCAGCCATGTCGCGTCGCTGCTTATCGAGTCCTAACCCTCGCCTTTCAGCCGCGTCGCTGCTTATCCAGTCCTAACCCTCGCCTTTCCGTCGCGTCGCTTCCTATCTCGTCCTAACCCTCGCCTTTCCGTCGCGTCGCTTCCTAACTCGTCCTAACTGCTGCCTTTCCGTCGCGTCGCTTCCAATCTCGTCCTAACTGCTGCCTTTCCGTCGCGTCGCTTCCTATCTCGTCCTAACTGCTGCCTTTCCGTCGTGTCCCTTCCGTCCAAATTCGACAGGGGGGAGCGTTACTGCAATACACCTTGGTCCAAATAGAGTGGTGCATCTTATTGCAATAATGAGGACCAGCTCTGGCGATGGACGGACTATACGTGCGTAAAAGCAAATGCAGGCGCGGAGTGACCAAAGATAAAAATAAACAACGACAACGAGAGGTACAAGGTGTTGTCACGTTTGACGCTGGAATAAACCTAGGGAAAATAAGATGCTGACATGAGACTTAGTCGCTAGAGAAATCGGTGCGAGTATGTTTCTCCACCTACAACCTGTCTGGGTTTGCAGTCTCATATTTTTCCAGCTCTGTAATACGCTCGGTTGTGGGCTGTGCGTCCCATTCTCAGTCCGTCGCACATGCAGTTGCCTGTTTCTCGCAAACCCGGCTTGGTAGTCAGGCACCTGCCTCTACCAAACTGTTTGGTTTGCAGCCAATCACACCTGCGCCAAACCAAACGCGAGTGTTTTGCGAGTGATTGTTTGGTTACCCGGTTTCAAGCGTATTACCTTTGGTTGGAAACAAGAAATATGAGACGCGGGTTTTAACCAATCTGACGTTCGGAAGAATTGCGAAACAGGCTGGCTAGCGAAACAAAGTAGCGACAACCTGGTGTCGCACCCATGCAAACGACAGGCAGGGAATGCGAAAACGGAACCAAGGCAATGGGAGAGCGTAGCCTAAGACATTTCGACATACCTCCCATACTGCACCACTGCTTTAGATGACTTATCCAAGTACCACAAACAGCGACTAAGACAACAACCAGGCCCACATTGCGCGTCGCCCAAGAACTCAATGACTCGGTCGAGAAACGCCCGTAGCCTCGTTTTGCACGCAAAACGCATTCAGGCTGGCCGACGAGAACCACATTTAGCCTGCGCGGCGCGGGGGAATAGCCTTCCCGGAGCCCGCATTTAGCCTGCCCGTCGCCCTCATTGGGCGCCCTCCCGTCGCCCGCATTTAGCACTCCCGTCGCCCGCAACAAGCCTTCCCGTCGCCCGCATTTAGCCTTCCCGTCGCCCGCATTTAGCATGAACGTCGCCCGCATTTAGCCGAGCCGTCGCCCGTGGTTACCAATCTCTTCGCCCGCAAAAGGCGTGATCTCAAGCCAATATTGTCTGCCCGTCAGGCTCATTTCCCCCTCGAAGCAAAGGCCGTTCTTCTTCCCGTCGCCAGCTTCAGACCTCTTCGTCGCGCGCATTCCGCGTTTCTGAGCACTGCAATTCCCCTTACCGTCAGCGCCTTACCCATTCCCCTCGACCGCAAATCCCCTTTCCACCGACTTCATCTCCCCTGCCCGTCACCGCAAATCCCCTTTGTAGCCCACTCCGTCGCTCTCGCGAGCACGTGGCCACTAAGCTGTTGCGGACTGTGGGCCCTCCCACCCTTCTCGCCTTTCTCATCTCCCGAGCAAGGGCGCCCACAGAACCTGTGCTCCGGCGCCCACAGATTCCGTGAACCAGCGGACGGACGTACCCACTCATCCCATTTCCAGGTAGGAACCCATCCCCATCGCTTCACACTCCCTTCCCCAGCGCCTCACACTCCCTTCCCCACACACTCACACTCCCTTCCCCACACACTCACACTCCCTTCCCCACACGCTCACACTCCCTTCCCCAGTGCCTCACACTCCCTTCCCCATCGCCACACACTCCCTTCCCCAGCGCCTCACACTCCCTTCCCCAGCGCCTCACACTCCCTTCCCCAGCGCCTCACACTCCCTTCCCCATCGCTTCACACACTCCCTTCCCCAGCGCCACAAACTCCCTTCCCCATCGCCTCACACTCCCTTCCCCATACACTCACTCTCCCTAAACCCACACACTCACACTCCCTTCCCCAGCGCCTCACACTCCCTTCCCCAGCGCCTCACACTCCCTTCCCCAGCGCCACACACTCCCTTCCCCAGCGCCTCACACTCCCTTCCCCATCGCCTCACACTCCCTTCCCCACACACTCACACTCCCTTCCCCACACACTCACACTCCCTTCCCCAGCGCCTCGCACTCCCTTCCCCAGCGCCTCACACTCCCTTCCCCAGCGCCACACACTCCCTTCCCCACACACTCACACTCCCTTCCCCACACACTCACACTCCCTTCCCCAGCGCCTTGCACTCCCTTCCCCAGCGCGCCACACTCCCTTCCCCAGCGCCACACACTCCCTTCCCCACACACTCACACTCCCTTCCCCACACACTCACACTCCCTTCCCCAGCGCCTCACACTCCCTTCCCCAGAGCCTCACATTCCCTTCCCCACCTCCTCACACTCCCTTCCCCAGCGCCTCACACTCCCTTCCCCAGCGCCCCACACTCCCTTCCCCATCGCCTCACACTCCCTTCCCCAGCGCCTCACACTCCCTTCCCCACTGCAGAACTCACACTCCCTTCCCCATCGCCTCACACTCCCTGAGCCAGCGCCTCACACTCCCTTCCCCAGCGCCTCACACTCCCTTCCCCACACACTCACACTCCCTTCCCCAGCGCCTAACACTCCCTTCCCCACACACTCACACTCCCTTCCCCACACACTCACACTCCCTTCCCCACACGCTCACACTCCCTTCCCCAGTGCCTCACACTCCCTTCCCCATCGCCACACACTCCCTTCCCCATCGCCTCACACACCCTTCCCCAGCGCCTCACACTCCCTTCCCCAGCGCCACAAACTCCCTTCCCCATCGCCTCACACTCCCTTCCCCACACACTCACTCTCCCTAAACCCACACACTCACACTCCCTTCCCTAGCGCCTCACACTCCCTTCCCCAGCGCCACACACTCCCTTCCCCAGCGCCTCACACTCCCTTCCCCATCGCCTCACACTCCCTTCCCCACACACTCACACTCCCTTCCCCACACACTCACACTCCCTTCCCCAGCGCCACACACTCCCTTCCCCAGCGCCTCACACTCCCTTCCCCATCGCCTCACACTCCCTTCCCCACACACTCACACTCCCTTCCCCACACACTCACACTCCCTTCCCCAGCGCGCCACACTCCCTTCCCCAGCGCCACACACTCCCTTCCCCACACACCCACACTCCCTTCCCCAGCGCCTCACACTCCCTTCCCCAGAGCCTCACACTCCCTTCCCCACCTCCTCACACTCCCTTCCCCAGCGCCCCACACTCCCTTCCCCATCGCCTCACACTCCCTTCCCCAGCGCCTCACACTCCCTTCCCCATCGCCACACCCTCCCTTCCCCACTGCAGAACTCACACTCCCTTCCCCATCGCCTCACACACCCTTCCCCACCGCCTCACACTCCCTTCCCCAGCGCCTCACACTCCCTTCCCCAGCGGGCCCCATGCCTCACCAACCCATCCCTAAACTGTCACGTCCCTCATCTCCCATTGCCTCGCCTCACCGTCCCGCACCGGCCCATCCCTCACCTCCCCATCCCTCCCTCGATCTCCTTCCCTTTGCAGCATCCCATTCCCCCCACCTCACTCTCACACACCCTTCTCTCATCCCATTTCCCCATTCCCACTCTCTTTCCCTCGTTTAGTCATCCCATTTCCCCTATCTCACTCCCTTTCCCCCGTCCCTCACCCCTTTGCCCACCTGCTCAATCTCTGCTCTCCTTGTTTCGTCCCAATTCCCCACTGCTCACTCTTAGTCCCCCTTCAAGGGAAGCGAGGATAGTGAGGATAGCAAGGGGAGTAAGCACTCTATTTCCCCTCTTCACTCACCCCATTTCCCCCAGCTCACTCTCTTTCCCCCGTTACTCATCCCATCTCCCCCCACCACTCTCCCCTTTCCACTCTTCGCTGTGCACCTGTCTCAACTCCCCACCCTCTTACAAGATGCGCACCCATTGTTGTAGTACGTGGTACTAACGGGCTTTTACCCTGCCGCCCTCACCTACGCATTATCCTAAACCTATGTCCACCCCTCGACCTGTGCTTATCTCTTCCCCTGCTATCTCCCTCACCTTTGCACACTGTCTTCCCCCCGCCTCTCTCTCTTCCCCCATCTCACTCTCTTACCCCTGCACCTTGAGTTTCGGATTGCAGCCCTGCTCCCCTATACCCCTCATATTTTCCCCAGCCTCCCCTACCCTCGACACCACCTTTCCCTTACGTTACCACTAGCCCCCTTGCTTTATCTGGCTTACTCCCGTTTCCCAAAACAGTGTTCCCACACCCTTCCAATTTCGTGTCGTAATTCCGCCCTTCCAACATCTTGTTCCGATGTTCTCATTGCCAACCCCTCTTATCAACCGCAGTTACAGGCTTGTATGAACAAGCCATTTATGTCTATTGACCGTGGACGGACTTGCAAATACAGACAGAATGGCTTGGTCATACAATTCCTCATTCGTCTTCGCAACTCCGCATACTTTTGGTACGTGGCACTAACTTTTCTTCCCTCTGTCACCCTAGCCTTTCGTTGTGCACCCAGTGTGTGAGCCCTTCACTGTGCACCCAGTGTGTGAGCCCTTCACTGTGCACCCAGTTTGTGAGCCCTTCACTGTGCACCCAGTGTGTGAGCCCTTCACTGTGCACCCAGTGTGTGAGCCCTTCACTGTGCACCCAGTGTGTGAGTATGTGTACCTGTCTGTGGTGCGAGCATTGTGAACAGTGTGGGCAAACTTCCACCAGGTGGGCGTTCAGTGTGTGCCGACTATACGGGTGTTGCTTGCGGGCATTGTGAGCAATGTGTGCACCAGGTGAGTCAACTCCGCAGCCATCGCCATCGCCGCATCCTCGAGCGGACAACAACTGTCCATTTTCATATCTCTACACCTCCCTCACTTCCCCTCCCCGCTCTTCCCTCTAGTCGTAGTACTCACTCCCGCCCCCAGTCAGGTTGCTGCGAGCAAACAACAACTGCCCGCTCTAGAGGCACTACCAGTGGGCTTACTGCACCTCTTGCCCTCTCTTCTCTCCTCCTCTCCTCCTATCTCCTACCCCTCCACCTCTTCCCCACTGCAGAACTCACTCCAGCCACCGGTGGGCTTGCTGAGAGCGGACAACAATTGCCCACCCTAGAGGCAGGACTTACGAGAGGTGCGTTGGTGCGCTTCTTCCTGCCCTTGCTACTCCTCCTTTCCTTACGAGAGGTGCGTGCATGACTCTTGAGTACTTACGTCAAGGCGTGTTCGAAGAAACATGTGGGGTTTGCTGCGGGCGGACAATTTACTCCGCTGCTACATCTGTCGCCCATCTCCTTGTAACTGTTCCCCAGTTCACCTTGATTTCTTGGCCTCCCCCTTGGCGACCTTCTCCGAAATTGACACGTTTTTCCTCCCCCGCTGCTCCTCCGTACGGCATCGTGGAGGCAGTCAAAGCTCCGGGCTTACAGTGCTTAGCTGGCTCTACTTCCAACAACACCCTCTTCCACTCTGACATCTCAAAACCCGCCTCCTATCTCTCTTCCAGCCTCGGTGCTCTGCCTCCCCCTCCCGTCGCCCTAAACTCTAAGCTTGCTCAGTTTCTTCCTGATCACGGCAATTTCCCCCTGCTCACTGTGCACCCCCCTTTGCTCTGCTCTCATTCGCTACAGCCCTACTCACAAACTTCCCCCAAGTTCACTATCTTACCCCTATTCGCTCTCTTTATCCCTGCGCTCTCCCATCCCCCTTTCTCCTGCCCACCCTACTCACTCCGTTACCCCCAGCTCACTCTCTCCCACTTGCTTACCTCTCTGACCACAAAGTTATGTTTCTCCCCTGCAATTCTGCTTCTCCTATCCCCCCACTTCATCCTCCCCCATGTTCCCATCTATTCCTTCAGGTCTCACGCTTTATATCGCATGCTTCCATTCACTACATTCCCGCAGTCCCACACGGTGATAGCGAAAGAAATCTTCCCTTCCCCCTTTTTGTTCGTATTGTTTTCCGTTTTGATCCTTCACTCGTATTCCACCGCAGTTACAGGCTTGTATGACCAAGCCATTTACACTATTTATTGACGTAGTACGGGCACTTATAGCCCAGACAATATGGCTTGGTCATTCAATTCCTCCACGTGCTTGTCATCCGCGAAGTGTGTATATCCGCGCCTCCTATGTAACGAGCCCATTCATTCCTTTCTCGGGGTGTGTCCATGAACTAATGTTCTCAACCTAGAATACTAACGTATATGATGTGTTGCCTCTCATTCCAATGAAAATTAGTATGACAATGGTATTGTGCGTTATGTTTTGTGCCATCAAGACTCGTTTTTTACGATGCAATCTTACAACCCTACGCCTTCGGCTGATTCGCGATACCCATTGGGTTCAATCAAGCGGTATTGCGAGAGGGACAACACACGAGCCAAGCGGGTATTCATGTTAGTGCGAAGATTAGGGAAGATGCTACTGTCATATAACGATGGTGGATGAACGGATGTCTTGAACTCGAGTTGTGGCACAGCCACCTGGTGGTGAATGAGATGAGACAGAAAGAGGGGAACAAAGGATATGAGAAGGGGGAGGAGGGGTGTGTGCAAATCGGATCACAGCACAGCACCGCAGAGCCACAGAGCAGTGGTGCGCAGAGAACAGCCCCACACAACAGAGCACATGACAGCGGTGTGCCTCACCTTGTGACCCCCGTCTGCAGCCACACCCGCTCGCCACAGCAGCAGCTGTGGCGGGCTATTCTGGACGCAGCTGCAGAACGGGGTGTGGGGGCGTGAGGGATGAAACAAGGGAAATATTTGGGGGAAAATAGGAGTGGGGGTATGGGGGAGACAAGCGGGAGGCAGAGATGGGGTGGGGCGGAGAGGGGGTGGGGTAGAGATGGGTGGGGCGGAATGGGGGGATTTTGAGGGGTGGGGTGGAATGGGGAACCCTTGAGATGGGGTGGGGCGGAATGGGGCACTCTTGAGATGGGGTGCAGCGGAATGGGGTAGGGCATCTGATGGGGTGAGGAGGAGATGGAGTGAGACGGAGATGGGGGGAGGCATCTGATGGGGTGTGGAGGAGATGGGGTGAGGAGGAGATGGGGTGTGGAGGAGATGGGGTGAGGAGGAGATGGGGTGTGGAGGAGATGGGGTGAGGAAGAGATGGGGTGAGAAGGAGATGGGGTGTGGAGGGGATGGGGTGAGGAGGAGATGGGGTGAGTAGGAGATGGGGTGAGGAGGAGATGGGGTGAGTAGGAGATGGGGTGTGGAGGAGATGGGGTGAGGAGGAGATGGGGTGTGGACAGGGTGGGGTGAGGGTATAGGACAGGGCGGAGTGGGGTGGGGCGGGGATGGGGAGATGGGGTGAGGAGGACATGGGGTGAGGAGGGGATGGCATGTGGAGGGGATGGGGTGTGGAGGAGACGGGGTGTGGACATGGTGGGGTGAGGGTATAGGACAGGGCGGGGTGAGGGGCTAGGACAGGACGGGAGGGGATTGAGCGTGCTCGTTCAAGGGGAGTGCACATCAGCGACGAAGGGGACGTAGCGTGGTTGACGGGAGGGAAGGAGGGCGGGCAATGGGAAGAGAGTGAGCGCGGGCGGGCGGAAGCAAGAAGGGAGGGAGTGATGAAGGATGTGAGGGAGGGCGGAAGGGGGGAATGCAGGAAGGGAGGGAGTGATGGAGGGTGGAAGTGGGGTTGGGTGGACAGGGGGAAGGGATCCCTGCAGCACCACGTAGGCCTCTGTTGCGCGACTCTGCCTGCCGCCATCCGGCCACAGCGCCCCAAGCAGCTCCCCGGTGAACGCAAAGCCGAGGACAGTGTGGGAAACACCTGAAGGGGAGGGGGAGAGAATCGGATGGGGGAAGGACGGTTGGGGAGAGGACGGATGGGGAGAGGACGGATAGGGAGAGGACGTATGGGGAGAGGACGGATGGGGAGAGGAGGGACGGGGAGAGGAGGGATGGTATGAGGACGGATAGGGAGAGGAGGGACGGGGAGAGGAGGGATGGTATGAGGACGGATGGGGAGAGGGAGAGGAAGACCAGAGAAGTGATGGACGGGGAGGTGAGGGATGGGGAGATGTGGGATGGCGTGACGATGGACGGGGAGGAGAGCGCACGGGTGCGATGAGAGGGGAGGGAGCGTAGGCGTCGGAGGGGAGAGAGCGTGCGCGTCGGAGGGGAGTACGTGTGTGCGATGGGGGTCAAGCAGCCACTGCCGCTCTCCACAGGGAGGAACAGGGCAGAGCGTGGGGGGAAGGAGGGCTGAGGGTGGGGGGAAGGAGGGCTGAGGGTGGGGGGAAGGAGGGCTGAGGGTGGGGGGAAGGAGGGCTGAGGGTGGGGGGAAGGAGGGCTGAGGGTGGGGGGAAGGAGGGCTGAGGGTGGGGGGAAGGAGGGCTGAGGGTGGGGGGAAGGAGGGCTGAGGGTGGGGGGAAGGAGGGCTGAGGGTGGGGGGAAGTAGGGCTGAGGGTGGGGGAAAGGAGGGCTGAGGGTGGGGGGAAGGAGGGCTGAGGGTGGGGGGAAGGAGGGCTGAGGGTGGGGGAAAGGAGGGCTGAGGGTGGGGGAAAGGAGGGCTGAGGGTGGGGGGAAGGAGGGCTGAGGGTGGGGGGAAGGAGGGCTGAGGGTGGGGGGAAGGAGGGCTGAGGGTGGGGGGAAGGAGGGCTGAGGGTGGGGGGAAGTAGGGCTGAGGGTGGGGGGAAGTAGGGCTGAGGGTGGGGGGAAGGAGGGCTGAGGGTGGGGGGAAGGAGGGCTGAGGGTGGGGGAAAGGAGGGCTGAGGGTGGGGGAAGGAGGGCTGAGGGTGGGGGGAAGGAGGGCTGAGGGTGGGGGGAAGTAGGGCTGAGGGTGGGGGGAAGGAGGGCTGAGGGTGGGGGGAAGGAGGGCTGAGGGTGGGGGAAGGAGGGCTGAGGGTGGGGGGAAGGAGGGCTGAGGGTGGGGGGAAGTAGGGCTGAGGGTGGGGGGAAGTAGGGCTGAGGGTGGGGGGAAGTAGGGCTGAGGGTGGGGGGAAGTAGGGCTGAGGGTGGGGGGAAGTAGGGCTGAGGGTGGGGGGAAGTAGGGCTGAGGGTGGGGGGAAGTAGGGCTGAGGGTGGGGGGAAGTAGGGCAGAGGGTGGGGGGAAGTAGGGCTGAGGGTGGGGGGAAGTAGGGCTGAGGGTGGGGGGAAGTAGGGCTGAGGGCGGGGGGAAGTAGGGCTGAGGGTGGGGGGAAGTAGGGCTGAGGGTGGGGGGAAGTAGGGCTGAGGGTGGGGGGAAGTAGGGCTGAGGGTGGGGGGAAGTAGGGCTGAGGGTGGGGGGAAGGAGGTGACGGACGGGGAGATGAGCGTCGTTTAGCCGAGCACCTCATCTTGCGTAGCTCTGCACAGCAGTGCAGAATCCCACAACGCACTGCACAGCACTGCAGAGCAGAACAGAGCACACAACCGCACAGCAGAGCATGTTGTGTTGTGGCTCACCTGTAGCACGAGCACAGCAGCAGCTGTAGCACGCGCTTCCGGTTGTCCCTGTTGGGCGGAGGGTGTGGGGGCGGGAAGGGGAGAAACATGGGAGAGGGGGCGGGAGAAGAATAGGATCGAGGGCGCGGGGGAAATAAGGGAGAGGGCGATCGGGAGAGGAAACGGGGAACGTGTTGAGACGGAATGGGGTGAGGCGGAGAGAGGTGAGGAGGAGATGGGGTGGGGCGGACTGAGGTGGGGCGGAATGGGGTGGGGCGGAATGGGGTGGGGCGGAAATGGTGCCACTCACGGTGTCGCAGCGAGGGATGGGGTGATGAGGGATGGGAAAATAAAGGATGAGGACATGAGGGATGAGGAGGTGAGGAATGAGGAGGTGAGGGATGGGGAGGCGACTGAAGGGAGTGCGCATGGGCGGCGGAAGGGAGTGCGCACGGGCGGCGGAAGGGAGTGCGCATGGGCGGCGGAAGGGAGTGCGCATGGGCGGCGGAAGGGGGTGCGCATGGGCTCCGGCGTTGATTGCGTGTGGGCGACGGAAGGGAGTACGTGTGGGCGACGGAAGGGAGTGCGTGTGGGCGACGGAAGGGAGTGCGCATAGGCGACGGAAGGGAGTGCGTGTGGGCGACGGAAGGGAGTGCGCATAGGCGACGGAAGGGAGTGCGCATAGGCGACGGAAGGGAGTGCGCATAGGCGACGGAAGGGAGTGCAGTTAGGCGACGGGAGGGAGTGCGCATGGGCTTCGGACGGGAGAGCGCATGGGCGACGGAAGGGAGTGCGTATGGGCGACCGAAGGAAGTGCGGGTGGGCGACGGAAATGGAGCTTATCGTGCGGGATAGAGGGGAGTGAGCTGGGCGACGGGAAGAGGGTGAGCGTGGGCAACGGAAAGGAGTGAGGAGGGGCGTAAGAGGCGTTGCGCGGAGGCGAAGGGAGGGGAGGGAGCGTGATCGGGACGGGAGGGAGCGCTCATACTCCTTTGAGGGGTGTGCGCGAAGGCGTCTTTTGAGGGGTGTGCGCGAAGGCGTCGGGAGGGGAGTGCGCGAAGGCGTCGGGAGGGGAGTGCGCTATGGCGGTGGGGGGAAGTGTGCGACGGCGACGGGTCACGTGGGCGACGGAGGGGCATGAACCCGCGCGACGGCGGCGATGAGAACGCCACAAAGTATGTGTAACGCGTCATGCTCTAATCTGGACAGAGGCGGGCGCAGCTAGGCACAACCGCGACATCGATGCGCCTGGCGATAGGGAAGTGAAACCGCGGACGACGATGGGCATGTGCACGTAAATGGTTACTGCTCTTCCCGTGCCGTGAGAACGCGATGTAAGGCGTGCGGAAAGCAAAGGCGACTCAGCTCGTCGGAATGGAGGCGTTGTACCAGAGCGTATTGCGGAACCCTAAACTGACGTGGAAGTCAGCGCGCTAACTCTCTTCTAAGCTATGGCTTTCCCAAGTTTGGCCCTGGACTCTGTGGGGCTGTTCGCCAGCACCTGTGAAGCCAAAACCACGGGATAACGACGGGATCAGGAAGGTGGGTCTCGTCTTCCTGATCCCGTCAGTTAGGGTTCGTTTACCTCCGTCAGCCTGGTCAGCCCGTAAAAAAGGTGCCGAGCCTCCTCTACCGTCCAAACCAACAACCAAAGTGGGTGTCTGGCGAACGCCCCCATTTGTCCACCAACTTGAGGTGCTCGACGGCATATGGAAGCGGGGACGCAACTTCGTCCCCAGGCAAAATTCCATCCCCAAGCCATGCCATCGCCATGCCCCGTTTTTCAAAGGACAGCGATGGCACAGCCGTTGCATTGCCGTTCAAAGCCCTTGGGGGGAAGGTGGGGATGGAGGTTCCAGATGCGGTTGCGTAATTTCGCTTTCCGGGCGCAGAAGTTTCTCGAGTGGCATTACGCCCAAACCTAGGAAGTGGGTTCCGCCTCCGTTTCCGGATGCGGTCGCGATGCCCATGCCATCTTTTTCATTCAAAATTTCTGATTTGCTGGCGAACAGCACCTGTGTTTTTTGTCGACCTGAATTACAGATTTTGAGCTTGGTGTGCACACCCCACCCAAGAGTGGTGGTGAGACCCATGCGATCCTCACCCACGCACTCTGCGACTTTCCTCACGTTTTGAAGGTGAGACCTGGTAACCACCCTGGTTCGGGAGGGGGGGTGTTAACACCTCCAACTTTTTTTGTAATTCAGGCTGCGGGTTTTAAGATGAACAATTTTTTACAAGTTTAGCCTCTAGTGTTCTGCATGACAAGCCTTAACAAGGCATTTCTACCTATGATTTTCACCTCTACCTAGCCTATGTCAGATTTATATGACTTAGCTGCTGTAGGCTATAGTGGGGTAGCACATATGGGGTACAGCTTTCTAGGGTTTGTACTTGTACCCAACTTTCCCTTAGCCTTTTCATTCCTCGTTCATTTTCACATGGTATAGAGCAGGTTCCCCTGTGGGAACTGTTCCTAGGGCCCACCAACTTTTTTTTCCTGCCCGGAGCGCGCTCAGCCTCTGCCCGAGTCGCGCTCCCCTCTCACGGCCCCGTCGCGCCGCCCTTACGACCCCGTCGCGCCGCCTCAGCGGCCCCGTCGCGTCGCGCCTCTCTAGCGGCCCCGTCGCGTCGCCCTTGCGACCCCGTCGCGCCGCCCTCGCGGTCCCGTCGCGTCGCGCCGCCCTCGCGGCCCTTTCGCGCCGCCCTCGCGGCCTCCTCGAGCCGCCCTCGCGACCCCTCCACGCCGCCCTCGCGGCCCCGTCGCCTACCCTTGCGGCCCCGGCGCCACCCTTCCCGGCCCCGGCGCCGCCCTTCCCGGCCCCGGCGCCGCCTCTGCTGGCCCCGTCGCCCCACCATTGCGACCCCGCGGCCCCACCCTTAAGGCGCCGGTCGCCACCCTTCGTGGCCCCGCCGCCGCCCTCAGCGGCCTCGTCGCCGCCCCACCTGGCCCCGCCGCCGTCCCCACGCGGCCTCGCCGTCACCACCGAGCCGCCGGCGCCGCTGAGCCGCCGATCTACCGAGCCGCCGCTGCTGCCGAGCCGCCCGAGCCACCCGAGCCGCCCGAGCCGCCGAGCCACCTGAGCCGCCCGAGCCGCCGAGTCGCCGAGCCGCCGAGTCGCCGAGCCGCCGAGCTCCAGTTGCTGCCGAGCCGCCGTGCCGCCGAGCCGCCCGAGCCGCCCGAGCCGCCGAGTCGCCGAGCCGCCGAGCTGCAGTTGCTGCCGAGCCGCCGAGCCGCCCGAGCCGCCCTGTCCGGTAAGAGCGGCACCTCTACCACTGCGCTGCCCTTACCCTACTGCTCCAACTGCTAGTCTACTGCTGTCATGGCTACCCCCAGTGTCCTCGCTTTTGACGCTGAGGGTCGGGCCATTGACTTTGACGTCTGGGTAGATGACCTGCAGCTTTTCCTACAGTGCGACAGGGCAGACGGTCTCTCTCTCTTTGACCTCACTTCTGGTGCCTCTTCTGCCCCTGCTGCTGATGCTAACGCCACTGTTCGCTCACAGTGGGCCACACGCGACGCTGCTGCCCGTCTTGCTGTGCGCCGCCACTTGCCTACCGCTGAGCGTGCACACTTTAGTCAGTACAAGAGTGCTAAGACCTTGTACGACGCTGTAGTTGCACGCTACTCTTCCCCTGCCACTGCTGCACTTAGTCGCCTCATCCTGCCGTACCTCTTCCCTGACCTCGCCGCTTTTCCCACAGTCGCTGACCTCATTACACACCTGCGCACTAGTGACACTCGCTACCGCGCTGCCCTTCCTCCTGAGTTCTGCGCCAAGAACCCCTCCCCTATGTACATCACCCTCTACTACGTAGTCACCCGGCTCCCTGACACCCTTCGCCCGGTCAGGGACCACTTTCTCTCTGTTTGCCCCACCACCCTCACCGTTGGCCGACGCATCTCAAACGACCCCTCCCGCAACACAAGCACCCGCCAAGCGGTACTTCCGCCATTGAGCGGCTGTGATCGAGCGGTGGGTGGGTTTATGATCGGATGGCTACACGTACACCGTCCGATCTAGCCTGATCTGATTATAGTAATCTCTCTAGTCGTGCAAGCCACCCCAACCACCCTCGTGCCTCACCCACCTGCTAACGTCACCCTCTGGCCCACAACGGTTTCACCCTCAGCAGCTTCGTGAGTGGTACGCTGCACGCCAGCGGGGTGGGGGTACTGGTCCGTGCACCTACGTCCTACGCACCGGCGACCGCGCGGGTGAGCCGTGCGGGGGTGCGCACTCCACCCAGCGCTGCTTTGGCCGCCTGACGGACGCTTGGCGTCACCAGTTCCCTGAGGCCACTGAGATCCCTCGCTGGGGTGAGCTGTCTAGGGCGGGAGTAGCTATCTTTGACCTTGACTTTGATGCTATTCTTGCTGCCATGTATGCTGTGACTATTAGTGATGAGGGTGCCTGTTACTGGTATTTTCCGCCCGACCCGGGCATTGGGACTGCTGCTCTAGGTACTGGTGAGGCTGCTGCTCTAGGTGCTAGCGAGGCTGCTGCTCTAGGTGCCAGTGCGTCTGCTTCCTCAGGTGCTGGTGAGTCTGCTCTCTCAGGTACTGCGTCGGCTCCGGCCTCCCACACCTTCACTCTTGACTCGGGGGCTTCTCGCTCCTTCTTTCGAGACCGCACCACACTCACGCCGCTTGGTCGGCCAGTTGCAGTCTCTCTGGCAGACCCCTCTGGGGGTCCTGTCCTTGCTCACTTCTCCACTGTCCTCCCGTGTCCGGCGGCCCCCTCTGGCACCCTGTCTGGTCTTTACCTCCCCTCGTTCTCTACGAACTTGGTGAGTGGTGCTGACCTACAGGATGCGGGGGTTCACCAGTTCACTCCTGCGAGCCAGCGTGTGACCCACTGCACGGACGCTCGGACGGGCCGACACTTGGCCACGTTTACACGTCGGCCGGGGTCGAGCCTGTACACACTTACCACTGAGTCTCCTCCAGTCACTGCGTCTGGTCAGGCAGCTGCGTCGGGTCAGGTGTTTGCTGCAGCGTCCAGGTCTGGTCCTGAGTCTGCCCCCTGCTCGTGTCGCCTCCTGTCTCACGAGACTCTCCTCTGGCACCACCGCCTTGGTCACCCCTCCCTGCCTCGTCTCCGAGGCATGGCCTCCCGTGTCCTTGTCTCTGGTCTTCCCCGGTCCCTCCCTCCCCTTCCTCCGGGGCCTGCCCCTACCTGCGTCCCCTGTGTCGAGGGGCGGCAGCGTGCTGCCCCTCACTCCTCCCAGTTTCCTCCGACAGAGGCCCCGCTGCAGACGCTTTACATGGACGTGTGGGGCCCGGCCCGCGTCCGTGGACAGGGTCACGAGCGCTACTTCCTGCTGGTGGTTGACGACTACTCGCGTTACACCACAGTCTTCCCCTTGCGCAGCAAGGGTGATGTCACTGAGGTGTTGATCGACTGGATCCGCGCAGCTCGTCTCCAGCTCAGAGAGAGTTTCGGCTCGGACTTTCCTGTTCTGCGTCTGCACTCTGACAGAGGCGGAGAGTTCTCCTCTGGCCTTCTGCGAGCCTACTGTCGTGCACGAGGCATCCGCCAGACCTTCACGCTTCCGGACTCTCCACAGCAAAATGGGATTGCTGAGCGCCGCATTGGCATGGTCATGGACGTCGCCCGTACGTCCATGATGCATGCGGCTGCCCCCCATTTTCTGTGGCCGTTTGTGGTTCGGTACGCGGCGCATCAGATCAACCTTCAGCCCAGGGTCTCCATGCCACCTCCCCAGCTTTGCTGTGGACGGGGAAGGTTGGCGATGCGTCTGCGTTCCGTGTCTGGGGATCTCGGGCGTTTGTCCGCGACTTGTCTGCGGACAAGCTGTCCCCTCGTGCTGCTCCCTGCGTCTTCCTTGGCTTCCCCCCTGACGCGCCAGGGTGGCAGTTCTACCACCCCACCTCTCGCCGTGTTCTGTCCTCCCAGGACGTCACGTTTGACGAGTCGGTCCCCTACTACCGTCTCTTCCCCTACCGCACTCCGTCCCTCCCCCCGCCACCGCTCTTCCTTGTGCCAGGTCCCCCCCCGGTAGACCCCCTTCCCCCTCAGGGTCCTGCCCCTTCAGGTGTGTCCCAGGTAGACGCAGTCGAGCCTGTGGAGGTCGCTGGTGACTCTGGTGCTGCTGGGGGTGCTGAGCCTGGGGGTGCTGACTCTGGGGGTGCTGAGCGTGTGGGTGCTACGCCTGGGGGTGCTGAGCCTGGGGGTGCTGAGCCTGAGGGTGCTACGACTGGGGGTGCTGAGCCTGGGGGTGCTGAGTCTGGGGGTGCTGAGCCTGGGGGTGCTACGACTGGGGGTGCTGAGCCTGGGGGTGCTACGCCTGGAGGTGCTGAGCCTGGGGGTGCGGAGCCTGAGGGAGCTGGGCCTGCTCGTGTGGCGTCTGGCGGTGCTGGGCCTGGAGGTTCTCTGGGTGCTCCGTCTCGACGGAAGCCACTCTCTCCACAGGAGGTGCGTGAGTGGTTTGCCCGGCGCTGGAGGCGTGCTGCTGGAGCTGGAGGTTCTTCGGCTGCTGAGGGTGCTGGTGCCACGGGTCCCGGAGGTGCTCGTACTGGGAGTACTGGAGCTGCTGGGCCTACGGGTACTACTGGAGCTGGAGCCACTGCGTCTTCTCGTGGTCCGACTGGAGCTGGAGCTGCTGAGGGTGTTGGCGCTGAGGGTACTGCTGGCGGTGCTGGAGGCGGTCCTGCTGGGGGTGCTACTGGTGCTGCTGGAGGTCCTGGAGCTACTGGAGCTGCTGGGGGTACTGGAGCTGGAGGTGCGCTGGCGCTGGTGCTACCACTGGGGGTACTGGTGCTGTCCCTGCTGTGTCTGGAGTCGCTGCGCGGCCTCGGCCGTACTTCGTTCCGCTTCTTGAGCAGGTTCTTGGTCTCCCGCCTTCTACTGGCCCTCCTCCTCCCTTAGAGTGTCCACAGCCTGTCCCGTCACAGTTACAGTTACAGCCGGCCTCCCCACTGCCTGCTCCTTCTCCCTACACTGGTCCTACTGGAGGTCTTGCTGAGCGTCGTGAGCCTGCGTCTCGTCCTGCGTCGCCTGTCCGTGCTGCTCGCGCTAGTGGTCGTGGTTCGCGTCAGCGTCCTCCCCCTGTGCCCGGCACGCACCGGATGTCTCTCCGTCCGTCCACTGCTCCTCTGCGTGCCCCTTTGCCTTCTCCTCCTGAGTCCTCTCTTCCTGCTCTTGCTGACCCGGAGTCGGACTCCCTTCGTGCTGCCAGTCCGACTATCACGCGTCTCCTTGCTACTGTTGTCACTGACCCTTCCTTTGAGTCCACTGCTGCGTCTGCCCTAGTTGCTGAGCTCGTCGACTTTGCTGCTCGCTGTCGTCTAGACTACGCTGCTAGTCTTGTTGCTGCGTCTGAGTCTGTCTGTCCTCCGTCCGTCGGGGGTGAGTGTGCCCTTGGCACGGACGTCCTTGAGGACAGACAGGAGGAGTTCCAGTGTTTGGCTGCTGCTTCACCTCATCTCGTGTCCGTACTGCTTACCCCTGAGGGAGACCCGGATGCACTTGACATCCCGACTCCGCGCTCTTACGCGGAGGCGATAGAGGGTCCCTACTCCTCTCAGTGGCAGGCAGCTATGGACGCAGAGATGGCTTCCTGGAAGTCCACAGGCACCTACGTTGACGAGGTTCCCCCGCCTGGGGCGAACATCGTCAGTGGCATGTGGATTTTCAGGGTGAAGCGGCCGCCGGGTTCTCCGCCTGTCTTCAAGGCGCGTTACGTGGCTCGTGGCTTCAGTCAGCGGCAGGGAGTTGACTACTTTCAGACCTTCTCTCCCACCCCGAAGATGACCACTCTTCGGGTACTGCTGCACATAGCTGCTCACCGTGACTACGAGCTACACTCTCTTGACTTCAGCACTGCTTTCTTGCAGGGCAGCCTGCACGAGGAGATCTGGCTGCGCCGCCCACTTGGCTTCACTGGGACTTTTCCTCCTGGCACCCAGTGGAGCCTCCGGCGGCCAGTCTACGGTCTCCGCCAGGCACCGCGTGAGTGGCACGACACACTGAGGACTACGCTTGCGGCTCTTGGGTTTGTTCCCTCTACTGCCGACCCGTCGCTGTTTCTGCGCACCGACACTTCTTTGCCGCCGTTCTACATCCTCGTGTACGTCGACGACTTGGTCTTTGCCACAGCTGACACTGCTGGACTCGCCCACGTGAAGTCCGAGCTGCAGAAGAGACACACGTGCACAGACCTGGGTGAACTGCGCAGCTACCTTGGCTTGCAGATCACCCGGGACAGAGCACGCCGCACCATTACCCTGACTCAGTCACACATGGTGCAGCAGGTCCTTCAGCGCTTCGGCTTCACGTACTCCTCGCCTCAGGCCACTCCTCTGCCTACTCGCCACTCGCTCTCAGCTCTGCCTTCGGATGAGTCCGTAGAGTCGAGTGGCCCGTACCCAGAGCTTGTTGGCTGCCTCATGTACCTGATGACCTGCACTCGACCTGACCTTGCATACCCTCTTAGCATTCTCGCATGCTATGTTGCTCCTGGGAGACACAGACCGGAGCACATGGCTGCAGCGAAGAGGGTGTTGCGCTACTTGTGCAGTACGTCGGGCATGGGGCTTGTGCTTGGAGGGCAGAGTCCAGTGGTCCTCACTGGGCACGCAGACGCTTCTTGGGCTGACGACCAGGCTACGCAGCGGTCGTCACAGGGTTACACCTTCAGCCTTGGTTCCGGCTCTGTCTCGTGGCGGGCTACCCGCTCGTCTTCTGTTCTCGGCTCCAGTTGTGAGGCTGAGATCTACGCAGGGGCCATGGCTGCACAGAAGCTTCGCTGGCTCACCTACCTGCTGACTGACCTCGGAGAGCCGCCTCGTTCTCCTCCAGTGCTGTACGTAGACAACAAGGCCATGCTGGCCTTGTGTCGGGAGCAGAGACTGGAGCACAGAACGAAGCACATTGCTCTTCGCTACTTCCTTGCTCGTGAGCTACAGCAGCGTGGTCAGCTACGCCTTGCGTACGTGGCCTCTCAGGCCAACACTGCTGATATCTTCACCAAGGCACTTGCGCCTTGTGATCATCAGCGCTTCTGTACTCAGCTGGGTCTTGTGCCTACCTTGCCTCACTTGCTCACCCCTTGACCTTGTTTGTACTATTACATATATATATACACCTGCTCTTGCTTGTTTAGCCTTATATATGGCCTTGTGAACTGGCCTTGTGGCCTTGAACTTGTGCTCGGAATGTGTGGTGACGTTGTGATCCACCCTGAGCTTGCTTTGCTTTGCTTGACTGGTCTTGTGACCCCTTGTCCTCCCCCACTTTGCCTATGGGGGTGTGTCAGACTTATATGACTTAGCTGCTGTAGGCTATAGTGGGGTAGCACATATGGGGTACAACTTTCTAGGGTTTGTACTTGTACCCAACTTTCCCTTAGCCTTTTCATTCCTCGTTCATTTTCACAGCCTAGCCTAGGGGAGGTCGTCCTCCTCGTCGGACTCGGGCTCCTGGCAGTTGTTGCCCCAGAAGCCATCGGCGGCCATCTCGTCGTCCACGTCCACTTCCTGGGTCAGCTGGCTCCTCCTGTGCTTTTTGGCCAGCTTGTCCTCGCTCCCGTCAAGCGTGTTGCTGATGCCGCACGTGAGGAAGACCTTCTTGATAAGCTCGGCGGGCACTGCCTGTTGTAAAACTCAGCCACTAACCATTGAGCTAAAAGGGCTTTTTTTTCCACAGCGGGTGAGTGCGCCCATAACCCCCCAGGCCATCCTTGCCTCTGACCCTTTCCAAGGACCTTAGGCCAATCCCAGTGCTCCTCCAACACCCCCCCCTCACTGGGGTATGCCTAGGACCACAGGCACATTCCATTGTGCACACTGGGATTCGAACCCAAGGCCTTCCTGTTAGAATCCCAGCCACTAACCACTGGGATAAACGGGCCTTTTCCATAGCGGGTGAGAGCGCCCATAACCCCCCAGGCCATCCTTGCCTGTGACCCTTTCCTAGGACCTTAAGGCCGATCCCAGTGCTCCTCCAACACTGCCTTCCAGGCCCGGGAAATCCACGTCAGGACCACCTCAGGTGGTGGCTTCCTGTTGTTGCCTGCACCACATGAAAGCGACGGGGGGAAGCGGTTAGAATAATAGAGTGGGGGAAACAACACACTTGCGCAAGTATAGAAATCGGAGTTAATCTCACCTGTTGCTGTCAGCGTGCCGATGCCGTCCTGCTCGAACCAGCTCTGGTACTGCTGGCGCACGCTGGCCTTGAAGGACTTGTTGATCGACACGTCCAGGGGCTGTACCTCCGCCGTACAGCCCCCCGGGATTACCGACGGCACGATGTTGAAGCTCGGCGAACTTTTTCTTCAGCTCGTCCGTGAGGTGACCGCGGTAGGAATCCAGCACGAGCATCGCGCTCCTCACGCGCACACCAAACTGGGGCTTGATGAAGGGCTTGACGACCTTGTCGAGCCACCGTTTGACGCCCGCGGAGTCCATCCATCCGTTCTCGTGGCACGCCACAACGACATCTGCGCACAATCAGAGACGGTTGTTAGTTTTAAATTTAAGCATAAACAAGCATGCAAGAGCACGGAATAAAAAAACCAAGCTTACCGTTCGGGAAGTCTCCCTTTGGCACGGTCTTGCGTTTGGAAAACACCCACGGCTTTAGCTTCTCCCCCATTGCTGTGCATGGCAGCATCACCGTCAGCGCCAGCGAGTTCCCTGACATCGACGACGATGATGACAACGACAACGACGACACGCCTCCGGGACCTGCGAGTGGTAGCAACAGCGACCCCGCGCCGCCTTCTCCACCTGAGCCAGAAAGCGACGATGACGTCGTACGGAAGGTCGTTCCGTAGCATCGTCACGATAGCACAGTCTCTGGGCTGCAACTGCTGGGCCTGCACACCGCCATCTCAACGGCTCCGCGCGTCATCGAACCCGAGAACTCGCGGCAAGCGATGACGGGACCACACAACAAGGAATTGCGCGAAGCCATGGACGCAGAAATCAAGGCCCTCGAGTGGTGCGACATCTGGGTGCTCGTCGACCGCGTTGCGATCAAGGGAACGAGAGTGCTCTGGGGGAAGTGGGTCTTCCGCGTGAAGACCGCAGCAGACGGGGCATCGAGCGCTTTAAAGCGCGGGTCGTACGCGGCTACGACCAGATGCACGGCATCGATTTCGATCAGACCTTTGCTCCGGTCAGCCGTCATACCTCTGTCAGAATTCTGCTCGACATCGCTGCAACAAGGCACTCACCTCTCCGCCAGATCGATGTGAAGAACACATTTCTCTACGCGTTAGTAGACGCAGTGATTTTCGTGGAGCAGCCGCACACTTACGGAGAAGGGGATCCACGCGTTTGTCAGCTGAAGAAGTCCCTTTACGACGTCACACAAGCACCACGGCTCTGGCAGCAGCACCTGCACAACATCCTACTCGATATAGGATTCACGCAGCTGCCGCACGACCCATGCATGTATCGCCTCCACTTTTGTGGCGATTACATCCTGCTCACCGTGTATGTCGACGATTTGCTCTACACAGGGACGAGCAACACGCTGCTCGACAAGTTCGAGAAGAACCTGGCGATGCACGTCGACATCACCACTAATCACGACGTGAAGCGGTTCCTGGGCCTTAACATCACCTACGCGCCAGAGGCCATTCATCTCTCAGCTGCTAAGTACGTTGAATCACTATAGAAACGCTTCAACGTCTCCCCTGCACCACTCTCAACTCCTTACCGCACGCCCGGGCCGAACTACAAACCCGACAACAAAGCCCTATCCCCCGCAGGTCGTCACACTTACCAGCAGCAGCTAGGATGCCTGCTCTTTGCCTCAATGACCTGCAGGCCAGACCTCTCGTAAATCCTGAGCCAGTTGGCTCAGTACTCTCGCAAACCAATGGCTGAAAAACTCCTAGATCTTCAGCACGCCTTGCAATTCTTCATCTCCACGCCCAACATTGGGCTATGCTACTCCACAGTCACGACTCCCCCTTTCAACCTCATCGACTACGTGGACGCCGATCACGCTGCTGACCCCGACAATCGACGGTCTAGAACCGGGTTCCTGTTCCGCCTCGAGCCAACATGGCCCATCTCCTGGAATTCGCAGAAGTAGGAACTGGTTGCCCTGTCATCGGCGGAAGCTGAATTCATCGCCGCGACAGCAGCACTTCGCGAGGGGCTTTACCTACAGGAGCTCCGACAGGAGGCAAAAATTCCAACTTCGCCAACCTTTCGCCAGCAATGCGACAACCAGAGCGCGATCAGAATCGCGAACAAGCCGGGATTCGTGAACCGCACCAAGCACATCGTGCTGCGGTACTTATTCGTCAAAGACGAAGTCGACAAGGGCAAGGCCGATCTGACATATTGCCCGACGGGTGACATGACAGCCGACTTCCTCACGAAGCGACTTCCCCGTCAGCAGTACCAGCACTGCTCCGAATTCAGCGG
Organism: Closterium sp. Naga37s-1; assembly: GCA_947471745.1. NCBI lineage: Eukaryota > Viridiplantae > Streptophyta > Zygnematophyceae > Desmidiales > Closteriaceae > Closterium > Closterium sp. Naga37s-1. The sequence continues at coordinate 2,351,587 of CANJKZ010000142.1, read as the reverse complement.
AGTAGTCAAGCGAGTCAAGTCTTGCTACTGCCAGGAGTGAAGGGGGGTGTTACAAACAGTAAATTGTGAAGTACAGTGCACTCCTATCAGTAGCAAGCTGAGAATACAATGAAGAGTACGAAGGCGAAAAGTCGAAATGACCCGAAGAGTCGCGTACGGTTAGGCGGCATCTGGACCGTCGGAGCAGAATCATCGGGCAGCTGCAGGAGCAAGGATTTTGGCGGGAACATGTTCGTAACCGCCCGGACTCGCACAATTGGATTTCGCTGCAATAAGGGAATGTACCACTTACAGTACATGGCTAGTCTAAGTCGTTCTGCATTCCTTTTGTACTATTATATAAACTTATGTATTTGCTTGTCTTAGTCATCTCAGTCATTTTATATTCACTCTGACCTAAGGTCAATTTTGTTGATTACAGAAATACCTTTTCTGTAATTCAATATGCCGATTTAAGGTTATGATTCAGGTTTTGTAACCGCAGCTGAATGGAGTGGCGAGTCTAGTACAACCGAGGTGAAGTATAGGCTGGTCTTGACCAATGGGAGCGGTTGGGAGCGGTTAGTGGTTGTTCTTGTTGTTCCAAAATATAACTTGAGTAGAAAGTCTCCCCATGTTTGCTACCAGAACGCTGCCAAGTATACCATTCGTTTGACTACGCCGAGAAAGTGACGAACGCTGCTGTAACTCAGTGACCTCTACAACTCTCTCTCTACAAACTCGGACCTTTGGATAGGGGCTGACCTTGGTCAGGCACCCAAGGACCCTCGGAGGTGACCCCAAGGAGAGAGTTATAGTAGTAGCTGAGGCTATTAAGCGGATGGATTAGTGTGTATTCTAAGTAACAAGTTATTCCGCTGCAACACACTCTCTACGAACCTTCCTGAGGTGATCCTAGGCACGATCAATATTTTGATCACAGCAGCTAAGAGAGGAAAAATGGATGAAAAACTGAAAGAGTGAGTGCAGAATTGGGCAACGGATGGGACCCCGTCGGGTTGGCGGCTCGGGGTCCTCGTCAATGACAGACGGGAAATGTCAAACTGTATGTTTGTGTTCTCTCTAGGCTATAGTGGGTTAGCCTACAAGGGGTACAACACTTTAGGGTTAGGTAATTGTACTCATGCATGCTACCTAGTCCACCATTCCTGCCTGCTTATTCTAACATGGTATTAGAGCAGAATCGTTCCTAGGGCCCATCGAACGTTCCGCCCTGCCCTACCCGTAATTTTTTTCTTCCTACGCTGCCCCTGCAGCCGCGCTGCCCTTGCAGCCCGCGCGCTGCCCCTGCGACCGCGCTGCCCCTGCAGCCGTGCTCGCCCCTGCGACCGCGCTGCCCCTGCAACCGTGCTCGCCCCTACGACCGCGCTGCCCCTGCAGCCGTACTCGCCCCTGCGACCGTGCTGCCCCTGCAGCCGTGCCTGCCCCTGCGACCGTGCTGCCCCTGAAGCCGTGCCTGCCCCTGTGGCCCGCGTGCTGCCCCTGCAGCCCGCGCGTTCGCCCCTGCAGCCCGTGGGCGCTGCCTCTGCAGCCCGCGCGCCGCCCTGCCGAGCCGCGCGTCGCCCTGCCGAGCCGCGCGTCGCCCCTGCAGCCCGTGGGCGCTGCCCCTGCAGCCCGCGAGCCGCCCTGCCGAGCCGCGCGTTGCCCCTGCAGCCCGTGGGCGCTGCCCCTGCAGCCCGTACGCCGCCCTGCCGAGCCGCGCGTCACCCCTGCAGCCCGTGGGCGCTGCCCCTGCTGCCCGCGCGCCGCCCTGCCGAGCCGAGCGTCGCCCCTGCAGCCTGGGCGCCTCCCTGCCGAGCCGCGCGCCGCCCCTACAGCCCGCGCGCCGCCCTGCCGAGCCACGCGTCGCCCCTGCAGCCTGTGGGCGCTGCCCCTGCAGCCCGCGCGCCACCCTGCCGAGCCGCGCGTCGCCCTTGCAGCCCGTGGGCGCTGCCCCTGCAGCACGCGCGCAACCCTAAACCCTAAAAAAAAAAAAAAAAAAAAAAAAAAAAAAAAACTGCTGCTACTTCTACTTGTGCTACTGCTGCTGCTGGTGGAGGTGCTGCTGGTGCTGGAGGAGCTGGAGGTGCTGGACCTGCTCCTGACCGTCGCTGTCTGTCATGGCCACTATCGCGACAGTTGCTGCGGCCAGGGGTGGACAGCAGCGGGCACTGCCTCTCGCGGACGACCCCACCCCTCAGCAGCTTCGTGAGTGGGTTATTCAGCGAGGCATGCCTGGTGGTGGGGGTTTTGATTTTACGTGGCCTAAGCGACGTCGCGACTGTGCTTCTCAGCGATGCGTCCCTGGCTGTGTAGAGGTTCCTGCTCTCGTTTCTAGTGATTTTTCTGCCGCTCCAGGTGCTAGTGAGTCTGCTGCCGCTCCAGCTACTAGTGAGTCTGCTGCAGCTCTAGGTGCCCGTGAGTCTGCCGACGCTCTAGGTGCTAGTGCGTCTACTGCCACAGGTCCTTCCTCAGCTGAGGTCTTGCACACTTTCACACTTGACTCAGGCGCGTCACGTTGCTTCTTTCGTGATTGCACCACAATCACACCACTCACAGCACCTGTCCCAGTCTCACTGGCTGACCCCTCTGGGGGCCCAGTAGTTGCGAGAGCCTCCACGGTCCTCCCTTGTCCAGCAGTCCCCTCCGGCTCTCTGTCAGGTCTCCACCTCCCCACGTTCTCGACGAACTTGGTGAGCAACGCTGCCATTCAGGATGTCTGGGTTGATACCTTTATTCCTGGAGGGCAGCGTGTGGCGATCTGTACGTGCTCCCGGACTGGCCGTCACCTGGCTACGTTCACTCGACAGCCTGGGTCTAGTCTGTACACACTGACCACTGCGTCTGCACAGGTGGCTGAGTCAGGTCAGGTGGCCGCGTCGAGTCGGGCGTCTGCGTCGGGACAGTTATCTATGTCTTGCTCGTGCAGAGTACTCACGCACGAGACTCAGCGCTGGCACCACCGTCTTGGTCACCCCTCCCTGCCGCGTCTACGCGGCATGCACTCCCGTCTCCTTGTCTCTGGCCTCCCCAGGACCCTGCCCCCCCTGCCTCGCTCGCTTGCCCCGCCGTGCCTTCCTTGCGTCGAGGGGCGGCAGCGCGCCGCTCCTCACTCCTCCGAGTTTCCTCCAACCACTGCTCCTCTGCACACTCTCCACATGGATGTGTGGGGCCCGGCCCCCATCGGTGGAATGGACCGCGAGCACTACTTCCTGCTGGTTGTTGACGACTACACACGCTACACCACTGTCTTCCCCTTGCGTCACATGCGGATGTCAGCGGTGTCCTGATCCCCTGGATCCGTGCTACTCGTCTCCAGCTGCACGAGCGGTTTGAGCAGGACTTCCCAGTCCTGCGTCTGCACTCTGACAGGGGCGGTGAGTTCTCCTCTGACCTCCTTGCGGGGTTCTGTCGAGACGAGGGCATCCATCAGACTTTCACGCTCTCGGCCTCTCCTCAGCAGAATGGGATTGCTGAGTGTCGCATTGGCTTGATCATGGAGGTTGCTCGCACCTCCATGATCCATGCGGCTGCTCCCCATTTTCTGTGGCCGTTTGCGGTCCGATACGCTGCGCATCAGCTCAACCTCTGGCCCCGTGTCTCTGTGCCAGAGACCTTGCCCACCCTCAGGTGGACGGGGAAGGCTGGTGATGCGCCAGTGTTTTGGGTCTGGGGCGCGCTCTCCCTTGTTCGCGATGCCAAAGCGAGCAAGCTCTCCTCTTGCACTCTCCGCTGCGTCTTCCTTGGCTTCCCCACTGACGCCCCGCCCTTGCAGTTCTACCACCCGTGCTCGCGTCGAGTCTTCTTCTCTCAGGACGTCACCTTTGACGAGTCTGTCTGTTACTACCACTTACACCCGCACGCGTCCCACCCGGTTCCCCTAGCACCCCTCTTCCTGGTACCAGTCCCCCCCCCGGTAGACCCCCTCCCCCCACAGGGTCCTGCTCCCTCAGGTGTGTCTCAGGTCGACCCACCCCCCTTGGATGAGCCAGTGGAGATCTCTTCTGACTCCTCTGGCCCAGCTGAGTGGGGTGACCCACTTGCGGACGACACGGCGGCCACTCACCGCTCTCCACGCTTGGAGACCCCCCCGGGTTTTCCGCCTCGACCGTCTTCGCCCCCTCCGCAGCCTGCTGCTGTGGACTCTGGAGCTGAGACTACACGTGCTGAGACAGAGGGTGAGGGTTCTGGAGGTGCTGTGCCTGGGGGTGCTGGTTCTGGGGGTGCTGCGACTGGGGGTGCTGACTCTGGGGGTGCTGCGAGTCCTAGTGGCGGTGGAGTTGTGGGTGACCCCGTTGGCAGTCCTGGAGCTGGGGGTACTAGAGGTGCTTCTGTTACTGGAGGTACTAGAGCTATCACTACAGGAGGTGCTGGAGCTGGACAGCCACCGCAGCCTGCTCTACTTGAGACACTCTCGCCGCAGGCGATTCGTGCGTGGGTCGTTCGGCGAGGCAGTCCTGGTGGTGGAGGGTACAGTCCTACTGGTGCTGGAGCTACTAGTCCTAGAGGTGCTACTGGTGCTGGAGGTACTGCTGGAGGTACTAGAGGTGCTGCTGGTGCTGGAGGTACTGGAGCTGCTAGTCCTAGAGGTACTGCTGGAGGTACTGGAGTTGCTGCTGGTGCTGGAGGTACTGGAGCTGCTAGTCCTGGAGGTACAAGAGCTGGAGGTACTGGAGCTACTGGTGCTGGAGGTACTGCGGGCACTGGAGCAGCTGGCACTGGAGGTGCTGGTGCTACTGGTGCTGGAGCTGCGGGAGCTGCTGGTCCTGGAGGTGCTTGTACTAGAGGTACTGGAGCTGCCGGAGCTGGTGGTGCTGCTCGTGCTGGAGGTGCTGCTGGAGCTGCTGACCCTGGAGGTGCTGGAGTTCCTGGTGCTGGAGGCGCTGGAGCTGGAGGTACTGGAGGTGCTGGAGCTGCTGGTCCTGGAGGTGCTCGTACTAGAGGTGCTGGAGCTGCTGGTCCTGGAGGTGCTCGTACTAGAGGTGCTGGAGCTCCCGGAGCTAGTGGTGCTGGAGGTGCTGGAGGTGCTGGTGCTACTGGTGCTGGAGGTGCTGCTGGGAGTGCAGGTGGAGCTGCTCGTGCTGGAGGTACGGGAGCTGCTGGTGCTCTTCGCCACCTTCTCAGTCTTCCGCCAGGTGCTACTGACTTTCCTGTGGCAGGTACTACTCCTCCGTTACTGTTTCCACCGGCCGACCAGTCTCAGCCGCCGCTGCTACCGCACTCCCCACTGCCTGCTCCTACTCCTTACACTGCGGTGACACAGTCCCTGTCTGAGCGTCGAGAGCCTGAGACTCGTGCTTCCACCCCTGAGCGTCGAGAGCCTGAGTCTAGCTTTGACCTTGAGCCCGAGCCTAGAGCCGCTGTCCGTACTTGTGTTCCTCGTGTTCTTCGTCAGCGTGCTCCTGCTGTTCCAGGCACTCACGATATGACACTCCGTCCTTCCTCTGTTCCACAGCGTGTTGTCCTACCGTTACCTCCTGCGTCCTCTCTTCCTGACGTTGCTGACCCTCCGTCTGACCTTGCTCGTGCGTCCAGTCCGATTGTTACTCGCTTTCTTGCTATGGTGGTGACTGACCCTTCGTTCTCGTCTCCTGCTGCGTCTGCCTTAGTCGCTGAGCTCGTTGCCTTTATTGTTGTGTACCGCCTAGACTACCCTGCGAGTCTTGTTTCTGACCCTGTCCCTGCCTGTCCTCCGTCCGTCGGGGGTGAGACTGCCCTTGGCTGTACTGCCCTTGGCTGTGACGTTCTTGAGGACAGACAGGAGGAGCTGGAGTGCCTTGCGGCCGCTGCACCCCATCTCGCGACCATGCTGCTTGCCCCTGAGGGAGACCCGGATGCACTTGACATCCCCACCCCGCGCTCTTACGCAGAGGCGATTAGGGGTCCCTACTCCTCTCAGTGGCAGACAGCCATGGACGCAGAAATGGCTTCCTGGAAGTCCATAGGCACCTACGTCGACGAGGTTCCCCCACCTGGGGCGAACATCGTCAGTGGCATGTGGATTTTCAGGGTGAAGCGGCCGTCGGGTTCTCCGCCTGCCTTCAAGGCACGTTACGTTGCTCGAGGCTTCAGTCAGCGTGCGGGGGTCGACTTCTTTCAGACCTTCTCCCCCACCCCGAAGATGACCACTCTTCGGGTGTTGCTACACGTTGCAGCTCAGCGTGACTACGAGCTGCACTCCCTCGACTTCTCCACAGCTTTCTTGCAGGGTAGCCTTTATGAGGCCATCTGGTTGCGCCGTCCAGAGGGCTTCACTGGGTCGTTTCCTGAGGGTACCCAGTAGAGCCTACGGCGACCAGTGTACGGCCTGAGTCAGGCGCCCCGCGAGTGGCACGACACACTGAGGACGACACTTGCGGCTCTTGGGCTTGCTCCTTCGACTGCTGACCCGTCGCTGTTTCTACGCACCGACACTACTCTGCCGCCGTTCTACATCCTCGTGTACGACGATGACTTGGTTTTTGCTACTGCTGACACTGAGGCACTGGCCCTAGTGAAGGCGGAGCTGCAGGAGAGACACCCCTGCACTGACCTGGGGGAGCTGCGGAGCTATCTTGGCTTGCAGATCACCCGAAACAGAGCACGTCGCACCATCACCCTGACTCCGTCACACATGGTGCACCAGGTCCTTCAGCGCTTCGGCTTCACGTGGTCCTCGCCACAGCCCACTCCTCTGTCTACCGGCCACTCGCTCTCAGCTCCACCTTCGGACGAGTCCGTAGAGCCGAGTGGTCCGTACCCAGAGCTTGTGGGTTGCCTCATGTACCTTATGACGTGCACACGACCTGACCTCGCGTACCCTCTCAGCCTCCTGGCTCGCTACGTGGCACCCGGTAGACACCGAAAGGTGCACTTTGATGCTGCGAAGAGGGTACTGCGTTACTTGTGCAGTACATCGGGCATGGGGCTCGTGCTTGGAGGACGGAGTTCAGTGGTACTCACAGGACACTCTGACGCTTCTTGGGCCGACGACCAGGCGACTCCGCGTTCGTCACAGGGTTACACCTTCAGTCTTGGCTCTGGTTCTGTCTCGTGGAGGTCCACTCGTTCTTCTTCTGTGCTTGGCTCCAGCTGCGAGGCCGAGATCTACGCTGGGGCCATGGCTGCACAGGAGCTACGCTGGCTGACCTACCTGCTGACCGACTTGGGGGAGCGGCCTCGTTCTCCTCCAGTTCTGTACGTCGACAACAAGGCAATGCTTGCCTTGTGTCGCGAGCAGAGACTGGAGCACCGAACGAAGCACATTGCTCTTCGCTACTTCCTTGCGCGTGAGCTGCAGCAGCGTGGTCAGCTGCGCCTTGCTTTCGTGTCCTCTCAGGCCAACACTGCTGACGTCATCAGCGTTTCTGCACTGCTCTTGGGCTTGTGCCCACTCTGCCTCACCTGCTGGTTGCTTGACGTGCTCTTGTTGTACTATGATATATATCTTTATACCTGCTTGTTTACTCTTGCTAGGTTGTGATCAGTGTACTGCCTTGCTATTATGACTCTGCATGTGAACTGGCCTTGTGGCCGCTTGCTTGTGCTTTGATTGTGTGGTGTCCTTGAGATCCACCCTGAGCTTTGCTTTGCTTGTTCTCCTGCTTGCCTGGTCTTGTGACCGTCTGTTGTGTTTGCTATCTCCCACTTAGCCTATGGGGGTGTGTCAAAATGTATGTTTGTGTTCTCTCTAGGCTATAGTGGGTTAGCCTACAAGGGGTACAACACTTCAGGGTTAGGTACTTGTACTCATGCATGCTACCTAGTCCATCATTCCTGCCTGCTTATTCTAATAGGAAACCCCCTGCCTGAACCCGCAGAGGAGGGTTCGCGGCACCATAAAAGCTGCACTGGTAGGGCATATTCCACCCCCTTCTAGAGGGTTCGACTGGAATGCACCTGCCTGGCAGCGCATGACGCTGTGATTGGGCCGCACGGCAGTTTCCGAGTCAGCGGCGATGCTTCTGAACTCGAATGTGCGGTGGGAAACCGAATCGCGGCTGTTTTCGCCTGGATTTCATGCACGATTCCACGCGAACGTTGTTCGGCCGTATTCGCCTCATGGAGAGCTTCAATTTGGTATGTCTGCGCACTCAATTAGAAGCGCACCGTCCTAAAAAACCCTGTTTTATTATAAGCGCACCTGCACTTATATCCGGGGTGATACGGAACATTGAGTATATAGTTCAATTGTAAAGGGTCCACACTAGTATCAACATTGAGTTGAGCAATATCCATGCAGCATGTCACACATCACCACAGCCGCCAATTCCTCCTCGGGTGATTGGAATCCCACGCAAGCTCCCGCAACCACAACAAACCGTGAAAGTAAAACGCCACGGCATAATCCGTCCAGTTATTTTCCGCACTTCGTTGCATAGTTCGTAGCTCGATGGGTGATTTAGTGTCGGAGGACCATGTAGTTGAGGAGCTAGTCAGATCCTTGGAGGATATACCCATCGGCGTTGCGGATGTTCTGACGGTTCTCCAGAGGTTGTGCTCGGAGCACGACCCCAAGGCCATGTCCGCCGTGCTGCACCATGCCCAAGCATACGCGCACGACGACTTGCCGCGGCTGCGCCGCCTCGTGTTCCTCCCCATGCGCTTCTTCGAAGCCGCGAGCCATTACCCACTTCCTAAATTCCCCGCGGTTATGCCAGGTACTGTCGCTGCTAACGCCGCTACCGTAACCTCCGCACTCTTTCTTCAAGAACGCAGCCGCTGAATATATAGACCTGCCTAACGAATCGCTTGTCTATTTTGTCTCCGCCACGGTTTTCCGTGGCGGCATGCATCCTTGTGCACGCGTTGACTGTTCGTCGCGTCTATCCTCTCATCTCCGCTTCACTTCGCTTCTCTCCCCTTCCGCACCGTAACCTCTTCCCGTTCCCTCCCTCACACCGCGCAAGCAATCCCCTCTCTCTCACTCTCTCCCCAACTTCCACGCTCTCACTGTCTCACGTTCCCGCTCTCTCTAAGTCAGCAGTCTTTCACAGAATCCGCGCTGCTTCTCAGTATCTCACGTCCCCACTCTCACATCAGCACCCCCGCTGACCCCCGTTCCCACCTGCGCTCCCCCCCCCCACTCCGCCCCTGCCACCCATCTTTCCAGAACTGGCGGCGTCATTTTTCGAGGACAAGAAGGAGGTGGTCGCTATCAGAGCCGCGCACCGACGCATGGACGCGCTGGTCACCTCCAAGCAACTCATCCTGCACCCACGCACCGGCAGCCACTGCTTGCATGGGGACCTGGGTCGGCAGCAGGAGGAGAGTGAGCGTGCGTTCCTGCTTGCGGATGGGGACGTTAAGTGGCAGGCAAACGGGGATGTGAAGCTGCAGGTGAATGGGGACGTGAAGTGGCAGGCGAACGGAGACGTGCGGAAGGAGGCTCTGCCAATCACCCAAACCACGTCGCACTCCCTCCTCCTATCCTTCCTCTGCCACCTCGGCCGCCTCGCCAGCACCGTTGTCAAGGTCCTTCCCCGCCCACTCTGCTAACTCTGACACCCCTTCAGCACACCCTATTTAATAATTTGCCGATTGCCATCGTCTTTTAGCTTCGGTTTCCTAGTGCCTTTTTTGTCACCCGGTGAAGTCTGATCGTTTTTTAGTATCTTCTTCTGGTTCTTCCTTTCTTCCTCTTTTGTGTGTGTGTGTTTTTTTTTAGGATAATCCGCCCAGTGCGATATTGTGAGTGCTCCTGTGACCACTTACTGACCAATCCGTTCCTACCTTTGTCCCATGCCCATCTCTGCGTGTCCACATCCATCCACATGCCCGGTGCCAAACTCAACCCATCAGGCCTCTGACAGCTATCTTCACCTCAACCAGCAGCTGGCGCACATGCTTCAGCCCTCTCCCGCCCTGGACTCAGCAACAGTGCCCCTAAGTTTACAGGATAGGCTCAAGTCGCTGCACAGTGCGCTTGCTTGCAGAGAGAGCCGCGTGGATGCTGCATGGAAGCAGCTGTGTGTATTGCAGGGACAGGTGGAGAGGGAGGTGAGCCACCTGCGAGAGGCGATGCAAATAGCAGCAACAGAAGCGTCCACAGCAGCAGCAGCAGAGCTTAGGAAAAGGGAGGAGGTACAGCACAGTTGGGGGTGGCGTTTTCGCAAGCTTTGGGATGTTTTCATCCGAAAACCTCTGGTGTCGTGGTTGTCGATTCTGCTTTCCGTTCCAGCTGTTTGCTTCCTGCTCAAGGTCTGGTTTCCGTGCTTCCATTGGCTTCTACCGTAGATGTACATATACATATATGCATGTACCGTAGATGCATACCGTAGATCTACGGGCTCTCTACCGTAGATGAAATATTTCCCAGATCCGGGCATGTTCAAGATCCATAGTCTGCCTCTCCACTTCCTTGTAGAATGGTACATGTACATATATGCATGCTGTATAGTACAAATATTTGGAACGATTTTAGCAAAGCATTGGCGATGTGCCCTGGATTCTTAACATGGTATTTTAGACTAGGTTAGGTCCCTTCCGTTCCCGACGGTTCCCGATGCACGGAACATTCGCGTAACACATGGGTTACCTGCCTTGTATGGTGCCTATATATAGCGAGCCACGCAGTTGTACCCATGATTCATATATGAATTTTATTATAATTTATGAACTCGATCCTTCGATCCTCATACTTGCTGTCAAATATATAATATCTGGTATAGGCTGTAGTGAGGTGCCTTCTAGGGGGTACAACATTTAGGTTTGCATATTTGTACCCCATCCTGTTTCTAGTTCACACATTCAGTTGTGCATGCTTCCTAGCCTAGCCCGTGTTCGCGCCCTCCGCGCCCTAGCGCCCTCCGCGCCCTAGATCCCTCCGCGCCCTAGCGCCATCCGCGCCCTAGATACCTCCGCGCCCTAGCGCCCTCCGCGCCCTCCGCGCCCTAGATCCCTCCGCGCCCTCCGTGCTCTCGCGCCCTCCGCGCCCTCAGTGTCAAACATTGCATGTTCTGTTCTGTAGGCTATTGTGGGGCTAGCCTTAGGGGGTACAACATTCTAGGGTTTCATACTTGTACTCCCAATCCTGTTAGTCATTCATCATTCCGTCAGTTCACATTCTAACATGGTTTCAGAGTAGGTCCCGGTTAGGACCGTTTTTTTTAGGGCCCACCGTTAGTTCCGCTCGTTCCTGCCCGTAGCGCCCTTGCGCTGTCCTGCCCTGCCCGATAGGAGTCGCGCTGCCCTGCTACCACACGCTCTGGCTGCCCTAGCGCGCTGCCTGCCTTAGCGCGTCGCGCTGCCCGTGCTCGCTGCGCGCCCTGCCTGCAGGCTGCGCCCGCTGCTCGCGCGCTGCCCCTGCTGCTCGCGCGCCGCATATTGCTGCCCGCGCGCTGCTCGCCCTGCCCGCGCGCTGCTGCGCCTGACCTGCTGCTGCCGCACACACTACTGCGCTGTGCCCAGCCAACCGCGCTGCTACTGCTGCTGCTGCTGCGTACGCTGCTGCTGCTGCGCAGCTCCTGCCCACCGCGCTGCTGCCGCTGCGCTGCTGCGCCTGAGCTGCTGCTGCCGCTCGCACTGCGCTGCTGCTGCTGCGCCTTAGCTGCTGCTGCTGCACGCGCTGCTGCGCTCTGCCCTGCCGAGCCGCGCCACACCGCGCCGCCCTGCCCGAACCGCGCCGCGCCGCGCCGCCCTGCCCGAGCCGCGCCGCCCTGCCCGAGCCGCTCCGCCCTAACCGAGCCGCACCGCCCTGCCCGAGCCGCGCTGCCCTGCCCGAGCCGCGCTGCCCTGCCCTTGCTTAGCCGCACTGTCCTGCTGCTGCTGCTGCTGAGCGCTGCTACTGCTGCCACTGCCACTGCTGCTGCTATGGCTACTCCTACTTTGCTCACCTTTGATGCCGAGGGGCACCCGATCGAGTTTGAGAACTGGCTCGAGGACTTAGAGTGGTTCCTTAAGAGCGTCACTAGGGAGGATATCTCACTATTTGAGCATACCTCCGGGACTGTCGCTAGCCCTACTGAGTCCACAGACCAGAGAGTTCGTTCTCAGTGGACCGCTCGTGACGCCAGTGCAGCCCTTGCTGTCCGTAACCACATTCCGCCCGACCAGCGCTCTCATTTTCGCCAGCTTAAGACGGCCAAAGCGCTTTACGACGCTGTAGTCAAACGCTATTCCTCCCCGTCTTCTGCCACGATAGGCCGCCTTGCGCTACAGTTCCTCTTTCCTGAGCTCGCTGACTTCACCACTGTAGCCGACCTCATCACGCACCTGCGCTCTCTTGACACCCGTTACCGTGCTGCTCTAGATGCCGACTTTCTGGCTGAGAACAAGCCCCCCATGTATCTCACCCTCTACTTTCTCACGACTCGCCTCCCTGACACGCTTCGTGCTGTTCTTGATCACTTCCTCTCTCTCGACCCCACCAAAGTCACCATAGACTCGTTTGAGAAACGCCTCTTAGAGGCTGAGTCTGCTGCCCTAGCTGTAGCTGCCTCCCGTGGCACTCCCCTCCCCTCCGTCTTCGAGGGGTGCTCCCCCTCCCTGCTCGTGTCCTCTGTTGCCTCTGCTGCTACTGTTGACTTCCTTGGTGCTGAGGATATTGGTGCTGCGTCTGCTCCTGCTGGGAGGCGCAAGAGCGGCAAGGGCAAGGGGGGCAAGGGTGGGGGTGGTGGGGGTGGTGGGGGTGGCGGTGGTAGTGGCGGGGGCGGTCGTGGTGGAGGTGGTGGGGGAGGAGGAGGAGGTGGCGGCAGTGGAGGTGGAGGGGGTGGTGGGAGCAGTGGGAGTGGTGGAGGGGGCGGGGGTGGCACACGGGGTGGAGCTGGAGGGGGTGGAGCTGGAGGCTCGACTATGCGCACTGCTATGTCTGGTGGTGGAGCCGGTGGTGGAGGCGGCTCTGGGGGTGGACAGCTGCAGCTATCGCCGCAGCAGCTTCGGGAGTGGGCAGTCAGGCGTGGCAGCTCGGGTGGCCCAGCTCGCTGTGGGTACATCCGTCGCACAGGTCAGCCTGGCGCGGCTTGCACCCGCACTGATCACACGGAGTCTCGCTGCTTCTTTCGCCTCGACGACCTGTATCGTGCGGAGCATGGTGAGCAGATGAAGACTCCTGACTGGTTAGCTTTGCTGAAGAAGGACATCGATGTCTTTGCTTGTGATTGGGACGTGATCCATGCTGGCATGTATGCGATGTATGCTGCTTCTGCTAGTGTTGAGGGGGTCTGTTACTCGTGTGTGCCCAGAGTTGCTAGAGTAGAGGTTGCTAGCCTTGGTGCTTTTGACTCAGCTAGCACAGGTGCAGAGCCTGAGGAGGCCTTGCTCACTTTCACTCTCGACTCAGGAGCGTCTCGTTGCTTCTTCCGCGACAGCACCACAGTCACACCGCTCACAGTCCCTGTCCCTGTCACACTGGCCGACCCCTCCGGGGGCCCGGTAGTCGCGCGTGGCGGCATTGTTCTCCCTTGTCCGGCGGCCCCTTCGGGCCTCCTCACAGGTCTCCACCTCCCCTCGTTCTCTAAGAACTTGATGGCTACCTCTGTCCTCCAGGACCACTGGGTCACTGTCACCCAGCATGGCGGCGAGCTAGTGGCGATCTGTACGGACTCGCGCATTGGTGAGCACCTCGCCACGTTCACTCGGAGGCCTGGGTCTGGTCTGTACACACTGACCACTGAGTCTGCACTGGTAGCTGAGTCAGGTCAGGTAGCTGCGTCGATTAAGGTCGCTGCGTCTTGCTCGTGTCGTCTCCTTACGCACCAGACTCTCCTCTGGCACCACCGTCTTGGCCACCCCTCCTTGCCACGCCTTCGTGGCATGCACTCCCGTGTCCTTGTCTCTGGGCTTCCCAGGTCCCTGCCCCCGCTCCCGAGGTCGCTTGCGCCGCCGTGTCTTCCCTGCGTCGAGGGGCGGTAGCGCGCCGCTCCTCAATCCTCCTCGTTTCCTCCGACCACAACTCCTCTGCAGACCCTCCACATGGACGTGTGGGGTCCATCCCGAGTCCCTGGACAGGGCGGAAAGTGCTACTTCTTGCTGGTTGTCGACGACAACACGCGCTACACCACGGTCTTCCCCTTGTAGAGCAAGGCGGAGGTCCGCATTGTTCTGATCCGCTGGATCCGTGCTGTCCGTCGCCAGCTCAGTGCTCGGTTTCAGCAGGACCTCCCGGTCCTGCGACTGCACTCTGATCGATGTGGTGAGTTTTCCTCCGGCCTCCTCAAGGAGTTCTGTGGTGCTGAGGGCCTCCGTCAGACGTTCACGCTTCCGGCCTCTCCACAGCAGAATGGGATTGCAGAGCGCCGCATTGGCTTGGTGATAGAGGTTGCTCGCAATTCCATCGTCCATGCGGCTGCTCTCCATTTTCTGTGGCCGTTTGCGGTCCGATACGCTGCCGAGCAACTCAATCTCTGGCCCCGTGTCTCCCACCCGGAGACCTCTCCCACTCTGAGGTGGACGGGCGAGGTTGGTGATGCGTCGCCGTATCGGGTCTGGGGTGCCCTCTCGCTTGTTCGCGACCCCCCCGCGGAGAAGATCTCTCCCCGCACTCTTCGCTGCGTCTTCCTTGGCTTCCCTACCGATGCCCCTGGCTGGCAGTTCTACCACCCGGGTTCCCGTCGTGTCCTCTCCTCCCAGGACGTCACCTTTGACGAGTCTGTCTGTTTCTACCGTCTCCACCCCCACCGCAGTTCCCCCGTGCCCCTCCCGCCTCTCGCACTGGTCTCCGACCCCCCCCCGGTAGCCCCACTCCCCCTGCACGGTCCTGCTCCCTCAGGTGTGTCTCAGGTTGACCCGTCCCCCTTGGTTGAGCCAGTCGAGGTCTCCTCTGACACCTCTGGCCCAGCTGAGGGGGGTGACCCGACTCTTGCTGCCACCGTGACCCCTCGCCGTTTTGCGCGCTTGGCGGTCCCTCCTGGGTTTCCGCCTCGACCGTCTTCCCCACCGCAGCAGCCTGTCGCTGTGGACTCTGGTGCTGCAGGAGGTGGTACCACTGGGGGTGCTGGTTCTGGGGGTGCTGGTTCTGGGGGTGCTGCATGTCCTCTGGGCACAGGAGGTACTGGAGGTACTGGTTCTGGTGACCCTGGTACGAGTCGACAGGAGGCTCTCTCGCCAGAGCGGCTTCGCGAGTGGGCTGTCCAGTGGGGCAGCTCTGGTGGTGGAGCTAAGCGTCTTCGAGCGGGAGGTGCTGGGACTGCTGGAGCTGGAGGTGCTGGCACTGCTGGAGCTGGAGGTTCTGCTACTGGTGGTACTGGTGCACGTCGGCAGGTGACTCTCTCGTCGGAGCGGCTTCGCGAGTGGGCTGTCCAGTGGGGCAGCCCTGGTGGTGGAGCTAGTCGTACTCGTCCTACTAGAGCTGGAGGTGCTGGGACTCCTGGTGCTGCTGGAGGTGCTGGAGGTGCTGCTGATGTGGGTGCTGCTGAGGGCAGTCCTGGTGGTGGCGCTGGACGTGCTGGAGCTGAAGGTTCTGGAGGTGCTGGCCCCGGAGGTGCTAGTGCTGGTGTTCCTGTTACTCGAGACACAGGTGCTGCTGGAGGTACTGGAGGCGCAGGTGCTGCTGGAGGTACTGGCCCTGGGGGTGCTAGTACTAGTGTTCCAGGATTTGGACGTGCTGGAGGTACTGCTGGAGGTACTACTGGAGATACTGGAGTTAGTGGAGCTAGTCGGCAGGAGTCGCTCTCGCCGCTGCAGCTTCGCAAGAGGGCTGTTCGTTGGGGCAGTCCCGGTGGTGGAGCTGGAGGCACTGGTTCTGGGGGTGCTGTTGCTACTGGAGCTGGAGGTTCTGGGGGTGCGACTACTCAGCCGCAGCCGTCTGCGCTTCGTCACCTTCTCAATCTCCCGCCTGCTGCTACTGAGTTCCCTGTCGCTGGTAATACTCCTCCGTTACTGTTCCCACCTACTGACCAGTCTCAGCCACAGCTACTGCCTGACTCCCCGCTGCCCGCTCCTGCTCCTTACACTGAGGTGACAGAGTCCCTGACTGAGCGTCGAGAGCCTGAGACTCGTGCTTCCACTCCTGAGCGTCGAGAGCCTGAGACTCGTGCTTCCGCCCCTGTTCGTGCTCGTCGTGTTCGTCGTCCTCGTGCTCCGGCTGTGCCAGGCACTCACGATATGACACTCCGTCCTTCCTCTGTTCCACTGCGTGTTGTCCTGCCTGAGCCTCCCGCGTCCTCTCTTCCTGACCCTGAGTCTGACCTTGTCCGTGCTGCCAGTCCGACTGTCACTCGTCTCCTTGCCACAGTTGTGACTGACCCTTCCTTTGAGTCTGCTGCTGCGTCTGCCTTAGTTGCTGAGCTTGTTGACTTTGCTGCTTTGTGCCGCCTTGACTACGCTGCGAGTCTTGTTTTTGACTCTTCCTGTCCTCCGTCCGTCGGGGGTGAGCTTGCCCTTGGCTGTGACGTTCTTGAGGACAGGCAATTTGAGTTGGAGTGCCTAGCGGCCGCTTCACCTCATCTCACGTCCATGTTACTTTGCCCTGAGGGAGACCCGGATGCACTGGACATCCCGACCCCGCGCTCTTACGCAGAGGCGATCACGGGTCCGTACTCCTCTCAGTGGCAGATAGCCATGGACGCAGAGATGGCTTCCTGGAAGTCCACAGGCACCTACGTCGACGAGGTTCCCCCACCTAGGGCGAACATAGTCGATGGCATGTGGATTTTCAGGGTGAAGCGGCCGCCGGGTTCTCCGCATGCCTTCAAGGTGCGTTACAATGCACGAGGCTTCACCCAGCGTGAGGGGGTCGACTTCTTTCAGACCTTCTCCCCCACCCCGAAGATGACCACTCTTTGGGTGCTATCGCACGTTGCAGCACAGCGTGACTACGAGCTGCACTCCCTCGACTTCTCGACAGCCTTTTTGCAGGGCAGCCTTCACGAGGCTATCTGGTTGCGCCGTCCACGTGGCTTCACTGGGTCGTTTCCTGAGGGTACACAGTGGAGTCTTCGGCGACCAGTCTACGGCCTACGACAGGCGCCCCGCGAGTGGCACGACACTCTGAGGACTACACTTGCGGCTCTTGGCTTCACTCCCTCGACTGCTGACCCTTCGCTGTTTTTGCGCACAGACACTTCTCTGCCGCCGTTCTACGTTCTCGTGTACGTTGACGACTTGGTTTTTTCTACTGCTGACACTGAGGCTCTGGCCTTGGTTAAGGTGGAGCTGCAGGAGAGACATTCTTGCAATGACCTGGGTGAGCTGCGGAGCTATCTTGGCTTGCAGATCACCCGGGACAGAGCACGCCACACCATCACCCTCACTCAGTCACACATGGTGCAGCAGGTCCTTCAGCGCTTCGACTTCACGTGGTCCTCGCCACAACCTACTCCTCTGTCTACCGGCCACTCGCTCTCAGCTCCACCTTCGGACGAGTCCGTAGAGCCGAGTGGTCCGTACCCAGAGCTTGTGGGTTGCCTCATGTACCTGATGACGTGCACACGACCTGACCTCGCGTACCCTCTCAGCCTCCTGGCTCGCTACGTGGCTCCCGGTAGACACCGAAAGGTGCACTGGGAAGCTGCGAAGAGGGTATTCTGCTACTTGTGCAGTACATCGGGCATGGGGCTCGTGCTTGGAGGACCGAGTTCAGTTGTTCTCACCGGTCACTCAGACGCTTCTTAGGCTGACGACCAGACTACTCACCGGTCGACAAATGGGTACAATTTCAGCCTTGGCACTGGTTCTGTCTCGTGGAGGTCCACTTGCTCTTCTTCTGTACTTAGTTCTAGCTGTGAGGCCGAGATCTACGCTGGAGCTATGGCTGCACAGGAGCTCCGCTGGCTGACCTACCTGCTGACCGACTTGTGTGAGCTGCCTCGTTCTCCTCCAGTTCTGTACGTCGACAACAAGGCCATGATTGCCTTGTGTCAGGACCAGAGACTGGAGCACAGAACGAAGCACATTGCTCTCCGTTACTTCCTCACGCGAGAGCTGCAGCAGCGTGGTCAGCTTCGTCTTGCTTACGTGGCCACACGGGCCAACACTGCTGATGTCTTCACCAAGGCCCTTGGGTCTAGTGATCATCAGCGTTTCTGCACTGCTCTTGGGCTTGTGCCCACTCTGCCTCACTTGCTTGTCTCTTGATCTTGTCTTGCACTTGTTGTACTCTGATATATATCATTATACCTGCATGTTTGCACCTGCTAGGTTTTGATCAGTGTACTTCAATTGCTATTATAAACTCTGCATGTGAACTGGCCTTGTGGCCGCTTGCTTGTGCTCGGAGTGTGTGGAATCCTTGAGATCCACCCTGGGCTTTGCATTGCTTTGTTCTCTTGCCTGACTGGTCTTGTGACCGTTCGTTGTGTTAGCTATCCCCCACTTTGCCTATGGGGGTGTGTCAAACATTGCATGTTCTGTTCTGTAGGCTATTGTGGGGCTAGCCTTAGGGGGTACAACATTCTAGGGTTTCATACTTGTACTCCCAATCCTGTTAGTCATTCATCATTCCGTCAGTTCACATTCTAACACTCAGCGCCCTAGTGCCCTCCGCGCCCTCCGCGCCCTCAGCGCCCTAGCGCCCTCCGCTCCCTCCGCGCCTTAGTCCGTCGCCCCAGCCCGCGCCCTAGCCCATCGCCCCAGCCCGCGCCCCAGCCCGTCACCCCAGCCCGCGCTCAGCCCGTCGCCCCAGCCCGTGCCCTAGCCCGTCGCCCCAGCCCGCACCCTAGCTCGTCGCCCCAGCCCGCGCCCTAGCCCGTCGCCCCAGCCCGCGCCCCAGCCCGTCACCCCAGCCCGCGCCCCAGCCCGTCGCCCCAGCCCGTGACCTAAACCATCACCCTCGCCCGCGACCTAACCAGCGCCCTCGCTCTAGCGACAGCCCGCGCCCTAGGCCGCGCCCTGCCCTATGCCGCGCCCTCGCCCTAGGCCGCGCCCTCGCCCTCAGCAGCGCCCTAGCCCTAGGCCGCGCCCTGCCCTGAGCCGCGCTCTGCCCTATGCCGCGCCCTAGCCCTAGGCCGCGCCCTGCCCTAGCTCGCATCGTCCGCGCCTAGCCCGTTCACACGCCCTACCTGCGCCCCCGCCCTTAGCCCGCGCCCCTTAGCTCGCTACCCGAGTGCGCCCCCACTCTGCCCAACCGTTGGCCCCTCATCTTAACCTGTTCCCCGGCCCCACGCCATTCCTACTGCGGTTGGCTTCCGTTTCAGCGGCTGGCAGCGCTCTTCCCACCAGTAGCGCGACCAAGGACCGATTAGATCCCCACTCCTAGACTAGTTTCCTCCGACGCTCTCTAGTCTATGTCCAGCTGCGTCTCTAGCTGTCTCTAGTCTCCCTTCTCGCTTCTAGCTCTGCCTGCTTCGTGCTCCAGCCGCCTCTAGCCTAGCCTCCAGTATGGACTCCCGCCGCCTTCGTTTCGATGCGGAGGGACGCCCGATAGAGTTCGGCACCTGGCTCCGCCAAACTCAGCGCTACCTCACCAGTCAGCGCCAGGACGGCGCCATCCTGTACGCCCACGCGTCTGGCGCCCTCCAGGCACCCCAGCGTCCCGAGCCCCTCCCTGCTGTGCCCCCCCCGACTCCGGAGGCGCAGGCCGACTACGCTCGTCTCGTCTTGGCGCGGGATCTTTGGGACTCCCGTGACGCTGCGGCTGCACTCGCGCTGACCGAGCTGTTATAGTCACAGTAGGCTCCAATGTGCATAAAAACGAAAGATAGAGTGCACAGTCGGATTTCTGCACAGCGGCTTTAAACGTTCATAGCGATCTGGTCACAGCTTCAAATGACCTGATTCAAATTGGATCTGGAGCGTCTTAAAGTCACCTACAATAGACAATTTAGATCGCACGATTCCATTAAGAATTGACGACACAACGTCAGTTTGAACGAACGGCACGATGGCAGCCACTATAGTCTTAGAACACAAATTAGGAAGAGTTACGAGTTGGGAATGACTCCCAGCTCCTACAAACCCCAAGAGACGAGGTACTGTGATGTGGAACAGTGCCACACTGTCCCCAACCACGAAGGGTCTCGAAACTACCCTTCACAAGGGTCTACACCAAGTGAAATGTTACACTACACAAAGTAATGTAAGTAGTCTCAATATCTTGAGGTGTACCATTTTCGCGGGCTTCGCGATCACTTGAAACTTGAAACCAAGGCGCTGGTTCTTCACCAAAAACTCATCCTTGAGTTCTTGATGGGTCTGCTGCACACACCTGCGACACGCCGAACGTTCGACACACGACAAAATAGAAACCGCGCGAGACACACAAACGACGAAATAGAAACCGCGCGTGACACTCGAGCGACGGCGTAACATGCGACTAGCGATGACTCGCTATTGACTCGACACACACACATTCGACATCACGACTCATCATTCACACACTACTATAAGCATGAAATATATGTATTATCTCATGCCTTCATACCATTCCATGCACAGACGCATGCACGCATACGGACAACAAGCCGAGTGCAAACCGTAGGTTGCACCAACAAACTCCCCCTCGGATTGTTGGCCTTAGGATCTGTTTCTCTCAGTTCATAGCCATTCAAGCCAGCTTGTAGCACTTCCAATGCTGCTGCTCCACCAGCCTCTTGGTCAGCATGTCTGCCGGCTGCCCCGTCGTCTTCACGTAGTGCAGCTCAACTTCACCCGCGGCCACCATGCTCCTCGTCCAATGCCATTTCACCCTCATGTGTTTGGTGAGGCCGTGCAGCACTGGGTTCTTAGCTAGTGCAATGGCACCCAGGCTATCACAATAAAGAGGGGTAGGTTCTTGCTGCTCCTCCCCTAATTCAGCCAGCAAACGCCGCTGCCACACAATCTCCCGTACGGCACGGAAGAGTGTACTCGGACTCCACCATGCTCAATGCTTGGTCCACCTGCTTCTTGCTCTCCCAAGCAGTTGAGCCTCCACCAACACAGCAAATGAAGCCTCCCACACTTGTCATGTCCTCTTGTTCTGATGCATAAGAGGCATGGGAGAAGGATGTGAGGAACAAACGCCCGAGTTCAACACCATCCGCATCCTTTTGACGCCTTTGTGCCGCCGCCGAGTATTGCAGCCCAACCGTCGCTGTTTGGCCAAGATACTTGGCCACCCTCTTTCCAACTGCTACCTGCTCCTCATTAGGGTATTGCACAACCCTTGCCAGCTGCCCGGTAGCAAAGGCGACGTCCGGTCGAGTGTTGACCGCTGCATACATGAGGTTGCCCACCAACGAGTGAAAGCGCCTCTCCTCTTCGCCAACGCTCTCCTCCTCTGGTCCCTTAACACACTTGAACCCAGAAGGAAATGGAGTAGCCACATGCCCTTCACTCTACCCAAAGTTGGCAGCAAATGCCTCCAGGTACTTGCATTGATGCACTCGCATGTACCGCTTCTCCACGTCACGCTCGATGTGAAGCCCGAGGTAGAAATTCACATCACCAAGGGCCTTGCACTTAAAATTGTCTTGGAGCTTCACCAGGTCAGAGGAGGGTTAGAATATGAGGATGTCATCCACGTACACCACCATGAAGCTCCTCTGCTCCCCCTTGCCAAGCATGAACAAGGAGTGATCGGCCGTTGAGGGAGTGAAGTCGATCTCCTCCAAAACTTCGCGCAGCTTCAAGTATCATTGCCTAGGGGCTTGCTTGAGCCCATAGAGGGCCTTCTTCAGCCTCCACACTCTGCCACTACCATCATCAAACCCCTCTGGCTGCGCCATGAAAATCTATTCCTCGAGAATGCCGTTGAGGAACGCGGTTGTCACGTCCATCTTCTTCACTACCCATCCTTTGATGGCAGCTCCCGCGAGTAGGGTTCTTAGCGTCGTTGGCTTCACCACAGGAGCAAACAACTCCTTGTAGTCCACCTTCTCCTTCTGCTGGTACCCCTTGGCCACAAGCCTAGACTTGTAGCGCTCGATCTTGCTGTCGGCATCGGACTTGATTTTGAAGAGCCACTTGGACGTAATCGCCTTACGCCCCTCCGGTAGCTCCACCAATTCCCACATGCCGTTCTCCTCAATACTCTTCAGCTCACCCTCCATGGCCTTCTTCCACTCTTCAGCATCACTACTCTCCAAGGCCTCCTTGAGAGTTGCTGGTTCTCCCGGCATCTCCACCGGAGAGAAGAACGCGAAGGCACACTCCTCGTACTCACTTTCCTCGTCATCCCCAACCATAAGTGCCGCTCCGGCCAGGGCTGACTTTCCCGGCTTTCCCGGCGTATCATATGTTAGCCTATTAGGGGGTTGGACTCTCCTCTTGCCCCTTCCTTCCTCCTCAGCTGCAGGGACATGAAGGCCTTGGCGTTGCTACGGGGTGACTCGCCGTGGAGCACTCGTAGTGCAAGAAGGAAGTGTCGGTGCACGCTCGCTCACTTGCTGCACCTCCTCCTCTTCTTCCTCTGCATCCTTGGCCTCCTCTCCCCCATTCACAAGGGAAGATTGCCTTGTGGTGGTGCTGCCGCTGCTCAGCTCCAAAGGCAGCTCCACATGCTCCAAACCGGAACTCTTCACCTCCCCAAACCGCACGTCTATCTTCGCCTCATTCTCTGCCTTCCATTCCTTGTACATCAGATTTTCCATGAACTTGCAGTCCCTGCTCACCAAGAACTTCTTGGTGAATGGGTCCCAAAAAAGCCACCCCTTGCTGTTTTGAGCCATGCCCAAGTGCACAGCCCATATCGCCTTGGCACCAAGCTTGTTGTGCCGCAGATGCTTAGGCATGAGCGCCATGCACATGCACCCGAACACCCGAAGCATGTCCACCTTAGGCTTCCTTCCAATCCACTCCACATAGGGCACCCATTTGTCTGCTCCCACATGAGTCAAGGCTCTGTTCTTGGCCACACACGCACTCCGCACCGCATCAGGCCAAAAGTAATCGGGTAACCCGGCTTCAATGAGCAACCCGCGTGCCGTCTCCGTGATTGTGCGGTTCGCTCGCTCGGCGATGCCGTTCATTGCAGGGGAGTATGGCATGGTGAGGGAGTGCCTTATGCCATTCTTCTTCAGCCACAATGAAAACTCCTTGCTCAGGAACTCTCCCCCTCGATCGGTGCGGATTGACTTCACTAGCCGGTCTTGTTGCCGCTCCACCATCGGCAACCAATCGGTCTTCACCGTTTCAGCCACGTCGCTCTTCTTGGACAGCACATACACCCATGTCATGCGAGTGTAGACGTCCACTATGGTGAGGAAGTACTCTGCTCCAGCCGCTCCAAGCTTCAGGGGGCCCACCACGTCCATCACCACCTCGTCAATTGGTGCCTTAGCCGTTGCCTCCGAACTAGAGAACGGGAATCGGGTGAACTTGGCTTGCATGCATGTCGGGCAGCCAAGTACCTCACTGGGCTCCCCCTTCACACGTATGACAGCAACCATCTCATTCTTCACTAGCTGCTGCAAGACGGGCAATGCCGCATGCCCCATGCGCCGATGCAAAGTCACCCAATCACACTCCCCCTTAGCCGAAGTCGGATTGGAGAATGCAGCACTTGCAATAGTGCCCCATATGCTCTCTCCGTGCTCCTCCTCCGCTGCTGCCTTGGGGTTCTCCTCACCCCTTTGCTGCTCCTTGGCTGCTGCACCACTCTCCTTATGATCACACAACTTGCTGGTCCCTCCAAGATTGCTCTTCTTGGACTCGTTCGTCTTGGAACCATCGTTGGCGCCGTCGCCGCTACCAACCGCTTCACCCTTGGTGCTGACGCTTGCTGCCACTTGCCTCTCCTTAGGCATTGGGACCACAGAGATCTGCCACATCTCATTGTAGACATCCTTGTCCTCGTGGAGGTCCCAAAGAATCCGCTCGCCAAGCTTTGCGGTGTAGGTCTTGGCTCCCTTCGAGCTCGTGTCCATCCCGGCCTTTTGCAACCGCCGCACGGAAATCAGGTTGGCTGCGAGGTTGGGCACCCAAAGCACGTTCTTGAGGCCCACCATCTTCCCATCAGCACCCTTGAACATGGCTTTGCCCATGCCTTTTACCTCTGCTCGCTGCCCCAAAGCCGATGTGACATGCTTCACCGACGACGGTTCAAGTTCGATGAGCAAGTCCGCGCGAGGTGTCATGCTATAGGTAGCGCCGCTATCGATCACCCAATAGTCTAGGGAGTGTAGGGTGACCTTTCCCACAGCTGCTGACTCCTCAAGGCCGTCATCCTTCTCTGGTGCAGCCGGTGCTTGCGTCGAGACAAATAAGAATTGGCCCGGAAAGCGATCGTCCCTCGACTCGCTCTCGTTGCCTTCACTCTTCATTTTTGCAGCACCACCTCCGCGACCGCCACGGCCTCCACGGCCTCTTCCCCTCCCTCCTCCTGCTCCTCTACCCTCTTGGCCTTGAGCAGGGGTCCATCCATGTGGGAGTTTGTAGCAATCACGCCACATGTGTCCGCTCTTGTGGCAATCACGCCACATGACTCAGGGAGTAAGGCTAGCAACTTGGTCTTCTTCTGGAGCTCACTATATTTTAGATCCGCTCCTTCAAGTCGCGTCAACAAGTCGAAGAATTTCTGCACCCCTTCTTCCACGGGTTCATCTTCTTCAATTCGTAGTGTCGCCATTTGCCGTTCCAACACCACCGCTACCGCCGCTGTTGTAGGAGCGTGTACACCCTTGAGAGCAGCCCATGCCTTTGGTCCCTCCTCTGGTTCACGCTGGAATGGCTTGATGTGACGGATTTGGCTGCTCCCCAACGCTTGCCCAAGTAGGAGATAGCCTTGTGCGCTCTTCCGCACCCACGGGCTCTTCTCTGGGTTGTTCTCGGGGCGCTTCTCCGCTCCTTCCATCACCTCCAGCAGGTCATAGTGGTCAAAGACGTTCTCCATTCTGAAGGACCATTCAGCAAAGTTGTCACCATTGAACTTGTCAAGACCGAACACTCTTGGTTCATCCCTAGAGGGTCCAAGAGTAGGTTGCACGGGCTTCGCGATCACTTGAAACTTGAAACCAAGGCTCTGGTTCTTCACCATAAACTCATCCTTGAGTTCTTGATGGGTCTGCTGCACACACCTGCGACACGCCGAACGTTCGACACACAACAAAATAGAAACCGCGCGAGACACACAAACGACGAAATAGAAACCGCGCGTGACACTCGAGCGACGACGTAACATGCGACTAGCGATGACTCGCTATTGACTCGACACACACACATTCGACATCACGACTCATCATTCACACACTACTATAAGCATGAAATATATATATTATCTCATGCCTTCATACCATTCCATGCACAGACGCATGCACGCACACGGACAACAAGCCGAGTGCAAACCGTAGGTTGCACCAACACGAGCTCCTTCCACCGACCGAGGCCGCTCACTTCGACCTGGTAGAGACTGCGAAGGAGGTGTATGATGCTATTTCTGCACGCTATTCCACCCCTTCCTCTGCCTCCCTCAACTGCATCCTCATGCCGTTCGTGTTTCCCGACCTCGGCTCGTTTGCGACTGTCTCCGACCTAGCCACACACTTGCGCTCCCTTGTCGCTAGCTACCGAGAAGCTTGCACTGAGGCTCAGCTTCTTCTTGCTCCCCCCCTGTCTGGCTCACCGTCCATTGGGTAGTCACTCGTCTCCCTGACCGCCTCTCCTCTGCCCGTGACGCACTTCTCCAGCAGCACCCCTGTGAGCTTACGATCGATCTTCCCGAGACCACTCTCGGGAAGATCGAGAGTAACCTCCTCTCTGTTGCCTCAGCCACTGACGCAGTTGCCCCTCGTCTGTTTGAGGGGTGTGCTGTCCCCCAGCTTCCTACCTTCACTACTACTCGTGCCTCTGCTGCTGTGTCGATCTCTGAGGACACTGCAGCTGTTTCTGCCGCTGACAGGCAGAAACGGGGCAAGGGAGGCAAGAAAGGGGGGAAGGGGGGTGGCGGCGGTGGAGGAGGTGGCGGTGGTGGAGGCGGCCCTGGGGGCGGCAGTGGTGGTGGTGGCGGTGGTGCCTCAGGCGGAGAGAGCTCTGGAGGAGGTGCTGACCTGCCTGCTGGAGGAGGTTCGACCAGCGGTGGTGCGGGGCCCCAGCAGCAGCAGCCATAGCAGCAGCAGCCACAGCAGAGATAGCAGCAGCACCTAGGACAGCAGCAGTGGCAGGCACCACAGCAGTTCCAGTCGTGGGGAACACCACTGCAGTGGGGTCCGCAGCAGCACTTGGGCCCTCCGCCACAGTGGGGACATGGAGGACCCGGGAGCACTGGCCGCAGCAGTAGCACTACCAGCTGGGCCCCTTGCCCCCCGCGGCGCGACACCGGCCCCTGCGACCACTGGTGCGTCACCGGACCGGGCAGTCCCTGTGTCTGCGGCCGCGACGACCACTTTGCGGCGCGGTGCTTCCGCCGTTTCGACGACCTCTACCGTGCGCGCTGGGCTCGCCTGCTAGCCTGTAAGATTCCTGTATTTGAACTATCTATGGACGATGCTCGTCAGTATGCTGATGTTGACTATAGTGCTGATGGATCTGTGTGCTCACGTGTTCGTAGTCTAGCATGCTTGCCTCCTGTTAGTGTAGACCTGTGCCTCTCTAGTCTAGGTGCTTGTGTCTCTGCTCTAGGTGCTTGTGTAGCCTCCGGACCTGACACGCCTCCGGCTGAGGCGTCTCTGTCGTTCACGCTGGACTCTGGCGCGTCGCAGTGTTTCTTCCGCGACCGCACGACCCTCACACCACTCCTTGCTCCGGTTCCGGTAGCTCTGGCTGATCCTTCTTCAGGACCAGCCGTTGCGCGCAGCTCCACCACCCTCCCGTGCCCTGTGGTCCCCTCTGGTGTCCTGCGCGGCCTCCACATCCCCTCGCTCACGCGGAACTTGGTGGGTGTTGGATACCTCCAGGACAGGGGGATCACCGTTACCTTTGTGGGGGGTGGGAGGACTGCGGTTTGTACAGACGCCGCTAAAGGTGTTGTTCTGGCCACATTCACCAGGGATTCCCGCTCTGGTCTCTACGTTCTCCACACCGAGCGCTCCCCGGTTGCTTCCTCCGTTCAGGTCGCTGGGTCCCCGCAGTTCCCAGTGTCTAGTTCGGTTGCTGTGTCTGGTCAGGTCGAGGTGTCTGGTCAGGTTGCTGCGTCTTGCTCCTGTCGGTCCCTAGCTCACCCGACCGTCTTGTGGCACCACCGCCGTGGCCACCTGTCGCTCCCCCGCCTCCGCAGCATGGCCAGTCACAGTCTTGTATCAGGTCTCCAGCGGGTCTTTTCGTTGCTCCCTCCCTCGCTTGCCCCACCCTGCACTCCTTGCGTTGCCGGCCGCCTGCGCGCCACTCCGCACTCCTCCTCCCTTCGTCTGGCCACTGCTCCCTTCCAGACTCTCCACCTGGACGTCTGGGGCCCTGCCCCTACGCTGGGACCTGAGAGCGCTACTTTCTAGTGGTCGTTGACGAGTACTCCAGGTGCACCACAGTGTTTCCTCTCGCAAAGAAATCCGAGGTGACTTCCACGCTGATCCGGTGGCTTCTAGCCACTGAGGGCACTCGTGGTAGTCGTGTCCGTTGTCTCCACTCCGACCGTGGGGGTGAGTTTCGCTCCGGCGTCCTTGCCGGTTTCTGCGGCGAGCAGAGCATCAGACAGTCCTGGACGCTGCCAGAGTCCCCACAGCAGAATGGGGTTGCTGAGAGCCGCGTTGGCTTGGTCATGGACATCGCTCGCACGTCCATGATCCATGCCCGTGCGCCCCATTTTCTGTGGCCCTACACGCTGCGCTACGCCGCGCACCAGCTGAACCTCCAGCCGCGTGTCTCGCGGCCAGAGGTTTCACCGACCAGTCCTTGGACTGGGTCCCCTGGTGTTGGGTCGGCCTTGCACGTCTGGGGCTGCCTTGCGCTTGTCCGCGACACCTCTGCGGACAAGCTCTCGGCTCGTGCCATCCCACGTGTCTTCCTTGGTTTCCCGGTGGGCTCTCCCGACTACTCCTTTTACCACCCGCCCCTCCACCAGTTTCTAGACTCTCGTGACGTCCGGTTTGACGAGTCAGTGTCCTACTACACTCGGTACCCCTGTCGAGGTCTCCCGGTTCCCCCTCCCCCCCTCTTCCTCGCACCCTCCCTTCCCCTTGCTCCAGCTCCTCCGGTACCCCCACCCCCCCCGGATCCTGCCCCGTCAGGTGTGTCTCACGCTACCCCTCTACCCTCGGTCGCGCGTCAGGTAGCGTCTCCCTCCCCGCAGTCCTCCTCACCGTCCCCTCAGCAGCCTTCGACACTTCTGCGACAGGTTACTGTGGACTCGGTTGGTGTTGGAGCTGGAGGTACAGCCGCTGGCGGTACTCGGTCTGGGGGTGCTCGTTCGAGGGGTGCTGGAGCTGGAGGTGCTGGCGCAGGTGGCGCTAGCTCTGGGGGTGCTAGGGCTGGAGATGCTGGCACTGGAGGTGCTAGTTCTGGGGGTGCTGGAGCTGGAGGTTCTGGCACTGGAGGTGCTAGTTCTGGGGGTGCTGGAGCTGGAGGTGCTGGCACTGGCGGTGCTAGTTCTGGGGGTGCTGGAGCAGGAGGTGCTGGCGCTGTAGGAGCTGGTACTGAGGAGACGGGAGCTGGAGGCTCGCCTACTGCGTCGCCCACTGCGCCTCCCCACCGCCACGACACCCGTTTCCAGGCCCTTCGTCGGCTTGAGCGCGAGGAGCAGGAGAGGCAGGAGTTGCAGCAGTTGGACCAGCAGCGGCAGCAGCAGAAGCAGCAGCAGCAGCAGCAGCAGCCGCAGCAGCAGCAGCAGCAGCAGCAGCCGCAGCAGCAGCCGCCACAGCCGCCACTTTTGCAGCAGCTATTCCCTCCGGTGAGTGGTCTTCGGGCCCTTGGTCTTCCTTCCTCTCCTCCTGTTCACTCACAGTCTCCTACAGTGTACGGTCCTACGTTTCCTCCTCTGGACTCGACTCCGGCTGTTTTCTCTCCTCCTCAGTCACAGTCGCCTCCTCCTGTTGTCCGGCACGAATGGACCAGTCGTTGTCCTCCACGTGCTCGGCCTTTCGTCTCCTCTTGCCGACCTCCGCACCGTCTTGTTTCGTTCCCCTCCTCGTCGTTCTCCGCCTGTGTCTGTTATCCACTCACCTCCTGAGTCGTCTCTCACCGTTTCATCTCACCCTATCACTGACTACTACCGTGCTGCTCGCCCTGTTGTCTCTCGTGTTCTCGCCTCTCTTGTCACCGACCCTCGTGCCTCTCCGTCGTCTGTCTCGGCTCTTACTGCCGCTGTTGCTGACTTTGCTTCCACCCGCCGTCTTGACTACGCCACGCGTGTGGGCTGCTCCACCTCCCCGTCCTCTGTCCGTCGGGGGTGAGTGTGCCCTTGGCTGTGACGTCCTAGAGGACAGGCAGTTTGAGCCGGAGTTATTAGCAGCTGCTTCCCCCTCTCTCTGCGCCATGCTGCTTTCCCTTGAGGGAGACCCCGACGCCCTTGACATACCGACACCTCGCACGTACCGTGAGGAAGTGTCAGGGAAGTGGGCCTCTCAGTGGAAAGCGGCTATGGATGCAGAGTTAGCGTCTTGGAGATCCACAGGCACGTACGTCAACGCAGTTCCCCCTCCCAAAGCGAACGTTGTCGATGGCATGTGGCTCTTCAAAATGAAGCGGCCGCCTGGTTCACCGCTTGTGTTCAAGGCGCGCTACGTGGCTAGGGGTTTCCGCCAGCATGAGGGAGTTGACTTCTTCCAGACCTTCGCCCCGACCCCGAAGATGACTACTCTTCGGGTGTTACTGCACGTAGCAACACAGCGAGACTGCG
This sequence comes from Closterium sp. Naga37s-1, assembly GCA_947471745.1. Classification (NCBI taxonomy): domain Eukaryota; kingdom Viridiplantae; phylum Streptophyta; class Zygnematophyceae; order Desmidiales; family Closteriaceae; genus Closterium; species Closterium sp. Naga37s-1. The sequence continues at coordinate 2,322,072 of CANJKZ010000142.1, read as the reverse complement.
AGCTGCACTCCCTTGACTTCTCCACTGCGTTTCTCCAGGGCCGACTACACGAGGAGATCTGGCTGTTCCGTCCTCCTGGCTTCACTGACACCTTCCCACCTGGGACCCAGTGGAGCCTGAGGCGGCCAGTCTACGGTCTCCGCCAGTCGCCCCGTGAGTGGCACATCACTCTTTGCCCCACGCTTCGTGACCTTGGGTTTCGTCCTTCCTCTGCCGACCCGTCGCTGTTTGTTCGCACTGGTTCCACTCCTTTCTTTATACTAGTGTACGTCGACGACTTGGTCTTTGCTACAGCAGACAGGGCAGCCCTGGCTGAGGTGAAATCCGAACTGCAGAAGTGACACAAGTGCACTGACCTCGGTGAACTGCAGCGCTACCTTGGCCTGCAGATCACCAGGGACAGAGCCGCTCGCACCATCACACTGACTCAGTCACACATAGTGCAGCAGGTCCTCCGGCGGTTCGGGTTTCAGTTCTCCACCACACAGCCCACTCCTGTTGCCGTTGACCACCGACTCACTGGCCCTTTTCCCGACGAGCCCTTTGAGTCTAGTGGCCCCTTCGCAGAGCTTGTGGGCTGCCTCATGTACCTGATGACTTGTACTCGGCCGGACCTCGCCTTTCCCCTCGGCGTCCTCTTTCGCTTTGTTGCGACTGCGAGACACCGTCCAGTTCACTGGACAGCTGCTGTGAGGGTGGCGAAGTACCTGGTGACTACATCAGGCATGGGGCTTGTGCTTGGAGGGACACAGCCAGTTGTGTTGACCGGTCACTGCGACTCTTCCTACGCTGACGACGTGGAGACTCAGCGCTCGACTCAGGGTTACTGCTTCAGTCTGGGTGCTGGTGCTGTGTCGTGGAGGTCTACACGGTCGTCGTCTGTGGCTTCGTCCAGTGCAGAGGCAGAGATCTACGCTGGTGCCATGGCGGCACAGGAGCTTCGCTGGTTGACTTTCTTGCTCGCCGACTGTTATGTGATGCTATCATTTGCATTCACGTCTGTCTGCCTCCCATCACATGTTCGTGCGTTGCATGCGTTGTGTGAGCGTGTGCAAGAATTTGTGTTTGGTGTGTTTTGGATTTTCTGAGTATGTGTGAATGTTATTTGGCTTGAGCAGATATCTGAAGTGACTCCTCTGCTCAAGAGCTTTCCGACGAACCAAGAATCGTCGCGATCGGAGCAAGAACGACGAAGTTATAATCGTTCGAAGTTTTGATTGGGATGCGACGACTTTGGGAAGTTGTGAAGTGACTCAATATGGGGTACAGAGTTTTGGGGGTTGGGAAATTCGTTCCCATCACTGTAGATGCTGCCAAGTGGTTGGGAGAAACCAAAATGGGTTGGAAAGTGTGGCCAACTTGGGTGAGGTTGATTGTGGAGGTTGGGAAAATGACAAGAGTCAAAGTTGGGGTGCCTCTAGGGAGGGAAATTGTGTGGTATGGGGTTTCCATGGTTGGGGACTCTCTTGGGACCTTTCCTCTCGTCCTCCTCTTCCCTCCTACCTGGTTTATTGCTACTATAACTTTCTTGTGTGTTACTTGTGAGTGAATTGTGATTGAGTTAAGTTTCTATGGCAGCATACCCCCTAGTGCGCCGAAATTCATAACTCGAGGTATACTCCATCATTTAATACGATTCAAATTGGGATAGGTAGCCACGTTAAAGGGCTACAACATACTCGAGTTTCAAAGAATTATAACGGTGCGTTGTTCGTCGACGGCGTTTCTTGTGACGACGAATTTTCTGTCCAGAATTCTAAGCCAACGATTTTGAGAAATTTAGGCACCTAATCTTCGTAGACTCCGTCCTTAGTCTCTAACACCGACCTTGGTGAGCGACCTCGCTCTGCACCAACCGTGTACGCTGACAACAAGACCATGATCCTCCTGTGTCGAGAGCCTCGACTGGAGAGCAGAGTGAAGCATATTGACGTGAGGTACTTCCTCCTGTGAGAGTTGCAGCGACGCGGCCAGGCACGCTTGGACTTTGTGGTCTCAGAGGCCAACACTGCCGACGTCTTCAGCAAGGCCTTGGCGCCTGGTGACCACCACAGGTTCTGTGTGCAGTTGGGGCTTGTTGAGTTAGGCCCTCGGTTGCTGTAGACTTGCTGTTTGCCTTGCTTGTTGTGCTTTGCTATATATATCCTAGTGATCTCTTGAACTGGCCTTGTGGCCGCTTGCTTGTGCTCGGAATTTGTGTGGTGTCCTTGAGATCCACCGTGAGCTTGCTTTGCTTCTTGCATTGACTGGTCTTGTGACCGTTTGTTCACCCTGCTTGCTTTGATGCCCCTCACTTAGCCTATGGGGGTGTGTAAAATATATAATTTCTAGTATATGCTGTAGTGAGGTGCCTTCTAGGGGGTACATCATTTTTGTTTGCATATTTGTACCCCATCCTGTTTCTAGTTCACAGATTCCGTTGTTCATGCTTCTTAAGACTTGCTTATTAGAGAGCCCGTTTTCACTCGGAGTTCTTCAACCGCTATAACCCAGCCTATAAAAAGTCGCAGGGGTGACAACTGATCACACCGATTCTGGTACGTAAACCAGTTCCGCGTTGATCTTTAATCCCCCTCGAAACCGGTTTCCGAACAGGCATGTCAGGCATGGAGGGACAAGGCGACAATTTCGTACAACATGTCGCCGCACTTCGTGCCGAACAGGAGCAGACACACGCGACGCTTCAACGACTCGAGTCGTTACTCGCGAACCAGTCAGCAGCCGCCACAGCAGCAGCATCGGCAACGACACTGGCATTTCAACCTGCGACATCGGCCCCAGCTATAGTTAATCTCGAAGCAGCGTGGCCGAGGCTGCCGTAGGCGTTCGATCCCCGCACGAAGGGGAGCGACGTCCGTAGATTTGTGGTGACACTCGAAATTCAAGGCCATTGGATGCACGACCCCAACAATCGACGCAATGCGAATTTGGCTCAAGTCGCTGCAAAGTGTGCTTGCTTGCAGAGAGAGCCACGTGGATGCTGCTTGGAAGCAGCTGTGCGTATTGCAGGGACAGGTGGAGAGGGAGGTGAGCCACCTGCGAGAGGCGATGCAAATAGCAGCAACAGAAGCGGCCACACCAGCAGCAGCAGAGCTTTGGTAAAGGGAGGAGGTACAATACAACACAATTGGGGGTGGCGTTTTCGCAAGCTTTGGGATGTTTTTATCCGAAAGCCTCTAGTGTCGTGGTTGTTGATTATGCTTTCCGTTCCAGCTGTCTGCTTCGTGTTCAAGGTCTGGTTTCTGTGATTTTATTGGCTACCACCGTAGATGTAATTCCCAGACCCGGGCATGTTCAAGATCCCTAGTATGCTTCTCCGCCTCCCTGTAGAATGTTACATGTACATACATGCATGTTGTGTAGTTCAAATATTTGGAACGATTTTAGCAAAGCATTGGCGATGTGGCCTGGATTCTTAACATGGTATTAGACTAGGTTAGGTCCCTTCCTTCCGCCCCACCAACCTCCATAGCTACCCCTCGTGCCCTCACGACTCCCCTCTAGCGGCCCCCTCCAGCACCCCGCCCCACCCCCTCTATCGGTCCCCTCTAGCGCCCCATCGCGGACCCCTCTAGTGCCCCGTCGCGAACACCTATAGTGCCCTGTCGAGAACACCTAGAGTGCCCCGCCGCGAACCCCTCCAGGGCCCCATCGTGCCCCCCTCTGCTAGCGCCCCGTCGCCGACCCGCCATCGAGCCCTGCCGTCGCACCCAGTCGCGCCCCGACGCCAAGCCCTTGCCGCGCCCCACTGTCATGGCCTGTCGCGCCTTGTCGCGCCATGCCGCGCCCCGCTGTCGTGCCCTGACGCACCCCCCCGTCCCAACCCACCATCGCACCTATCACCGCGCCTGCTGCCACGCCTGCCGGCCGCGTCTGTTGTGCCTTGCCGTCGTGCCCCGCTGTCGCGCCTTGCCTTCGCACCTGCCGCCCTGCCTAACGGCCGCACTTGCCGCTGTGCTTGCTGCGCGCCTAACATTGCGGCTGCTGGCCGCACCTTCCGCGCACGTGCCATTGCACCTGCTGCCACACCAGCCGGCCGCGCCTGACGCTGCGTCTGCCGCCGCACTTGCCGCCTGACTATCTCCTCCTCCGCCTGTGGGTGTTCCCTCTCATCCGCTGCAGCTGAGCCCCTGCTCACTCCTGTTATGGCTTCTGAGTTCGTACAGCTCGATGCGGATGCGGAGGGGCGGACGATTGACTTTGACGCGTAGCTGCTCGACGTCAAGCTCCACCTGCAGAGCCAGCGTCGGGACGACGTCTCCCTGTGATGAGAGTACAGTGGCTGTGCTCAGCCATATTTACTTGATCTTGCTTATTTCTATTTGATCTTATCGTATTATGCTAGCTTCCCTAGTTCGTTGCTTTATCTATAGTTATTATTGTTTTAGCATATGTTGCGTGCACCGGTTTTCTGGAGTTATCTCGAGTGATCTTGCGTGTGCGTGATTATCACCGAGTTTCCTCTACCGAATTTGGAAAGGTTCCGTTCCCGACGGTTCCTAATGCACGAAACATTCGCGTAACACCTGGGTTACCTGCCTTGTATCGTGCCTGTATATAGCCATGCAGTTGTACCCAGGACTCATATCTAGATTTTATTTTCTGAACTCGATCCTTCGATCCTCACATCTCTACGCCCACGTGTCGGATGAATACATGCCCCCGAGCGTCCACCTGCTCTTGCTACTGAGCCCACGCCGCAGGATCGGGAGGCTCACCACGTGACCCGATTTACATACTCGGTTTGGGAGCCGCGTGACGCTGCTGCGCGCCTTGCTCTTAGCCGCCTCCTGCCGCCGGCCGAGTGAGTGCAACTTTCGCCATGTCGAGACGGTGAAGGCGCCACTCCACCCCCTCCTCTGCTACTCTAAGGCGCCTCTTCATGCCAATCCTCTACCTTGATCTCCCTGCTTTTTCCACTATCGCTGACATCGCTACCCATTTGCACTCGCTTGACGCTAGCTTCCGCGCTCCTTGCACTGCTGACGACCTTGCTGAGAACGCCCCCCTCCATGTACCTCACCCTGCACCTTCTAGCGACTCGCCTCCCTGACCACCTCACGCTTGCCCGTGACACCCTCCTCGCCATGCAACCCATGCGCCTCACTATTGACCTCTTTGAGACTCGTCTCACTAAATTCAAGACTCGCCTTTGCACCATCACCTCCATCACTGGTGCGGTAGTCCCCTCCAATCTTTGAGTGGTGCCTTTCGCCCTAGTTCCCTACCCCAGCTACCTCTGCTACTGTTGCTGAGCCTACTGCTATGGTGGAGGTCGCAGCTGTCTCTGCCCCTTCTGGTGGGCAGGGACGGCGCAGGGTTGGTCGTGGTCATGGAGGAGGTAAAGTTGCTGGTACGTTAGGGTGTGCACGCACCTCTGAGGGTAATGGCTTTGCTTCTGGTGGGCACGATGATGCTAGTGCCGACACGCGTGCGACGGTGACTCCGCAGCATTAGCGGCTCCAGTAGTGGGTCTCCCAGCGACTGTGGGGGCATGCTGGCCCGGGGAGCGATGGCTGCAGTGGTGGGTCTGACAGCTGGGCATCGCATGGCCAGTACCAGATTCAGTCTGGTCCATTGCGCGGCACCGTCTGCAGGCGCACCAGTCACTCCACTGCGCGCTGCTTCTGCCAGCAACGACCTCTACCGCGCCCACTTTGGGTCCACGTCCTCCCAGACAGGCCTGCGCTATTACGCAGATGTTGACATGTCTGAGATACGATACCAAGTTCATGGAGAACGAGGGGATGTGCAAACCTCGTCATAAAATGGGACATGGTCTTTTGCGTCATAAAATGCAACGGCGGAGAGAGGCGACGTAACGACTGCCCGTTTTACTGTCGTCCCGCGCAGGTGTAGCGGTGTTGCTGCAGGAGGGTGCGGCATGGACGTTTTTTGCAGGAGTGGCATAGTGTGATATGGAAGTTGTTTTCAAACTACCAAAAAGTGCGGAATACACGACTACGACCAGACTGTTCCGGCTTGGATCACTACTGTTTCTGGCAGAAAATATGATCGGTAAAATTTTGGGAGCAACAATGGCAACCAATTCTGCACTTCAGGCGGCACAGGTCCCTCCGGCCAGAGGTCGCTGTGTTCGCAGACAGGCCAGTACACTATGAAACAATGGTTCGGCGCGGCATTCCAAGGATTCTATCGATTACAATATACTGAGTTAAGTCAAATGCGGATTTGGCGAGAGAAAAGGGTTTCGCGGCTAAGTGGCGGTAGCGAGATAGGGCCCACTACTGACCAAGGTCTTACCGACGGCTCACATACCCCATATCAGTTACCTCAAAGGCTAAGTTCATGTTGGTTCTGGACGAATGAGGTGCGGCCCTGTGTTTTAGCCCTGTGCTGGTTAGAAAGCGCGGGTGTTGCCCTGGTTCGTCAAATTGGCGTATGTGGGAAGTTCCAATACATTGTTTTTGCCTTCGACAAAATCGGGACTATCGGCGAACAATTACCCTACCGAAAAAAGTCAGAGTTGGCGAAGTTGTGGCGGTTTTCCGGGTTTTTTGCTAAGTCGACAGTCTATCCGACGAAGAAGTAGTGGCGAAGACAAAGTTTTTGAAGCTGTAGGTTTTCACGTGTGATAGACGCGGCGGGGAACAAAGTGGCTGGGTGTGAGTTTGATACGATAAACTCACCCTGACTACGAGAGCAATCTGGCCTTCACTAATGTCAGAAAAATCGCGAGCATTAGGGAGAAATACCTCATCTGACAAACACGGCCGCTGTGTGAACGATGGCTTGCTGATGTTGTCGGGGGGTGAATTGAAAAAAAGACAAATACAAGGGGAGGGAAAGTTGTACGTGCTCCTTCAAGGCGTTTGGAGTGCGGTTGAGCCCGTGCACGCCTTCTCTGCGAATTCAGGGTCTACTTGGGGATGCCTGATGGGTCAATTTTTATGTAAAGAGGCGAGGCAGAGACTTGCACCGCCAAGGATAGATAAGATGTGCTGGGTGGATTTTTGGAAGGTGTGAAGACGGGTGAATGTCGGAGCACCGCGAAAACGTCGGAGCCACTCGGTGGAAAAAACTTTGGGACTCCGTTCAGCAACCGCAATTTTTGGGGTAGATTCCTACGGTGGGAGACGGGTGAAAGTTCTGCTCGCCAAGTTAATCAAGACTTTGTGGTGTACTTCGAAGCAGTCTGGGCAATTTCGACAACGAGATCGACGGCGTTGATGCGGGCTAGGCTCCATAATAAAAGCACATCCTCTTGGTGGGTTAGGTCGCGGTTCCAGACTTGTCCGCCCGCCATCCGGCAAAAAATGGCCCTCGGTGACGTGTAAACACACCCAATAATTGGTCACCACACAAGTTTCCAGATATCTTGGAGCATGGAAGCCAACCAAACGTGTACATTGCTACCCAAGTGTCCAAACTTCGGAAGCGGGCGAACTTCAGAACCATGATCTTAAATCTGCGGTCTACATACTAAAAGGGGGTTTTGGGGGGTAATCTAGGTGCACACCCTTTGGTGCGCGATGACTTGAGAGCGAAGTGTGGTTTTCCCCCAAACACCTGTGCGATGAGTTCGCACAAAGTTGGCGATGTGAAACAATTTCGCGATTGGGTTTTCTTGGGGGAACAAATCCGCGGAAAGGCGGAAATTTCAGTGCCAAACACAAACAACCAAGCGGAAAGTTTTGCGCTCACCCCGCTCCCTCCTTCCGCCTCGATCGTTCGTTTCTTCTGGAGAGTCAGCTACCCTGTTTTCAAGTGATAAACCAGGGCCTGTCCCTCGAGGTATGTAGACCGCAGCTTTAACCGCACGAAAGAAAGGGTGACCAGGTGGACACGCTAGATACGACCGAAGATTTCGGAGGAGAGCTTGCCTTCAACCAAGAATTTACGTGGTATGTTTTCGCCTCCGACATTCGCATGTATGGGAAGTACCAGGGGGCGGGACTTAACGGAGTTCGGCGGTAAAAGCTGGCGGCTCCGTGCGAACGACGGGGATGCGGAGGTGCTTGGCTAAGCGCGCAAAACAAGGTTGGCCGTTAATTCCGACTTTGTTCAAGGTTAGGAGGAGAGGGGGAAGGGGGGGGGGGGGGGGGGGGGGGAGAGGGAGGGATAACTGTTTTCGCCTCTGGATGGGAGCTCTCAGCGAGTCACGACATTTTCAGTTCAAGTTTTGGGGTTCAAGAAAAATTGCAGTGGTCAAGGGGAAGAGTAGCAGTTGTTTTCGCCTCTACTCGGGAGTTTTTGGCGGGTTACGATAAACGCCTCAGCAAGTATGGACAACGCCGCCGGTGGTGCTGACGTCATACGATCCAAAGTAAAAGTTCGATGGAGTTTTTTGAAAAGAACACTCAATGGTGTTATGCGATTTCGCAGTCGGTCGTCGCAATCCGGCTACAACGATATCGCCAGCATCTAGGACTTTGGACGACGAGCCAAAACGATCTGGTGTCACGACCGAAAAAATTGGACCATTTCACATTTCTGCTACCGACAACAATTCAAGCACGTATTTTCCAACAACAAACGACAACAATTTTCGGATTGCAGATGCTGCGAGCTGGAGATGCTTCAGAAATTGTGGGATCTTGGTACAGTCGTGACAACGAGACAACAAAAAAGCTTCATCGCACGCAACTTTTCGAAGGGGTGCCGTTTTAAGTCTGTGCACAAATTGATTATACCTTCAAAGGACATCAACGAAGTTCACCCTGGGGAGTTTAAAAAGTCATACCAGTTGACTTCGCCACCCGCCACAATTCCGGCAAAGCAACTGCAAAGAATTTCGAAGAAGTTCATAACACTTGGTATTCTGACCTACCTTTGGCATACATGGCGGTTGGGGTTTCGTACCCACGTAGCTGTGCAGATTTCGGTGGACACCCCTTTGAAATGGGGGGGGAGAGGGGGAGAGAGATTGCTTTTGCATTGGAAGTTTCTGATAACCTCGTCAGATTCATGTAGCACGACGAACGATCGCGATTTCCCCAAACGACATCAACGGTTCTTTCTCGTCTGCACTCCAGTCTCACGCCAGCAGGCTTCCGCCAATATCGCGTACATCGCTACTGTCAGATCGAAATCCGCTACATCAATGTCTTTGTTTCTTTCATGGATTCATTTCGACAATACGATCGCAACCGTCAGATCGACATCTGGAAAATCAAAGGATGAAAATTCAACCTTTTAGATTTCCGCCTGGTCAAGTGCGGACCCATGTGTTAGCTCAACATTCGACGCCTTTCAGAGCCGTTGGATCCGCCCCCAGTAGAAGATCGACGAGGAGATCAAGAGCCTCATCTTCAACAGAACGTGGGAGCTGGTCGAGCTTCCGCGCGGTATCAACATCATGAAGAACCGCTGGGTGCTCACGACAAAGTACCACGTCGACGACACGGTCGCCCGCGAGAAGGCTCGCCTTGTGGTAAAAGGTTTCACGCAGGTCTACGACGCTGACTACGACGAGACGTACGCGCCGTACGTAACTCTGCGGATCGTCCTCAGCATCGTAGCAGTCCTCGACCTGCACCTGATGCAGCTGGACATGAAAAATGCGTTTCTGCAAAGCAAGCTGGATCGCGTCCTCTACATGTACCAGCCCGACTACTTCAACGACGGCACCGGTCGCGTCTGCAAGCTGCTGAAGAGCTTGTACGGGCTGAAGCAGAGTCCGTTGCTGTGGTACTCGGCGCTCGACGCGGTGCTAACCGGAGCGAACTGGAAGAAGAGCCAGGTTGATGAGGCTCTCTACTTCAAGGTCGGCGACGACGGAGTGGCGTGCTGGGTGCTCGTCTACGTCGACGATCTGCTCGCTGCAAGCAGCAGCACTGCGATGCTGAAGGAGCTGAAGGAGCTGCTGGAGGCCGCCTTCGAGCTGCGCGAGATCAGCCCGGTCGAGAAGTATCTCGGGCTGGAAATCGTGCACGACCGTCCTGCGAGGAAGCTGTGGCTTCACCAGCAAGTCTATGTCGACAAGCTGCGACGGCGTTTCATCGACGAGGAGCCGACCGTGCGAGTGCCAAAGACGCCGGTCTCCGTCGACGCCTACGCAGAGCTGCTGTTCGACGACGAGGACTTTCAGTCACGCGAGGAAGAAGAGTACCGGCAGAAGGTCGGCTCTCTGCAGTTCGCAGCCACCACGACGAGGCCTGACATTCGCTTGCAGCAAGCTGGGGAGCGGCCTGACAGTGCGGAGCGACAACCACTGGCGTGAGGTCGATCGCTGCCTGCTCTACCTCGCTGACACCCGTGACGCTGCTCTGGAGTTCGGCGGCGGACCAGAGTCGCTGTGTCTGGTCGGCTATGCAGACGCCGACGACGCTGGTGACAAGCAGAATCGGACGAGCACGGGGGGCTACGTTTTCATCTTCGGAGGAGCCGCAGTCTCCTGGTCGAGCCACCGCATCAAGTGCGCGACGCTTTCCTCGACCGAATCAGAGTACGTCGCGGCCACGGAAGCTGGCAAGGAGGCTCGTCGTCTGCGCTTCCTCCTTGCAGAATTCCGCCTGCTCGACGCAAGGAAGCCGACTGTTCTGCACGTGGACAATCAGTCGGCAATCACTGTCGCAGAGGGCTTGGGGCTCAAGGGCAACCTCAAGCACATGGAGCGAGCTGGGCAGGGGAGTGTCGAAGAGAAAGGCCCCGCCCTCGCTTGGGCGCAGCCGATCTCGCCGTCAACGAGAAGTTCGCGACGGATTGGTCGACGAAATGGGCTTCTGCAGTTCGACGGAAGTTGCGGTCGAGCAGGCTCTGCTCGACCGAATCTGACCGACGAGCTCTGCGCGACGAGCTCTGGTCGACGATCTCTGCGCGACGAGCTCCCGTCGAGGAACTCTGGTCGAAGAGTTCGGGTCGAGGAGCTCTGCTCGGCAAACGCTGTTCGACCGAGCGATGTCGAGCTGATCGACCGAAGTTGCAGAGTTGTGCGAAACTCAGCGGAGGCGTGCAAACTTTCGCCCAGGAGATTTTGGCAAAGTTCTACCTGCGGAACGGCATCACGTGGTCGACGATGCGCACTTGGCAAAACCGACGACACGTTTTCTACCACCTGCGCAATGTGCCTGACGGTGAAACCGCCAACCTGCACCTACTTGGTGCGACTGCAGATAGTCACCTGCGACTGCAGTGCTGGCAGACCGCGCGCAGTGCAACGCTGGCAGACTACTCTGCCTGCAGCGTTGGCAAGCCGCTCTTCTGCTGCGCTGGCAGATTTCGCCCTTGCTAGGTGTTGCATGCCATTCTAGTTCTTTTTGTTATGCATGCCTCAATTGTACTATCAACTTTTCATTGCAAGTTGTTTTCTTTCAACTTTCCTTAGTGGAATTCTTGCAAAACTTCTTTGTGAACACAAGCAAGCAGTAAGAACGCTAGTGCAAGCTACGATCACTCGCACAACCCCGTGCCCTCCACCGTAGTCCACTCCCGTTGTGTAGTGACTCTCCGCAGGGGCGCCCTTCTAAGGCGCGATTCAGGGGGCCCGCGGGGGCCTTCCTAGGTCGCGATGTGGGGGACCCGCAGGGGTCCTTTTAGCGCGCGATTCAGGGGGCCCGCGGGGGACTTCATAGGTCGCGACGTGGGGGACCCGCGGGGGTCCTTCTAGCGGGCGATTCGACAGGGGGGGGGAGAGCGTGGCGCTACGGGTAACGAGGTACTAACGGGAATCGACGGGTGAGCGCGCGGTGGGCCCATGGGAATCGAACTGCTCTGATACCATGTCAACGAGGTATCTGAATAATGAATTGATGAGAAACAAGCAGTACAAGAGAGCATATAGGAAACCCTACGGGGGTTATACCCTCTACAGCATAACTCAGTGTAACACCTGGACTAAACTAACAAACTAAAACAATTATAATTTGACAGACGTAGACAAGTATAAAGAAAGGAGTGGAACCAGAGCCACATGACATCGACTGCGTTCGCCGTGAAGGGGGAACTGCAAGACGCCAACTCTGAGTCCATGGCCGCTTTCCACTGAGAGGCCCACTCCCCTGACACTGCCTCACAGTACGTGCGAGGAATCGATATGTCAAGGGCATCGTGGTCTCCCTCAGGGGATAGCAGCATGGCACAGAGAGAGGGAGAAGGGGCTGCCAAGAACTCCAGCTCAAACTGATAGCCAAGGGCAAATTTACCCCCAACGGACAGAGGAGGGGCAGCCACTACGCGCGTGGCGTAGTCAAGGCGGCGGGTGGCAGAAAAGTCACCGACAGCGGCAGTAATAGCCGAGACAGACGACGGAGAGGCACGAGGGTCAGTGACAAGAGAGGCGAGAACACGAGACACAACAGGGCGAGCAGCACGGTAGTAGTCAGAGATAGGAGTGGGGGAGACAGGAAGAGACGGCGCAGGTGGAGAACGACGAAGACTAGAACAAAAGAGGGCAGTGCGGAGGTCGTCAAAGGGAGACGAGGGACGAGCACGCGGAGGACAGGGACGGACACGGTAGTGCGGGACAACGTGAGGAGGAGACGGAAACCGAGGAGGAGAGTAAACAGCAGGTGACGTGTCCGGAGGAGGAAACGTAGGAACGAAGACAGGGGGAGACTTAGAGCGGACAGGAGAAGAGGAGGGAAGACCAAGGGCCCGAAGGCCACTCACGGGTGGGAACAACTGCTGTAAAAGGGGCATTTGCGGCGGCTGCTCCGGCTGCTGCTGCTGCTGCTGCTGCTGCTCCTGCTGGTCCAACTGCCGCAGCTCCTGCCTCTCCTGCCCCAACCGCTCCTGCTCCTCGCGTCAAGCCGGCGACGAGCCTGGAGACGCGTGTCGTGGCGGTGGGGAGGCGAAGTGGGCGTCGCAGCAGTAGCGTCACCAGCTCCAGTCTCCTCAGAACTAGCACCTCCAGTGACAGCACCCCTAGAACTCGTACCTCCACAGCTAGCACCACCAGCGCCAGCACCTCCAACTGCAGCACCCTCCGGACGAGCACCCAGACTGAACACCTCCAGTGTCAGCACCCCCAGCTCCAACACCCCCTGAACGAGCACCCCCAGACCGAACACCTCCAGTGCCAGCACCTCCAGCTCCAACACCCTCGGGGTCCACAGTAACCTGTCGCGGAAGTGCCGTAGGCTGCTGAGGGGACTGTGAGGAGGACTGCGGGGAGGGAGGCTGTCAACGGGAGTTACGTTGTTGGCCTCGTCCTCGCTAGGGCGGAGCCGGATTCGTTAGCGGGTGTGCGGGGAGTGCAGCCGATCTACTGCAGTGGGCGACGCCTTCCTGGGCGCTTGGACGGCGTCCTGGGCTCCTGGGCACCGACCTGGGCGTATGGACAACGTCTTGGGCGCCTGGACGCCGACCTGGGCGTCTGGACGGCGTCCTGGGCGCCTGGACGCCGACCCGGGCGTCTGGACGGCGTCCTAGATGCCTGGGCGCCGACCTGGGCGTATGGACGGCGTCTTGAGCGCCTGGGCGCCGACCTGGGCGTTTGGACGGCGTCCTGGGCGCCTGGACGCCGACCAAGGCGTCTGGACGCCGGCCTGGGCGTCAGGACGCCGACCTGGGAGGACGCCAACCTGGTGGCGTCAACCTGGTTGCCCGGTCGACTCAGTTACCCAGGCGATGGGCACTGCAAGGTGCGCGAGAGTCGCCCAGGAGGATCTTGCGAAGCCGACCTCGGTGTGGTATCCCGAGGTCGATGTGGAGGATCAGGTGCAGCCGTGGGCACATGGTCAGCTTGGTGTCTGCGCTGTGTAGGTGACGAAGCACAGCACGCCAATCAGTTGCGAGCACCTGCGAATCAGGTGCGCTGCTGTCCTGCGGGTGCAACACTGTGCAGCCGCCTTACTGCAGCGTTGGCACGCCGTCGACCTGCAGCGTTGGCAGACCGCGACCTTGCACTGCTGGAGCATGGTCGACCATGCAGCGCTGGAACGCGGTCGACCGTGCTGCGCTGGCAGTCGACCACCATGCTTGCTAGCATCTGATGCAGTCCGTTGTTGCTTTGCATTGTGTACCATTGTTGTCAACCTTTGCTAGTGAAACTCTTGCAAAATCTCCCCATGAATGTGCAAGCAGAGAACACACAAGCAAACGACTAAGGAACGAAGAGATCACCCCTAACACCCCGTGCCTTCCCCGTAGTGAAGCTCCCGTTGCTATGTTTATCTCCGCATGGTGCGGTGAGCGCGGACGGCACCGCGACTTACCTCCAGTCTAGCCGACTTACGTGCGCACTACCTAATTGGTTCGTAGGCCAGCAGCAGCGTTAGTCACCATGGTTGGCCCTGTAGGTGACGCGGGCGTCGTGGATACCCTGGAGACACGCCTAGCTGATGCGAGGAAACGCCACGAGGATGGGGAGAACGGGCAGACCCTCCCTTTGGAGGTCATTGAGCTGGGCATCCGCGCAGTGTGGGCGACGGAAGACCCTGCTCAACCCGTTTCTCCTCGACCAATGAACAACGAAGGCGGTGTCGACGTGGGCGTCAACGCCAGTGACCAAGTCGGCAGCAGTGCGGGAGGCACGTTGAGGCAGAGAGGTGTGATACATGCCGATGAAGTCGGCGGCGTTCAGGCACGAGGGCTGCAGTCGTCGGCGGCTGGGAGCTCCTCGCACGGTGACGTCGGTGGGCGACGAAGCAGTGTGACCCCGACGTCGGCAACTCATTTGACGGCGGGCGGGATACCACTGTCCTACGGCTACTTCAAGTTCACGTCGGACAGGATTTCCGTCACCCCTCTACTGGTCGGCCGCCACGACCTCCTCACGTGGAAGGAGGCCATCGAGCCCCAAGTGGAGATGGCCGGGCTGATGGGCTTCGTCGACGGCTCAGTGGAGACGCCACCTGCAATCAACGCCGAGCTGCGCGCGGAGTTTTGCGCCGTGCAGCTGCTGACCTTCACGGCCATCTTGCGCTGCTGCTCACCGGTGGTACAGATCGCCTTGAAGTCGTGCAGGAGCTCCTTGGACGCCGACCACCAGGCGTGGCAGTTCATCACGTCGACGTACCAGGTCACCGACGACCTGTACATCGGCCAGCTGGAGGAGCAGATGACGCACCTGCGGATGGGCGAGCAGGAGACGTCGACCGACTACTGCAACCGTGCTCGGTGTCTCCTGGCCTGCATGCGGATGGCCGGCGTCAAAGACTCGACGGCGTCATACATCACGCACGTCCTCAAGGGACTCCCGAGCAGCTACAACCTGATGAAGAGGCTGTCAGTGGTGCCGGGCACGCGGGAGTCGCTCAACGAGGACTCGCTGACCTCGTTCATCCTCAGGGACGAGGCGATGCAGGAGGCCGAGAAGTCAACGGAGCTCCTGCCGCAGTCAAACTACGTCGCCCCGGCAAAGCAAGGAGGCCGACCGGTGCAGCGTATCAAGCCTGGTGGCAGTGGTAGCGGAGGTGGAAAGCCGGCCAAGGACGCCGACAAGGGGAGGTCGGCTAAGGATGGCGGTCGTGGAGGCGGAAGTCGGCGTCGGGAGTGTTGGCTGTGCGGCGACCCCGACCACCTCTCCTTCGAATGCCCCGACCGCACCGACTCCGACGACGATGACACCAAGGGAGGCCGCAAAAGGTCGGCTGGTCGTCACCCACGTCGGGAGAGCAAGCCGCGCAAGGAGAAACAGTCGACCAAGTCGACCTCGGCGAAGGACGCCGACTCCTCCTCAGGCGACAAGGGGCGAGGCGACGGGGAGGCGTCGTGCTCGCTGGTCGGCATCGTGGAGCCGCCCGTCTCGCTGGCGCCGGAGGCCGGCGAGGACTTTCAGGCGGTGGCGGCGGCGTGCAGGCGAACCCGGCGGTGATCCTGCTCAACAGTGGCTGCTCGCACCACCTGATGGTGACGAAGGCAGCCTTCGTCGACTTGGAGCTGAGCGGCGACGTCAAGCACGTGTGCGGCTTCAATGGAGCGCTGCAGGACGTTCAGGGTCGAGGCACTGTTGCCTTGCAAGGAGAAGCCGGGAAGCAGGTGCTCATCCCCGACGTGCTCTACGTCCCGGGCGTGCAGGCGAACCTGCTGTCAGTCGGTCTGCTCAAGGAGAGCGGCGTGAAGCTGCAGGACGACGGGGACGGGATGCTCCTTGTCTCGGCGGCGGGAGACGTGCTCGGTCGGGCAATGTACACTGGCCGGGTCTTCTGCACCGACCTTCGTCCCTGCTCGGCGACGTCAACGACGCCCACGACGGAGGTGGTGGCCCTGCGGGCAATAGTCTCGGCGACGAAGTTGACGCCAGCACGGTGGCACGCTAGGCTTGCACACGTTGGCGTCGACACCATCACGAGCTCGGCGAAGCACGACGTCGCCACCGGCCTGGACATCACGCCGTCGGCCGGCACCGACTCTCCGTGTGTCTCGTGCGTTCGCGGGAAGCTGGCGTGGCACACCTTACCCGACAAGGGCTCTGACGCTGACGAAGCCTTGGCCTTCGTGCACATTGACTTGTGCGGGCCGTTTCGGGTGGCCGCCAAGGATGGCAGCCTCTACTTCCTGCTGCTGAAGGACCGCAAGACCCGCTATGTGTGGGTAAGGCCGGTCGCCAAGAAGTCCGACGTGCTGCGGGAGTTCGAGAAGTGGCTGGTGGTGGCTGAGCGGCAGACGAAGAAGTTGGTGTTGATGCTGCGGTCTGACTGGGGAGAGGAGTTCCTCGGGAAGGAATTCACAGACTTCATGGTCAGACCGCAGCATCAACACCGGTGCTGCGAACGATGCTGACCTGACCTGCGAACGATGATGCTGGACATGAGCGTGCAGCACCACTGGTGGCACCTCGCCCTGCGTCAGGATGTCTGGGTGCGCAACTGCATTGAGAGGTCGACGCTGCCGCCAGGGACGACGCCGCACCGGCTGCTGACCGGCAAGAAGCCCGACCTGACGTTGGCCCGTGTGTGGGGCTGCATGGCGCAGTTCCTGGTCCCCGAGCAGCAGCGCGGTGGCAAGCTGAAGCTGAAGGCCAGGTGGGGCCTTCACCTCGGTGTGTCGGAGGAGAGCAAGGGCTGAGAGCTCCTCGACCTCACCGACAACCGGGTGGACACCACGTCGGACGTGGTGTTCTACGACACGATGTCACTGGAGGTGTGGAAGTCGGAGCACGGGCCGGTGTCGGGGAGGACGCCGGCCAACCCGCCAATGGACACCTCGACGGCGACCCTTCCTCTGCTCGCCGAGGTCGGCGAGCCAGCTGATGAGGACGCTGAGGACGTCCTCCCCTCTCTCTCTTCCCCTGCCCCTCGCGCCCCACACTTCGTAGCCGACCTGCAGGCGCTGACGCCGGTGTCGGCCTCCGGCGATGAGGGGAGCAGTGGGACGTCGTCTGTGGCGCCGGCCAAGAGCATCGCCGGTGGCCAACGTGACGTCGAGCAAGTGGAGCAGAGGGTGGAGAGGGAGCAGCCGACTTTGCTGAAGTCGGTGAAGAAGGTTGCGGCAAAGAAGCCGCCGACAGGGGAGCAGCCAACAGGGACGCCGACCAAGAAGCCGTCGGCGACTAGGCCGTCGGCAGGGGAGCCGACGACAGGGGAGAAGTCGGGAGGGACGCCCACTTTGGTGCAGCAGGATGTCGAGGGTAGCGAAGCCGGTGACGATGGAGGGGAGCAGTCGGGCGCCGAGTAGTCCACCGACAGCGATGTGGTGGAGGTCAACGCCGAGGAGCCTGGACCACGGCGTTCAGGCCGACTTCGGAGGCCGCCTGAGTTCCTGACCTACCATGTGTGCCTGCCGCCGGCCGCCTTCACAACGCTGCATGACGACGACGAGGATGAGCCGCTGTACGACGATGCCGAGGATGACGTCGACCTGTCGGAGCTCAACACCGTCATGCACGCCGACCCCGAGCACCGCTGGGACATCGCCACGATGACGGTGAAGGAGCCGTTGGCGAGCAGGAAGGGCAAGGCGGTGAAGGCCACCATGGACGAGGAGATCCGCAGCCTCATCGGCATGGGCACCTGGGAGCTGGTCGAACGCCAACGCAGGGTGAACATCATGAAGAACCGGTGGGTACTGATGACCAATTACCACGTCGACGACACGGTCGCCCGGGAGAAGGCGAGGCTGGTCGTGAAGGGCTTCACGCAGGTGTATGGCGCTGACTACGATGAGACGTAAGCGCCGGTGAGCAGCTACGTCACGCTGATGATTTTCCTCAGCATCGTCGCCGTCCTCGACTTGAACTTGATGCAGCTCGACATAAAGAACGCCTTCCTCCAGAGCAAGCTAGACCGCGTGCTGTACATGTACCAGCCGGACTACTATAACAACGGGACCGGCCGGGTGTGCAAGCTGCTGAAGAGTCTGTACGGGCTGAAGCGTACGCCGCTGTTGTGGTACAAGGCGCTCGACGAAGTGCTGACCGGCGCTGGATGGAAGAAGAGCCAAGTCGACCAGGCGCTCTACTTCAAGATCGGCATCAACGGAGTGGCCTGCTGGGTGCTGGTCTACGCCGACGACCTGCTCGCCGCCAGCAGCAGCACCGCCAGGCTGAGGGAGCTGAAGGAGCAGCTGGAGGCCGCCTTCGAGCTGTGCGAGATCTCGCCGGTGGAGAGGTACCTCGGGCTGGAGATCGTGCGCGACAGGCCGGCGAGGAAGCTGTGGCTGCACCAGCAGGGCTACGCCGACAAGCTGCGCAGGCGTTTCATCGACGAGGAGCAGACCAGGCACACCCCAAAGACGCAGGTGTCCGTCAACGCCTACGCTGAGCTGACGTTCGACGACGAGGAGGCACAGGAGTGCCAGGAGGAGGAGTACATGCAGAAGGTCGGCTCGCTGCAGTTCGCGGCGACGACGATGAGACCGGACATCGCCTTCGCCTTGTGCAAGCTGGGGAGCGGCCTCACGGTGAGGAGCGACCATCACTGTCGCGAGGTCGACCGCTGCCTCGCCTACCTCGCCAACACTCGTGACATCGCCCTGGAGTTCGGCGGTGGACCAGAGTCGCTGAAGCTGGTCGCGAAGAAGCAGAACCGGACAAGCACGGGCGGCTACGTGTTCGTCTACGGAGGGGCCGTAGTCTCCTGGTCGAGCCAGCGCATCAAGTGCGCGACGTTGTTGTCGACCGAGTCCGAGTACATGGCGACCACCGAAGCAGGCAAGGAGGGACGCCGCCTCCGCTTCCTTCTTGCCGAGTTCCGGCTGCTGGACGCGGGGACGCCGACTATCCTTTGGGTGGACAACAAGTCGGCCATCACGGTCGTCGAGGGCCTGGGGTTGCAGGGAAACCTCAAGCACATGGAGCGACGCTACGCCTGGCTGCAGCACATGGTGAAGCGCGGGAAGTTTTTGCTGAAGTACATCCCGATCACCGAGCAGCCGGCCGACTTCCTTACAAAGGCGCTGCACTATCCGGCCTTCAACCGGTGCTCCGTCGCAATCGGCCAAGTGCGACTGGCCGACATCGGCGACGGTCACGACGACGTGCAGCAGTAGGTGCCATGCCCTCTTACATGGCTGGTGCGGTGACCGGCGTGCTGTGTGTCGTGTGCACGCCGGGCTATTCTCCGAGTAGTGCTGCCGTGTTGGGTGGAGGTCCCAAGCGTGAACACGGCAGGGGAGTGTCAACGGGAGTTACGTTGTTGGCCCCGTCCTCGCTTGGGCGGAGCCGGCTTCATTGTCGGGTGTGCGGGGAGTGCAGCCGATCTGCTGCAGTGGGCGGCTCCTTCCTGGGCGCCTGGACGGTGTCCTGGGCTCCTGGGCGCCGACCTGGGCGTCAGGACGGCGTCTTGAGCGCCTGGGCACCGACCTGGGCGTCTGGACGGCGTCCTGAGCGCCTGGGCGCCGACCTAGGCGTCTGGAAGGCGTCCTGGGCGCCTGGACGGCGTCCTGGGCGCCTGGACGCCGACCAGGGCGTCTGGACGCCGGCCTAGGCGTCAGGACGCCGACCTGGGAGGACGCCAACCTGGTGGCGTCAACCTGGTTGCCCAGTCGACTCAGTTACCCGGGCGACTGGCACTGCGGGGTGCGCGAGAGTCGCCCAGGAGGATCTTGCGAAGCCGACCTCGGTGTGGTATCTCGAGGTCGACATGGAGGATCAGGTGCAGCCGTGGGCACATGGTCAGCTTGGTGTCTGTGCTGTGCAGGTGACGAAGCACAGCACGCCAATCAGTTGCGAGCACCTGCGAAGCATGTGCGCTGCTGTCCTGCGGGTGCAACGCTGTGCAGCCGCCTTACTCCAGCGTTGGCACGCCGTCGACCTGCAGTGTTGGCAGACCGCGATCTTGCACTGCTGGAGCGCGATCGACCATGCAGCGCTGGAACGCGGTCGACCGTGCTACGCTGGCAGTCGACCACCATGCTTGCTAGCATCTGATGTAGTCCGTTGCTGCTTTGCATTGTGTACCATTGTTGTCAACCTTTGCTAGTGAAACTCTTGCAAAATCTCCCTGTGAATGTGCAAGCAGAGAACACACAAGCAAACGACTAAGGAACGCAAAGATCACCCCTAACACCCCGTGCCTTCCCCGTAGTGAAGCTCCCATTGTTATAGTTATTGTTAACGAGGTAACGGAATAATGAATTCTGACATCAAGGGCATACAAGGGTTGATATAGCAAACCCTAACCCTAGTGCTAGGACAAATGTAACGCAATGTAGAACACCTAGACTAAACTAACAAACTGTAACAATTATAGTTTGACACACCCCCATAGTCTAGGTGATGGTAGTTCTGTGGAAAGCAACACGCAGTCTACGAGCAAGGGTCACAGGACCAGTCAGCAAGAGCAAGCAACGGACACAAGACCAGTTCACAAGGACAAAACAAGGCTCGAGGCGGATCTCAAGATCACCACACAGATCAAGAACAAGCAAGAGGCCATATGGCCAGTCCACATGCAAGCAAATATAGAAGATGCAAGAATACAAGACATGCATGACAAGCATCTCTACGAAAGCATGGGGCCACAAGGCCAGTCCAGAAGCAGATATATATGAGATATAGTGAGATGCAAGAGTACAAGACAAAGCATCACTACGCAAGCAAGTGCGGGCCGGTAGAGACAAGGCCTAGCTGGGTGCAGAAACGCTGGTGGTCACAAGGCGGCAACGTCTTGGTGAAGATATCTGCCGTGTTGGCCTCAGAGACCACACGTCGCACGAGTGTCTGGCCAGGCTGCTGCAACTCTCGCAGAAGGAAGTAACAAAGCTGGATGTTCTTCGCCTTCCCAACCAGTCGGGGCTCCTCGCACAACAGGATAGCAGACCTGTTGTCGGCGAACAAGACTAGGGGAGAGCGAGGCCACTCACCAAGGTCGGTGAGGAGGAAAGACAGCCAGCGAAACTCCTGGGCGGCCATGGCCGCAACGTACATCTCTGCCTCACAGCTGGAACTAGAGACGGACGACGCCCGAGTCGACCTCCACGAAACAACTTCGGTACCAAGGCTGAAGCAGTAACCCTGTGTAGACAGCAGCGACTATGCGTCGTCGGCCCACGACGAGTCTGAGAAACCTGTAAGTGTAACTGGCTGCTTCCCTCCAAGGACAAGTCCTATGCCTGATGTACTCGCCACATACTTCGCCACCCTCTTAGCAGCGTACCAGTGGGAAGGTCGGTGTCTCCTAGGCGCAACAAAGCGCGCAAGGACGCTAAGAGGGTAAGCTAGGTCAGGGCGAGTACAGGTCATCAGGTACATGAGACAACCCACCAGCTCAGGATATGGACCACTGGACTCAAATGGCTCGTTCGAAGGTGGAGCTGTGAGCCTATGATCCAAAGCAAGAGGGGTGGGCTGTACCTTGGAGAACGGGAAGCGAAACCGCGTGAGGATCTGCTCAACCATATGCAACTGCGTCAGTGTAATGGTGCAAGCTGCCGTATCCCTGGTGATCTGCAGGCCAAGGTAGCGCTGCAGCTCACCAAGGTCAGTGCAAGTGTGTCTCCTCTGCAGTTCCTCCTTCACGGAGGCCAGTGCGCGTCGGCGGGAGTGGCAAAGACCAGGTTGTCAACGTAGACCAGAACAAAGAACGGGGTCGAGCCACAGCGGACGAACAGCGACGGGTCGGCAGACGACGGAAAGAAGTCAAGCGCTGCAAGAGTCGTACGTACCGTGTCGTGCCACTCGCGAAGAGCCTGGCGCAGGCCGTAGACCGGTCGACGCAGCTGCCAATGAGTCCCAGGAGGGAAAGTGCCAGTGAAGCCAGGCGGACGACGCAGCCAGACCTGCTCGTGCAGGCTCCCATGAAGGTACGCGGTGGAGAAGTCAAAGGAGTGCAACTCGTAGTCGCGCTGTGCTGCAATATGCAGCAACACCCGAAGAGTGGGCATCTTCGGGGTGGGAGCGAAGGTCTGGAAGAAGTCTACCCCCTCTCGTTGTCTGAAGCCTCTCGCCACGTAACGCGCCTTGAACACTGGTGGTGATCCAGGCGGCCGCTTCACCTTGTAGAGCCACATGCCACTGACAACGTTCGCCCCAGGTGGCGGAATGGCGTCGACGTAGGTGCCTGTGGACCTATAAGATGCCATCTCTGCCTCCTCAGATGCTATCCAGTACGAGGCCCAAGGTCCCAAGACCGCCTCAGCGTGTGTGCGAGGGATCGGGATGTCAAGGGCGTCTGGACCCCCCTCAGGGGCAAGCAGCATGGCGCAGAGATGAGGAACAGCGGCCGCAAGGAAACCAAGCTCGAACTGCCAGTCCTCTATGACCTCCAGGGGAAAGACAGGAGCACCCCCAGAGGACGGAGAACGAGCAGGGCCACTCACTAGGTGAGCGGGGTAGTCAAGGCAGTGGGAAAAGGCAAAGCCAGCGACAGTGGTAACAAGTGCTGAGACAGACGACAGGGGTGCAGTCGAGTGAGTGACCAACGCGGACAAAACACGGGAGACGACAGGACGGGAGGCGCAGAGGTAGTCGGACAACGGGTCGTGAAGCACAGTGAGGGACGACTCAGGAGGCTGTGGAAGGAGTGAAGGAGGTGGAACACGAGAGCGGAGAATAAGGTGAAACGGGCCGTCTGCACGGTAACGAGAACGACGGGGCTCTGGAGACACAGCACGACTGAGGGGAGAACGACGAGTCCACTGGGACGAGGAAAGGGACTGGACGGGGGGAACAGGAGGGGACGGCAGGGGACCACGAACCAAGCGTGCAGGTGCTGGGTCGGGCAGGTCGCGCAGTCGTAGTCGCTGCTTCTCCGCCTCCTCTGGCGTCTGCTGCGACAGTACCTGCCCCTGCTGCTGCTCCTGTGACTCCTCCTCTGCCCTCTCATGCTGCGGCTGCAGCTGCACCCGCTGTTGCGTTCGGGACTACTGCACTACCCTCTCCTGTTGCGGCAGTGACTCCTCCTCTACTCTCTCCTGCTGTGTCTGTAACTGCACCTGCTGCTGCAGGCGGGACTCCTGCTCTACCCTCTCCTGGTGTGGCCGTGAATCCTCCTCTACTCTCTCCTGCTGCGACTGCAACTGCACCTGCTGCTGCATTCGTGACTCCTCCTCTACTCTCTCCTACTGCGGCTACAACTGCACCTGCTGCTGCAGTCGTGACCCCTCCTCTGCTCTCTCCTCCTGCTGCTGTGGCTCCTCCTCTACTCTCTCCTGCCGCTGCGACTGAGACTGCTCCTGCTCCTGCTGCTGCTGCTGCTGCTGCTGCTGCTGCTGCTGCTGCTGCTGCTACTGCTGCTGCTGCTGCTACTGCTGCTGTGCCCTCTCAAACCGCTCACGCTCCTCCCTCTCCAACCGGAGGAGACGCTGCTCACGGGTCAAGAAACGTACAGTGCGCGGTATAGACGCCACAGTGCCAGTGCCTCCAGCTCCAGCACCCCTAGAACCAGCACCTCCACCACCGACACCCCCAGGGCCTCCAGTATCTCCCGCAGGAACACCCCTAGGCTCTGCAGCAACCGGCCGCAGAGAAGAACGAGGAGGGAACTGTGGGACGGACGGGAAGCCAGGGGGTGACGCGGGGCGAGGCCGCCGAGTCGATGCTGCTGTGTCCTCCACGGGAGTGACCTCCACGCCCACACCCCCTGCACCCCCAGAACCAACACCACCAGCTCCAGCAGCCCCAGCACCCTCACCCTCCGCAACTGCACCTCCCGCACCCCCAGACACGACAGGGACTGTACGCTGCGGGGGGGACGACTGCGGAGGGGCGTGCGACACACCTGACGGGGCAGGACGCGAAGGGGGGGGGGCTACTGGGGCGACTGGGGGGGGCTGAAGGGTGAGGAATAGCGGGGGAAAAAAGACCTCAGTACCTCAGTGGGGGCGACTCCTGTAGTAAAAGACAGACTCGTCGAACGTGATGTCCTGGGAACTGAAGAACTCGTAGGTGAGTGGGTCGTAGAACACCCAGCCGGCGGTGTCCAAAGGGAAGCCAAGAAAGACGCAGGCTCGAGTGCGCGGAGACAACTTGTTCGCGCCAGGGGCGCGAATGTGAGCCAGAAACCCTAGACGTGGAAGTCAGCTGCTACGCCCAGAGAACCTGTCCAAAGGGAGACCGGCGACACCTGTGGCCGTGCGTCACTGGGCCACAGGTTCAGCTGGTGCGCGGCGTAGCGGACTGCCTGAGGCCACACGAACTGGGGGGCACCAGCATGGCACATGGAGGTCCGGGCAACCTCCATGACCAGGCCGATGCGTCGCTCGGCTACCCCGTTCTGCTGCGGCGAGCCTGGTAGCGTGTAAGACTGGATGATTCCCCGACCCTGACAGAACATCTCTAGGCGAGTGGAAGAAAAGTCACCACCACGGTCCAAGTGCAGGCGGAGCCCACAAAGGGCCTGGGCGCCACCCCTCGCTAGTAGCCACGGCTCGAGGACGGTAGGCACGTCGGCCTTCCGTCGCAAGGGGAAAACCGTGGTGTAGCGGGAGTAGTCGTCCACCACAATCAGGAAGTATCGCTCCTAACGTGGGCCAAGGACCAGGGAGGGGCCCCAGACGTCCAAGTGCAGGGTCTGGAAGGGAGCCGTGGTGGGGGGGAACGAGGAGGAGTGAGGGGCAGCGCGCTGCCGACCCTCGACGAGGGAGACCTGAGACCAGACGGTGACGTACCATCCTACTGAGACGTGGGAACAACGGGTGACCTAGACGGTGGTGCCAGAGGACCGACGGGTGGGTGAGTGACCGACAGTCGCACGACACAGCAGCTACCTGACCTGACCTGACCTGACCTGACCCAGTGTGGTGGGACCCAATGTGTAGTGAGTACAGACCAGAGCTCGGCTCCCTGTGGAAAGTGGCCAGAGGCGCCCCAGTGGCACCGACTGTGCAGGAGGCAACAGGCTCGTCCAGTGAGAAAGTAGTGACTACGCCTAGGTCGTGGAGGTGACTGACACCCACCAGGTTCCTGGAGAATGAGGGGGTGTAGTAACCTGTGAGAAACCCAGAGGGAGCCGCTGGACATGGGAGAGTGGTGGTGCTGTGGGCAACTACAGGTCCCACGCTGGGGTCAGCCAAGGCGACAGTGGCTGGAGTGCGAAGTGGTGTGAGGTCAGTACAGTCGCGAAAGAAACAGCTGGACGCTCCAGAGTCTAGGGTGAAGGAAAGCTGTGCAGTCTGTGAGGTCGCACCCGAGCCAGCGACAAAGGCTGGTGCTAGACTAGTGGTAGCTGCAGCTCCTACACAAAGACGCACAGAGGGGCCCGGACTGGAAACAACATACGCACCAAGACTGGAAACACAGGTCTCTACTCGAGCAGCCGGGAACAGTCCTTGACCAGGTCGGTGAGACTCAACTGGTGCAGCAGTGCGCTGGCGAAGACGCAAGGGCCAGTGCGGTGTAATAGCGTGAGGACCAAAACGCTCACGGTGGAGGTCGTCGAGGCGACGGTAGCAGCGGGACGCAGAGTGGTCAGAACTCCAGCAGGTGGTGCCAGCACCCGGGCCAGTCAGGATCCGGTACCCGCAGGGACCTACGTCGCGCCCACTACTGGCTGAGCCGCTGCTGCGGCCGGTACTCCTAGGACTCTCAGGTCCCCACTGTCGGGAGTGCTGTAGCTGGTGTCGCTGCGGCTCACCCTGCTGCTGCTGCAGAACTCTAGCACACGCCATGGTAGGCGCTACAGACGGCCGAGCGCAGTGGGGAGCGGCTAGGAGCGGTTGCTGGCTATAGCCTATGCTGCTGCTGGGTCTGCTGGGGGCAGCCTATGCTGCTGCTGGTGCTGCTGGGGGCAGCCAATGCTGCTGCTGGTTCTGCTGGGGGCAGCCTATGCTGCTGCTGGTTCTGCTGGGGGGGGAGTCTATGCTGCTGCTGGTTCTGCTGGGGGAAGCCTATGCTGCTGCTGGTTCTGGCGGCAGCCTAAGCTACTGCTGGTGCTGGGGGCAGCCTAAGCTGCTGCTGGTTCTGGCGGTGGGGAACGGTTTTGGGCGGTTATGGGTGGTTCTAGGCAGTTCTGGGTGGTTCTGGGCGGTTCTGGACGATTCTGGGCGGTTCTGGGCGGTCCTGGACGGTCCTGGGCGGTTCTGGACGGTTCTGGACGGTCCTGGGCGGTCCTAGGCGGTTCTGGGCAGTTCTGGGCGGTCCTGGACGGTCCTGGGCGGTCCGGTTCTGGACGGTACTGGGCGGTCCTGGGCGGTTCTGGGCGGTTCTGGGCGGTCCTGGACTGTCCTGGGTGGTTCTGGACGGTTCTGGACGGTCCTGGGCGGTTCTGGGCGGTTATGGACGGTCCTGGGCGGTTTTGGACGGTCCTGGGCGGTTCTGGCCGGGTTCTAGAGGGCTGGTGGCAGGCGAAGCTGGCGGACTGCAGGGCGTACGGGGAGGGGACGCGACGGGGCTGGCGGACGGGGCTGGCGGACGGGGCTGGCGGACTGGGACGCGACGGGGCTGGCGTACGGGGGCGTAACAGGGCTGGCGTACGGAGCTGGCGGATTGCAGGGCGGCGACGAGGGGACGCAACGGGTAGGGGAAGGGGAGGCGACGAAGTGGGGACGCGACGGGGAGGCAACAGGGAAGGGACGCAACGGGGAGGCGACGGGGAAGGGACGCGACGGGGAGGCCTGCGGGGCGACGGGCTACGGGGGGGGGGGAGCGCCCGTCAACGCGCGCGCGATTCAGGGGCCCGCGGGGGCCTTTCTAGGTCGCGACGTGGGGGGACCCGCGAGGGTCCTTCTAGTTCGTGATTCGGGGGCCCGCGGGGGCCTTCCTAGGTCGCGACGTGGGGGGGACCCGCGGGGGTCCTTCTAGCGCGCAATTCGGGGGCCCGCGGGGGCCTTCCAAGGTCGCGACGTGGGGGGACCCGCGGGGGTCCTTCTGGCGCGCGATTCGGGGGCCCGCGGGGGCCTTCCTAGGTCATGACGTGGGGGACCTGCGGGTTCCTTCTAACTCGCGATTCGGGGACCCGCGGGGGTCTCTCTTTAGTGCGCGATTCGACGTGGGGGGGGGGGTGCTGGCGCTAAGGGGTGACCAGGCACTACGGGTAACGCGTTACAAACGGCGAGCGCAGGGCGGTAGGCCCATGGGAATCGAACTACTCTATACCATGTTAACGAGGTAACGGAATAATGAATGATGAAATCAAGGGCATACAAGGGTTGATATAGCAATCCCTAACCCTAGTGCTAGGATAAATGTAACGCAATGTAGAACACCTAGACTAAACTAACAAACTATAACAATTATAGTTTGACAGTTATCTCCGCAGAGGTGCTACCGGACGCGCGACCGAGGGTAGAGGGGTAGCGTGATACATACCTGACGGGGCAGGACCAGGGGGGAGCGGGGGTACCAGAGGAACGGGAGCAAGAGGAGGAGAGGGGGCGAGGAAAAAGGGAGGAGGGGGAACTGGGAGACCTCGACAGGGGTAGCGGGCGTAGTAGGACACTGACTCGTCAAACCGGACGTCACGGGAGTCGAGGGGCGGGTGGTAAAACACGTAGTTAGGAGAGTCCAACCAAGGAAGACACATGGGATGGCGCGAGCCGAGAGCTTGTCCGCCGAGGTGTCGCGGACAAGCGCAAGGCAGCCCCAGATATGAAACTTCGACGCAACACCAGGGGACCCGGTCCAAAGAAAGGTCGGTGAATCCCATGGCCGTGAGACACGAGGCCAGAGGTTTAGCTGGTGGGCAGCGTAGCGAACCGCATAGGGCCATAGAAAATGGGGCGCACGGCATGGATCATGGAGGTGCGGGCGATCTCCATGACCAAGCCAACGCGGCGCTCAACAACCCTATTCTGCAATTGGGACTCCGGAAGCGTCCAGGGTGTGTGATGCCCTGCTCGCCGCAGAACCCGGCAAGTACGCCGGAGCGGAACTCACCCCCACGGTCGGAATGGAGACCTCGGACACGACTACCACGAGTGCCCTCAGTGGCCAGGAGCCACCGGATCAGCGTAGAATCACCTCAGACTTCTTCGCGAGAGGAAACACAGTGGTGTACATGGAGTAGTCGTCAACGACCACCAGAAAGTAGCACTCCCGCTCGGGCCCAGCACGAGGGGCTGGGCCCCAGACGTCCAAGTTGAGGGTCTGGAAGGGAGCTGTGGCGGGACGAAGGGAGGAGGAGTGAGGAGTGGCGCGCAGCCGACCCTCGATGCAAGGAGTGCACGGCGGCGCAGGCGAACGAGGGAGCGACTCAAAGGCCCGCGGGAGACCAGAGACAAGACGCTGGCTGGCCATGCTACGGAGGCGTGGGGGGGACAGGTGACCAAGACAGTGGTGCCACGAGACTGTCGGGTGAGAGAGTGACCGACAAGAGCAAGACGCAGCAACCAGAACGGACACAGCAACCTGACCGGACACAGCAACCTGACCGGACACAGCAACCTGAGGGGACGCAGGAACCTGGGAGCGCTCAGTATGCACAATGTAGAGACCGGAGTGGGGCTCCCTAGTGAACGTGGCAAGAACAACACCGGTGGCAGCGTCCGTGCAGACCGCAGTCCTCCCGCCCCCTAGAAAGGTAACTGTGATCCCTCTATCCTGGAGGTATCCAACACCCACCAAGTTCCGAGTGAACCAGGGGATGTGGAGACCTCTAAGGACACCAGAGGGGACCACAGGGCACAGGAGGGTGGTGGAGCTGCATGCAATGGCTGGTACTGAGGTAGGATCAACAAAAGCTACCAGAACAGAAACAAGGAGTGGAGTGAGAGTCGTGTGATCGCGGAAGAAGCACTGGGACGCGCCAGAGTCCAGCGTGAAGGACAGAAACACCTCAGCCGGAGGTGTACCTGGTCTGGTAGCTACACAAGCACATAGTGCAGCAACACAAGCACCTAGACTAGAAAGACAAAAGTATACACTAGCAACAAGCAAGGATCCTAGTCTAGGAACACGCGAGCAAACAGATCCATCAGCACTATAGTCAACATCAGCATACAAAGCATACTGACGAGCATCGTCCATAGACATTTCATATACAGGGACCTTACGGGCTAGCAGATGTGCCCAGCGCGGGGTGCATCCCCCGTGACCGTGACGTGCATGGTAGAGGTCATCGAGGCGGCGGAAGCACCGCGCTGCAGAGTGGTCGTCGCGCCCGCAGACACAAGGACTGCCCATTCCCGTAAGGATCCAGTAGTCGCAGGGGCCGGAGTCGCGCCCAGGGGGGCGGGGGGCCCAGCTGGCAGTGCTGCCGCTGCGGCTAGTGCTCCCCGGGTGCCCTCCAGGTCCCCACTGCTGCGGGGGCCCCCACTGTGAAACATGCGGCGGCACCTGCCGCCGCTGCTGTCTCTGCTGCTGCTGCTGTCTCTGCTGTGGCTGCTGTTGCTGTGGCTGCTGCTGCTGAGCCCCCGCACCACCGCTGGCGGCAACACCTCCAGCTGGTGGGCCCGCCGGTCCAGCACCTCCTCCAGAGCTCCCTCCTCCAGGTGCACCAGAACCGCCGCCGCCGCCACCACTACCCCTCCCAGCGCCACCTCCGCCACCGCCACCTCCGCCACTGCCGCCACCCCCCTTCCCACCTTTCTTGCAAACCTTGCCTCGTTTCTGCCAGTCAACGGCAGAAACAGCTGTAGTCTCCTCAGAGACAGACACCGCAGCAGTGGCACGAGTAGTAGTGAAGGTGTGGAGCTGAGGGACAGCACACCCCTCAAAGAGTCGAGGAGCGACTGCGTCAGTGGCAGAGGCAACATAGAGGAGGTTACTCTCGATCTTCTCAAGAGTGCTCTCAAGAAGAACGATCGTAAGCTCACTAGAGGGCCTCGGAAGAAGTGCGTCACGGGCAAAGGAGAGGCGGTCAGGGAGGCGAGTGACTAACCAGTGAATGGTGAGCCACATAGGAGGGGGGGGCAAGGAGAAGCTGAGCCTCAGTGCAGGCCACACGGAAGCTAGTGTCAAGGGAACGCAGGTGAGTGGCAAGGTCGGAGACACTCGCAAACGAGCCAAGGTCGGGAAACACAAAAGGCATGAGGAGGCAGCTGAGGGAGGCAGAGGAAGGGATCGAATAACGCGCAACAATAGCATCATAACACCCCTTCGTAGTCTCCACCTGGGAGAATTGAACGGCCTCAGTCGGTGGGAGAAGGTCTGTTAGTGTGAGAGCAGCCGCAACGTCACGAGAGTCCCAAACGTCACGTGCCAAGAAAAGGATGTCGTAGTCCGCCTGCACGTCGGCAGTGGGAGCGGGCTCAGCAAGCAGGGGGTCGGGACTCCGGGGGGCCTGGAGAGCGCCGGACACGTGAGCGTACAGGGTGGCACCGTCCTGACGCTGACTGGTGAGGAGGCGCTGAGCCTGGCGGAGCCAGGTACTAAACTCGATGGGGCGGCCCTCCGAATCAAAACGAAGGCGGCGGGAGGACTCCATAATGGAGGCTAGGCTAGGAGCGGCTGGAGCACGGAGCAAACGGAGCTAGGAGTGAGGAGCGAGAACAGCGAGGAGCGCCAGGTGGAACTAGGCGAGGTACGCCCGGAGTACGGTGCCAACTGAGCTAGGAGCGAGGAGCGAAAACAGCTAGGAGCGCCAGGTGAAACTAGGCGAGGAACGGTCGAACCGAGGAGGAAACTGAGCTAGGAGCTAGGAGCTAGGCGCTAGGAGCGAGGAGTGGCTGGAGCTAGGAGTTGCCAGACTAGGAGCGGTCGGAGCTGGGAGAGCCGAGCTACGGACGAGCGGAGCTGGGAGCCAGCGGAGTGAGGGGCGCCAGGTCTGAAAGCCGGCGGTCGGAAACCTAGGCTAGGAGGAAACATTGAAAACCTAATCCGTGGAACATAGGTATGCATGGTTAATGATTTTGTAGGCACTCTCAAGGTTTCTTTCTTGCAAATGATGTGTCTGAAGATGTAGTGCTTTCATGTACCCGTAGCTAATATTGTGGCTCTGACACAGGCCCTCTAGATTCGTATTGGACCAGGCTGATCCGTCAGCCTTGGTACAGAAAAAAAAAAAAAACGCTGACATCTTGGGAAAAAAACGCTGAAAAATCAGCGTTCGTACAAAAAATACGCTGATTTTGTATGTTTGCGTGTTTTTTTTTTCAGAAGTACAGGTTACAGAATCGAAGTGTAACATTCTTCCTTGCTGGTTTGATTAAGTTCTGAGTTGTAAATCCGAGTTGCGCGGAAAATGAATAACGAAGCTGTTACTACCGTCATCGCCCGGATATAAGACATATATGTCTTATCTTATACACTAGAAAAAAGGTTAGGGTTGTCTTGCTTTTGGGGAGGTTTTGGGTGTCTTATAGGTTGTCAGTAGTGCTGCACTGTGAGATCCCCGATTGATCCTAGGGGGGTTACAGGCATGTTAGTCTGGGGACAGGGCCTCATAAGTCCGGATTTTTACCCTGATTTTCTGTTTTTTCAGGGTTTAGGGTTTAAGTAACCATGAACTTTCAGCCTTATATATTTAACGACCCTGCATTTTCAGTGTTTTTTGTTTCGCAACACTGATTTTCCAGAGTTTCGGGCCTAGGATACACTGATGAATCAGTGTTGTATCGAATTGGACCCTGAATCGTGATTCTTGCAATTACGCCGTCATTGGTTGGTTGTCTCTGCAGCAATGCATTCTCTCAGCTTCCACTTGCCTTATTTTGGCCGTGCGGCGCACCTAGCTAGGCCTGGGTACAGTCTCCTCTCCTGCTTCCTTTGTCTTCCAGGGCGGAAGGTCCACCAATTTTTGCCCGGCTGCTACATAGACGCAAAAATCAGTGTAACAAAGAGTAGGAACACTGATTGATCAGCGCTTTTTTTTAGCAACACTGAAAATTCAGTGTTTTTAAGATGACGACATTGCAAATCAGTGTTTAGCCTCCAAGGAACCATGCGTGATCAGGGTGCCCCAAAACCAATCTGAGGCCCTGCCTGGGGGGGTTTGGGCGCACGGACCCGCATTTGGAACAAGCCTTTTATTCACAGTGGTCTAGTGGCTGGGATTCTGACATGGTACCAGAGCGGTCTTGGGTTCGAATCCGGTGTATGCACATGCAAGCCGTTGACGCTGTGCTGAGTCCTGGGCCTCCCAGTGTGGAGGGGTGTCAGTAGAGCTGCACTGTGAGATCCCCGATTGATCCTAGGGGGGTTACAGGCAGGGCTGTCCGTAGGATCTGAGGACGCCTGATGCATCAGACGCCCCCCCCCCGGGCATTAGACATGGTTTTGTCTGATGCGACTGGAAAATCAGATTTACCAAAAAAAACCTGGCTGATTATCAGACAAATAGACAAAAAAAAATCTGCTAGCGACAACCCTGGTTACAGGCATGTTAGCCTGGGGGTTTTGGGCGCACCTACCCACATTTGGAACAAGCCCTTTTATCCCAGTGGTATAGTGGCTGGGATTCTTACATATGTTTTATAAATGGACAATTATTATATGTATTCTGTAACATTTACAAAGTCTGTACAAACCACCCAATTGACAGATTCATTAAATTCGGCCGTGGTAGGGGTGATGCATGCGTTGCCATCACGTGCCACGTGAGGGACGCATCAAAGCTGCCTGTGCTGGCAAAATCCCTCCCTGCTGGCAGCATCTTACCCGTCAAATTCGTGTTTTGCAAGGATAAAATGTACGCTCTACTGCAATTTTCACTATAGTACATTAGAGTTTCGATTATAAGACACATATGTCTTAACTCGTACACGTACAAAGGTATCTTATAATCGGAAACACCCAAATATAAGAAACTCTGAAGAGTAGGCTAGCGGAAGTGATCGACGATTAGGAAACAAGGTACAAATAAGAATGTCGAGAATGTTGTGTATCCTCTCTAGTGTGTGCCTCACTGTAGACTAACATGCACATTTGATATTTGACACACCTCCATAGGCTAAGTGAGGGATAGCAAGAGAGAGCAAGAAACACAGATGGTCACAAGACCAGTCAAGAGAAGCAACGAAACAAAGCTCAGGGTGGATCACAAAGTCACCACACAGTCCAAGCACAAGCAAAGGGCCACATGGGCAGTTCAAGAGTTCATAAGTTTATATAAAAACAAGAACACACATAGCAAGAAGCAAGAGGCAAGACTACAGCAGTTGAGGGCCTGCCTCAACAAGGCCTAACTGCAGACAGAACCTGTGGTGGTCACTAGGCGTTAAGGCCTTAGTGAAGATGTCTGCTATGTTGGCCATTGAGGCCACGAAGTTTAAACGAGCCTGACCGCGTCACTGCAACTCTCGCGTGAGAAAGTATCTCACATCGATGTGCTTCACTCTGCCCTCCAGTCGAGGCTCTCAACAGAGGAGGATCATGGCCTTGTTGTCAGCGAACAAGGTCGGTGCCGAGCGAGGCCTCTCACCAAGGTCAGTGAGCAAGAAAGTCAACCAACAAAGCTCTTGCGCAGCCATGGAACCAGTGTAGATCTCTGCCTCTGCGTTGGACTGTGCCACAAACGACGACCGAGTAGACCTCCACGACATAGCTCCAGCACCCAAACTGAAGCAGTAGCCCTGAGTAGACCGCTGGGTCTCCACGTCGTCGGCGTAGGAAGAGTCACAGTGACCGGTCAGTGCAACTGGCTGTGTCCCTCCAAGCACAAGCCCCATGCTTGATGTAGTCGCCAGGTACTTCGCCACCCTCACAGCAGCTGTCCAGTGAACAGGACGGTGTCTCCCGGGCGCAACAAAGCGAGAGAGCACGCTGAGGGGAAAAGCGAGGTCGGGACGAGTACAAGTCATCAGGTATATGAGGCAGCCCACAAGCTCTACGTAGGGACCACTGAACTCAAAGGGATCGTCCGGAAAAGGGACGGTGAGTCTGTGGTCAACGGCAAGAGGAGTGGGCTGTGTGGTGGAGAACTGGAAGTCGAACCGCCGAAGGACCTGCTGCACCATGTGTGACTGAGTCAGAGTGATGGTGCGAGCGGCTCTGTCCCTGGTGATCTGCAAGCCAAGGTAGCGGCGTAGTTCACCGAGGTCAGTGCATGTGTGTCTCTTCTGCAGTTCGGACTTCACCTCAGCCAGAGAAACCGTGTCAGCCGTAGCGAAGACCAAGTCGTCAATGTAGACAAGGACAAAGAAAGGGGTGGAGCCTCTGCGAACAAACAGCGACGGGTCGGTGGAACGAAGGGCGGAACCTGAGGTCAGCAAGAGTGGTGCGTAGCGTGTCGTGCCACTCACGGGGCGACTGGCGGAGACCGTAGACTGGTCGTCTCAGACTCCACTGGGTCTCAGGTGGGAAAGTGCATGTGAAGCCAGGAGGACGTCGCAGCCATATCTCCTCGTGCAAGCGGCCCTGGAGAAAGGCAGTGGAGAAGTCGAGGGAGTGCTTCTCTTAGTCTTGCTGTGCTGCTACGTGAAGTAAAACCCGAAGAGTAGTCATCTTCGAGGTCTGGGCGAAGGTCTGGAAGAAGTCAACTCCCTCACGCTGACTGAAGCCCCTAGCCAAGTAGCGTGCCTTGAACACAGGCGGTGATCCATGCGACCGCTTCACCTTGAAGAGCCACATGCCATCGACTACGTTTGCCCTGGGCGGGGGAACTGCGTCGACGTAGGTGCCTGTGGATCTCCAAGACGCTATCTCTGAGTCCATGGCGGCTTTCCACTGAGAGGCCCACTCCCCTGACACTGCCTCACGGTACGTGCGAGGAATCGATATGTCAGGGGCGTCGTGGTCTCCCTCAGGGGATAGCAGCATGGCACAGAGAGAGGGAGACACGCCTGCCAAGAACTCCAGCTCAAACTGCCTGTCCTCTAGGATGTCATAGCCAAGGGCAAACTCACCCCCGGCGGACAGAGGACGGGCAGGCGGAGCAGCCACTACACGCGTGGCGAAGTCAAGGCGGCGGGTGGCAGCAAAGTCAGCAACAGCAGCAGTAAGAGCCGAGACAGATGACGGATAGGCACGAGGGTTGGTGACAAGAGAGGCGAGAACACGTGAGACAACATGACGAGCAGCACGGTAGTAGTCAGAGACAGGAGTAGAGGAGACCGGAAGAGACGACGCAGGTGGAGACGGGAGAACAGAAGCAGACGGAGAACGACGACGACTAGAACAAAGGAGGGCATTGCGGAGGTTGTCAGAGGGAGACGAGGGACGAGCACCTCCAGAGCGAGCACCTCCAGTGCCAGCACCTCCAGCTCCAACACCTCCTAAGTCCACCAGAACCTGTCGCGGAAGTGCCGAAGGCTGCTGAGGGGACAGTGAGGAGGACTGTGGGGAGGGAGACGCCACCGGACGCACTACCGAGGGTAGAGGGGTAGCGAGATACACCTGACGAGGCAAGACCAAGGCGGGGCGGGGGTACAGGAGGAGCAGGAGGAGGAGAGGGGGCGAGGAAAAGAGGAGGAGGGGGAACCGGGAGACCTCGACAGGGGTAGCGGGCGTAGTAGGACACTGACTCGTCAAACTGAACGTCACGGGAGTCGAGAAAGCGGTGGAGGGGCGGGTGGTAGAACACAAAGTCAGGGGCGTCCACCGGGAAACCAAGGAAGACACAGGGGATGGCGCGAGCCAAGAGCTTATCTGCAGAGGTGTCGCGGACAAGCGCAAGGCAACCCCAAACACGAAAAGCCGACGCAATACCAGGGGACCCGGTCCAAAGACTGGTCGGTGAATCCCCTGGCCGTGAGACACGAGGCCAGAGGTTCAGTTGGTGGGCGGCGTAGCGAACCGCGTAGGGCCACAGAAAATGGGGCGCACGTGTATGAATCATGGAGGTACAGGCGATCTCCATGACCAAGCCGATGCGACGCTCAGCAACCCCATTCTGTTGTGGGGACTCCGGAAGCGTTGAGGACTGTGTGATGCCCTGCTCGCCGCAGAACCCGGCAAGTTCGGAGCGAAACTAACCCCCACGGTCGGAGTGGAGACAAAGGACACGACTACCACGAGTGGCCTCAGTGGCCAGGAGCCACCAGATCAGCGTAGAAGTCACTTTAGACTTTTTTCGCCAGAGGAAATACCGTGGTGTACCTGGAGTAGTCGTCAACGACCACTAGAAAGTAGCGCTCCCTCTCGGGCTCAAGCCGAGGGGCGGGGCCCCAGACGTCCAAGTGGAGAGTCTGGAAGGGTGCGGTGGCCGGACGAAGGGAGGAGGAGTGGCGCGCAGCCAACCCTCGACGCAAGGGGTGCACGGCGGCACAGGCGAACGAGGGAGCGACGCAAAAACCCGTGGGAGACTTGAGACAAGACGCTGGCTGGCCATGCTAAGGAGGCGCGGGAGGGACGGGTGACCAAGACGGTGGTGCCACAAGACTGTCGGGTGGGCGAGTGACCAACAAGAGCAAGACGCAGCAACCTGACCGCACGCAGTAGCCTGACCGGAAGCAGCAACCTGACCGGACGCAGGAACCAGACCGGACGCTGCTACCTGGGGGGACGCAGTGTGCAGAACGAAGAGACCTGAATGGGGCTCCCTGGTGAACGTGCGGTGAAAGCATCCGTACAGATCGCCGTCCTCACGTGCGCGGGAAAGGTGACTGTGA
Organism: Closterium sp. Naga37s-1; assembly: GCA_947471745.1. NCBI lineage: Eukaryota > Viridiplantae > Streptophyta > Zygnematophyceae > Desmidiales > Closteriaceae > Closterium > Closterium sp. Naga37s-1. The sequence continues at coordinate 2,285,427 of CANJKZ010000142.1, read as the reverse complement.
TCCCACGGTCCTGAAGGTATCCAAAACCCACCAAGTTCCGAGAGAACGAGGGGATGTAAAGACCAGTGAGGAAACCAGAAGGGACAGCTGGGCATGGGAGGGTGGTAGAGTTGCGAGCGACTGCTGGTCCTGAAGTAGGATCAGCCAAGGCAACTGTGACTGGAGCAGAAAGGGGTGTGACAGTGGTGTGGTCGCGGAAGAAGCACTGAGACGCGCCTGAGTCCAGCGTGAAGGAGAGCAACGCGACAACAGTCGTCACGGCTGGACTAGTGACTACACAAGCACCTACACTGAATGCACAAGTACCTACACTAGAAACAGGCAAGGGTCCTAATCTAGGTACACGCAAGCCAAAAGATCCATACGTGACAGAATAAGCAGCATCCATAGATTTATCAAACACATGGTAACCACTACAAGACAGACCGGGCCAGATCGGTGGCATCGAGTCAGGCCCAAAACGCTCACTGTAGCATCACTGTGCAGAGTGGTCAGGACGCAAGCAGGTAGTGCCAGCACCAGGACCAGTCAGGATCCGGTACTGGCATGGGCCGACGTCGCGGCCACCGCGACGAGCACCCCAGCTGGCTGGACTGCTGCTGTAGCCAACGCTACCCGGACCACTAGGCCCCCACTGCTGCTGAGGGCGCCACTGCTGTTGAGGGCGCCACTGCTGTTGAGGGCGCCACTACTGCTTAGATTCCCACTGCTGAAACTGCCGCTGCTGCTGTCCCTACTACTGCAGTACCCTAACGGACGCCATGGTAAAGGCTAGCTGGGCGTAGGAGCGGTAGGCTAGGAGTAGCTAGAGCTAGACACGGCCAGAACGAGGAAACTCCATGCTAGGAACTACGGGCGCTAGGAGCAGCTGGAGCGGGGAGCGGCTGGAGCTAGAAGCATCTGGAGCTAGGAACGCCTGGAGCAAGGCATGGATGGAGCTAGGCACGGCTGGAGCTAGGAGTGGCCGGAGCTAGGAGCGGTTGGAGCAGGGCACAGCTGGAGCAAGGTACGACTAGAGTAAGGCACGGCTGGAGCAAGGCACGGCTGGAGCAAGGCACGGCTGGAGCAAAGCACGGCTGGAGCAAGGCACGGCTGGAGCTAGGAAAATCTAGAGCGATACTAGGAACTACCAGCGAACCAGCCTAGGAACAGTCGGCTAGGCAGGGCAGGCTAGGAGCGCCAGTCGGGGCACAAAACCGAAACGACGCCAGGAAAAGTGATTGCGGCTGCCCGCCGCCGTTAGGGATGCCAAAGGCAGGAGGCGTGCACGAGACAATGGGCACCGGTGGTAATGTGGGCGGCTATGGGCGGCAGTAGGTGAAAAATGGGCGGAATTAGGTGGTGGTGGGCGGCTAGGAGGAGCGGTGAGCGGCTGGGAGAGGCTGTGGGCAGCAAGAAGAGGCTCTGGGCGGCTAGGATGAGCTGTGGGCAGCTGGGAAGAGGTGTGGGCGATTTTTTTCTGCTGCTCGCGGCAAGTTACAGCTAGTTCTGCTCGCGCGAGCGCTTCTGCTGGCTGCGTGTAATGCAGCCGTGCGCTGCTGCGTGCGGGCAGCAGGCAGAGCGTGGCATACGCAGTGCTGCGCGTTCGTGGCTGCTGAGGCAGGCCGCTGGCCGCTAGCACTGCGGCTGCTGCTGGCGGCTGGAGGCGCTAGCAATGCGGCTGCTGCTAGCGGTTGCAGGTGCTGGCATTGCTGCTGCTGCTGGCGGCTGCAGGCGCTAGCAATGCGGCTGCTGCTGCAGCTGCAGGCGCTAGCCATGCAGTTGCTGCTGGCGGCTGCGGGCGCTGGCCACGTGCGCGCTGGCTGCCGTGCGTACAGTAGTTGCTATGCGTGCGTGCGCAGCTGCTGTGTGTGCATGCGGCGGCTGTGCGTGCGCGCAGGTCTGTTGCTGCACATGCGCGTGTGGCCTGTGCGCGTGCGGCCGGCAGGCTGTTGCACGTGTGCGGCTGCAGCTGTGCGTGCGTGCGCGGTTGTGCATGCGCGCGCGGCTGTGCGTCGCGTGCGGCTGTGCGTGTGCGTTTGACTGCTGCTGCTCATGCGCTGCCTATGTGTGCGTTCTCACCTGCTGCTAACAAACGCACGTGCGCACGACCTAGCTGGCTAGGGCGTGCGGCCTTAAGGACTAGGAGGGACGTGAGGGCTGGAGGGGAGGGAAACTACTAACTTGGGCAGTTTAGTAACTAACTAGGCCTAGGAACTTAGCTATAATACCATCTCAAAAGTAGGCTAGCGGAAGTGATCGACTAGTAGGAAACAAGGTACAAATAAGAATTTCGAGAATCTTGTGTATCCTCTCTAGTTTGTGCCTCACTGTAGACTAACATGCATATTTGTTTTTTGACAAAAACACCCCAATTAAAGGCACCCCCTGTCTTCAATTCGCCACTGTCTTATATCGGGCGTTTACGGTAATTGAAGTGGCAATACAATGACGGCACGTGATAATATAGTGACTACCCTAGCTAGGCGGGAACCTCGGGGATACGAGGTTGGGTGCAGGTTTGGCGAAGGGAAAACCGAAGGCGACGCGAGGCACCCTCGGAATCGTGGATGTCAACCGAACGTGCGAAAACCGAAAGTGTTGGGGTTGTACGCGTAGCAGTCAACCCCGATAAGGAAAATGAATTTTCCTTACACTACCCCCCCCCCCCCCCCCCCCCTAAGAAAGGTGGTCAACGTCCGCAGTGTCAGAAACCCAGTCACTAGACCACTAGGTTAAAAGGGCTTGATTTCAGTAGCGGGTCAGAACGCACATACCCCCCTAGGCTAACATCCCTGTAACCCCGCCTAGGATCAATCTGGGATCCCGAGTGCAGGTCTCTTGACACTCCTCCCACACGGGGAGGCCCAGGACACGGCACGGCGAATTCGGCAGCATGTGCGTACATGGGGATTCGAACCCGAGACCTTTGCTCTGATACAACGTTAAAATATGAAACAGCGGAATGAAATGAACTAGCAAAGCTTGGGTACAAATAGCAAATCCCAACCAAGCTGTACTCCCTACAGCATGCCTCACTACAGCCTACAATACAAAAAAAAACATTTGACACGCAGCTCGCTTTCGGGCGAGATAATTACGAAGAAGCGAAGATGCTTCAAGCGAGGCGGAAAGCACCCAAGTGTCGTCCTCACTGGTGCGGTCAGTCCAGCGGATCAAGAAATGCACGTCGCTCTTAAGAACGTAAACAACGGAAGTGGCTAGAAATGAGAAGTACAAGGAAATATGCAATGAAACCCTAAAGGGGTTGTACCCTATAGAGGCTACCCCACTACATCCTACAGAAACTAGTATAAGTAATTTGACAGTGGCGGCCGGAGGCATCAAGTCGAACATGGCGAACCAAATTTTTCGACGGGTCCATGGTTGGAATCTCGCTAGGATTTTGGCCCGTCTGAAAAACAAAAAAAAAAAAAAAAAAAAAAAAAAATCGTCTGACGCTCAGACAGGACAATTTCGCTGGTCTGAATTTTTCGGATGAAAGTTATGGCATGTCTGAAATTTCAGACGATTTTTTTTTCCACATCTGATGTGGCAACTTGCGACTTGATGACACAACAGCGCGTTAGTTGCACGCTGGCGAACAGAGCGGCGGCGGACTAGGGGGGGGCGGGCTTCGAGAGATTTGGTTTGGAGTTGTGGGGAGGGCTAGAGGGCGAGTTGTGGTTCTGTGTGGCGAGCGAGTTGTAAGGGGGGGGGATGGTTGGCAATTTGGGCTGGGCTAGGAAAGGTGTGTGGGAGTTGGGAGGGAGATTGTCCTGGAAGAGGCGCGATGGAGTTGGGGCCGTACTGTGCCCATGCTTCCTTCCAGAAATTCGACGTGAACTTCGGGTCGCGGTCGCTGATGATCGCAGACGGTGTTAAAATAGCTAGGGGAAAGATGTCGATTAGGTCAAAGGGGGGGGGGGGGTACAAGAAGGATGTCGAGAGAATCAATGTACCCCCTAACATGCAATTCACTACAATCTAAACTAGTATATGGAATGTAACTTTGACACACCCCCATAGCCTGAGTGAGATGCATCAAAACGACCAAGACAAGGAAGTGGTCACAAGACCAGTCACGAGAAGAAACACAGCAAGCTCAGGGTGGATTACGAAGTTAACACACAGTCTGAGCACAAGCAAGCGGCCACAAGGCCAGTCCACATGCAGTGAAATATTAGAACAAGCAGTACATTGATCACAACCTTACAAGAGTAGGTATGCAGGTGTATATATATAGATCACAGTACAATGCAAAGTCAAGAGACAAGCAAGTGAGGCAGAGTGGGCACAAGCCCAAGAGTAGTGCAGAAACGCTGATGATCACCAGAACCCAGGGCCTTGGTGAAGATATCAGCAGTGTTGGCCTGTGAGGCCACGTAAGCAAGTCGAAGCTTACCACGCTGCTGCAACTCTCAAGTGAGGAAGTAGCGAAGAGCAATGTGCTTCGTTCTGTGCTCCAGTCTCTGCTCCCGACACAAGGCAATCATGGCCTTGTTGTCGATGTGCAAAACCGGATGAGAACGAGGCCGCTCACCCAAGTCTATCAGTAAGTAGGTCCGCTAGCGTAACTCCTGTGCAGCCATAGCCCCAGCGTACATCTCGGCCTCACAGCTGGAACTAAGCACAGAAGACGAGCGGGTGGACCTCCACGAGACAAAACCAGCGCCGAGACTGAAAGTGTAACCATGTGACGACCACTGAGTCTCCTGGTCGTCGGCCCAAAAAGCGTCTGAGTGCCCTGTGAGCACAACTGGGCCCTGTCCTCCAAGCTGAAGCACATGCCCGATGTATTGCACAAGTATCGCAGTACCCTCTGCGCAGCCCGGCAGAGCTCAGGGCGGTGTCTCCTGAGCGCAACGTAACGCGCTAGGATGCTGAGAGGGTACGCGAGGTCAGGTCGAGTACACGTCATCAGGTACATGAGGCAACCCAAAAGCTCTGGATACAAACCACTCGGCTCTACGGACTCGTCCGAAGGTGGAGCTGAGAGCGAGTGGCTTGTAGGCAGAGGAGCGGGCTGAGGCGAGGAGAACCGAAAGCGGAAGCGCTGAAGGACCTGGTGCACCATATGTGACTGAGTCAGAGTGATGGTGCACGCTGCTCTGTCCTGGGTGATCTGCATGCCAAGATAGCTCCGCAGTTCACGCAGGTCAGTGCAGGTGTGTCTCTTCTGCAGCTCCGCCTTCACAAGGGCCAGTGCCTCAGTGTCAGCAGCAGCAAAAACTAGGTCGTCGACGTACATGAGGATGTAGAACAGCGGCAGAGAAGGGTCTGTGCGCAGAAACAGCGACGGGTCAGCAGTCGAAGGAGTAAAGCCAAGAGCAGCAAGCGTCGTCCTCCGTGTGTCGTGCCACTCGCGGGGCGCGTGGCGGAGACCTTAGACTTGCCGCCGGTGGCTCCACTGGGTACCCTTAGGCAGCCTATGCTGCTGCTGAATCTGCTGGGGGCAGCCTATGCTGCTGCTCGTTCTGATGGGGGCAGCCTATGCTGCTGCTGGGTATGCTGGGGGCAGCCTAAGCTGCTGCTGGTGCGCTGGCGGCAGCCTAAGCTGCTGCTCGTGCGTTGGGGGCAGCCTTTGATGCTGCTGGTTCTGCTGGGGGTAGCCTATGCTGCTGCTGGTTCTGCTGGGGGTAGCCTAAGCTGCAGCTGGTTCTGCTAGGGGCAGCCTATGCTGCTGCTGGTTCTGCTGGGGGCAGCCTATGCTGCTGCTGGTTCTGCTGGGGGCAGCCTAAGCTACTGCTGGTGCGCTGAGGGCAGCCTATGCTGCTGTTGGTTCTGCTGGCGGCAGTCTAAGCTGCTGCTGGTGGAAGTCTAGGCTGCTGCTAGTGCGCTGGCGGTAGTGGAAGCTGCTGCTGGTGCTACTGGCGGCAGTGGAAGCCGCTGCTGGCGCTACTGGCGGCAGTGGAAGCTGCTGCTAGTGCTACTGGCGGCAGTGTACGCTGCTGCTGGTGCTACTGGCGGCAGTGGAACCTGCTGGTGGTGCTACTGGCGGCAGTGTAAGCTGCTGCTGGTGCTACTGGCAGTATTGTAAGCTGCTGTTGGTGCTACTGGCGGCAGTGGAAGCTGCTGCTGGTGCCACTGGCGGCAGTGTATGCTGCTGCTGGTGCTACTGGCGGCAGTGGAAGCTGCTGCTGGTGCTACTGGTGGCAGTGTAAGCTGCTGCTGGTGCTACTGGCGGCATGGTAAGCTGCTGGGGAGGCGGGTTTCAGCGTGGGGCGGCGGTTGCAGGTGTGGGGCGGCGGGTTTCAAGTGTGGGGCGGCGGGCTCAGGTGTGGGGCGGCGGGTTTCAGGTGTGTGGCGGCGGGTTTCGGGTGGGGCGGCGGTTTCAGGTCGTGGGGACGGTCAAGGTAGCGGGCGACGGGTGGGGAAGGGCGGGGCTAACGGTTGTGACGTGCGCGCGACTGCTGCTGCGCATGCGTACGATCACGGCGTACGTGCGCGCGGCTGCGCGTGCGGCTAATTCTGCGCGTGCAGCTACGCGCGTCCGTCTGCTGCGCGCTAGCGGGCTGGCGGGCAACGCGCGGGGAAAAAACAGGTGGTGCGCGGGGGCGACGGGGGGCGCAATCTACGGGCACTACGGGGGCGCGATCTACGGGCGACGGGGGTGCGATAGACGGGCACTACGTGGCAGGGCACTTCGGGCTACGAGGCACTACGGAAACGGGCGGGGGACGGGACGGTGGGCCCTTATGATCGTTCGCTCTATACCATGTTACGATATCAATTACTGAATGAATTGACCAAGGAAAATGAGAAACAAGCAAGATATAGCAAGCGTAACCCTAACCCTAGGAAAACATAAAGTACACCTAGACTAACACAAATATGCTATCACAAATATAGCTTGACTGTGGTGACACTGGAGGTGCAGACTCTGGGGGTGCTGGTCCTGGGGGTGCTGGTTCTGGGGGTGCTGAGTCTAGGGGGTGCTGGTTCTGTGGGTGCTGAGCGTCCTAGTGGTGGTGGAGTCGTGGGTGCTCCTGCTGGAGGTTCTGGGGGTGGACAGCAGCAGCAGTCTCGTCGGCAGGAAACTCTCTCGCCGCAGCAGCTTCGCGAGTGGGTTATTCGGCGAGGCCGCTCTGGTGGCGGAGCTGGAGCTGCTGGTGCTGGAGGTACTGGTGCTGGAGGTGCTGGTGCTGGAGGTGCTGGAGCTGGAGGCGCTGGTGCTGGAGGTACTGGTGCTAGAGGTGCTGGTGCTGGAGGTGCTGGTGCTGGAGGTGCTAGAGCTGGCGGTGCTGGAGGTGATGGTACTGGAGGTGCTGGTGCTGGAGGTGCTGGAGCTGGAGGTGCTGGAGGTACTGGAGCTGGAGGTGATGGAGGTGCTGTTACTGGAGGTACTGGAGCTGGAGGTTCTGGTACTGAGGGTACTGTGCAGCGGCGACCGTTTTTCTTGCCTCAGCCGCAGTCGTCGCTGCTACCACCTGACTCGGCGCTTCGCCAGGTTCTTATTCTTCCGTCTTCCACTAGCCTTACTCCACCTCTACAGTGTCCTCCGCCTGACCTGTCACAACCGCAGTTACAGCCTGACTCCCCTCTGCCTGCTCCTTCTCCTTACACTGAGCAGATAAACTCCCTGACCGAGCGTCATGAGCCTGCGTCTCGTCCTGCCTCGCATGTTTGCACTGTTCGTCGTGCTCGTCGTGTTCGTCCTCCACCAGTCCCCGACACACATACTCTGTTCCACAGCGTGTTGACCTGTCGTCTCCTCCGGCGTCCTCTCTTCCTGATGTTCCTGACCCTGAGTCTGACCTTGCTCGTGCTGCTAGTCCTACTGTCACGCGTGTCCTGGCCACACTTGTCACTCACCCTTCCTTTGAGTCTACTGCGTCGTCTGCCTTAGTCACTGAGCTCGTTGACTTTGCTGCTACCTGTCGTCTCGACTAATTCGCGAGTCTTGTCACTTAGTATGAGTCTGACTGTCCTCTGTCCGTCGGGGGTGAGCTTGCTCTTGGCAGTGACGTCCTTGAGGACAGGCAGTTTGAGCTGGAGTGCCTCGCGGCTGCTGTACCTCATCTCGCTGCCATGCTGCTTTGCCCTGAGGGAGACCCGGATGTACTAGACATCCCGACCCCGCGCTCTTACCCAGAGGCGATCTCGGGTCAGTACTTCTCTCTGTGGCAGACAGCCATGGATGTAGTGTTGGCTTCCTGGAAGTCCACAGGCACCGACGTCAACGCAGTTCCCCCTCTTGGGGCGAACATAGTCGATGGCATGTGGAATTTCAGGGTGAAGCGGCCGTCGGGTTCACCGCCTGCCTTCAAGGCGCGTTACGTTGCACGAGGCTTCAGTCAGAGACAGAAGGTCGACTTCTTCCAGACCTTCTCCCCCACCCCGCAGATGACCACTCTTCGGGTGTTACTGCACGTTGCAGCACAGCGTCACTACGAGCTCCACTCGCTTGACTTCAGCACAGCTTTCTCGCAGGGCAGCGTTCACGAGGAGATCTGGCTGCGCCGCCCACCTGGCTTCACTGGGTCGTTTCCTGAGGATACCCAGTGGAGCCTCCGGCGGCCAATCTACGGTCTCCGCCAGGCGCCCCGTGAGTGGCACGACACACTGAGGACTACACTTGTGGCTCTTAGGTTTGCTCCTTCAACTGCTGACCCGTCACTGTTTCTGCGGACCGACCCTTCTCTGCCGCCGTTCTACATCCTCGTGTACGTCAACGACTTGTCTTTGCTACTGCTGGCACTGGGGCACTGGCCCTTGTGAAGGCGGAGCTTGAGAAGAGACACACCTGCACTGACCTGGGTGAGTTGCAGAGCAATATTGACCTGCTGATCACGTGGGACAGAGCACGGCGCACCATCACTCTGACTCAGTCACACATGGTGCACCAGGTCCTTCAGCGCTTCGGCTTTCAATTCTCCTCGCCAGAGGCCACTCCTTTGCCTACATGCCACTCGCTCTCAGCTCCACCTTCGGACGAGTCCGTAGAGTCGTATGGTCAGTATCTAGAGCTTGTGGGCTGCCTTATGTACCTGATGATTTGCACTCGACCTGACCTCGCGTACCCTCTCAGCATCCGGGCGCGCTACGTTGCGCCCAGGAGACACCGACCAGAGCACTGGCTGGCTGATAAGAGGGTGCTTCGTTACTTGTGCAGTATATCGGGCATGGGGCTTGTGCTTGGAGGACGGGGTCGAGTTGTACTCACTGGACACTCAAACGCTTCTTGGGCCGACGACCAGGAGACCCAGCGGTCATCACAGGGTTACACTTTCAGTCTTGGCGCTGGTTCTGTCTCCTGAAGGTCCACCCGCTAGTCTTCTGTACTTAGTTCCAGCTGTGAGGCCGAGATTTACGCTGGGGCTATGGCTACCCAGGAGTTACGCTGACTGACCTACTTGCTGACAGACTTGGGTGAGCGGCCTCGTTCTCCTCCAGTTCTGTACGTCGACAACAAAGGTCACGATTGCCTTGTGTCGGGAGCAGAGACTGGAGCATAGAACGAAGCACATTGCTCTTCGTTTCTTCCTCGCTCGAGAGTTACAGCAGCATGGTCAGCTCTGCCTTACTTACGTGGCCTCACGGGCCAGCACTGCTGATATTTTCACCAAGGCCCTTGTGTCTGGTGATCATCAGCGTTTCTGCACTGCTCTAGGCCTTCTGCCTACTTTGCCTCACTTGCTTACCTCTTGACTTTGCCTTGTACTGTGATCTACATATATATAGCTGCATGCTTGCTCTTGCTAGGTTGTGATCACTGTACTGCTTGTGCTTTTATAACTCTGCAATTGTGGCCTGACTTGCTAGGTTGTGAACTGGCCTTGTGGCCACTTGCTTGTGCTCGAAGTGCGTGGTGATCTTGAGATCCACCTTGAGCTTTGTTTTGCTTTGGTTATTCTCTTGACTGGTCTTGTGACCGTTTGTTGTGTTTGCTATCCCTCACTTAGCCCTATGGGGGTGTGTAAAAACCATATGTGTTTGTTATCTCATGAGTGGGGTAGCCCATAAGGGGTACAACCCATTAGGGTTAGCACTTGTACCCAACTCTCTCATAGTTCATACATTCCTGCTCGTTAGATTCTGACAGCTACGTGGGTACCGGCGGAGTCCTTGTTGGCTAGCAAAATCTGCCAAAAGAACCAATCTGTGCTGATGGTTGGTGTGCGTGCACTGGTGCTTACGAGGGAAAACCGCGCTGCAGGGCGGGACACCAGTCAAGTGCCACCGCTAATCTCGGGTGTCGGCGCCAAACAGGTACATTGAATCAGAGTCAGTACGCGTTTGTACTCTGAAGGATCAGAGTACACTCCCGAAAAAAACCTGAAATATCAGACTTAGCTTTAAATAGAAAAGCTGAAACATCAGAGTTGGTCCCCTAAAAAAAATCTGAACTTTCAGAGTAGCCTTAAAAAAATATCTGAAATATCAGAGTTGTCAAAACGTGAAGGTAAGAAATGGACTAGAATGAGGACAGTACTGGATTGTATAGTCCTAACCCAAAGTGTTGTACCCTTTAGGGTATGCCCCACTACAGCCTACATAACAAATACACATTTGACACACCCCCATAGGCAAAGTGGGGGATAGCAAACACAACCAACGGTCACAAAACCAGTCAAGCAAGAGAACAAAGCAAAGCAAAGCTCAAGGTGGATCCCAAGATCACCACGCATTCTGAGCACAAGCAAGGGGCCACAAGGCCAGTTCACATGCAGAGTTTATAATAGCAAGAGCAGTACACTGATCACAACTTAGCAAGTGTAAGCATGCAGGAACTCTCATATATATCAGTGTACAACAAGAGCAAGATCAAGAGACAAGCAAGTGAGGCAGAGTGGGCACAAGCCCAAGAGCAGTGCACAAACGCTGATGATCACTAGACCTAAGGGATTTGGTGAAAACATCAACAGTGTTGGCCCGAGTGGCCACGTAAGCAAGACGAAGCTGACCACGCTGCTACAGCTCTCGCGTGAGGAAGTAACGGAGAGCAATGTGCTTCGTTTTGTGCTCCAGTCTCTGGTCTAGACACAAGGCAATCATGGCCGTGTTGTCGACGTACAGAACTGGAGGAGAACGAGGCCGCTCACCCAAGTCGGTCAGCAGGTAGGTCAGCCACCGCAGCTCCTGTGCAGCCATAGCCCCAGCGTAGATCTCGGCCACACAGCTGGAACTAAGTACAGAAGAAGAGCGAGTGGACCTCCACGAGACAGAACCAGCGCCGAGACTGAAACTGTACCCCTGTGTCGACCGAAGAGTCGTCTGGTCGTCAGCCCAAGAAGCGTCTGAGTGGCCGGTGAGAACAACTGAACCCGGTCCTCCAAGCACGAGCCCCATGCCCGATGTGCTGCACAAGTAACGCAATACCCTCTTCGCAGCATCCCAATGCATATTTCGATGCCTACCGGGAGCCACGTAGCGAGCCAGGAGGCTGAGAGGGTACACGAGGTCAGGTCGTGTGCACGTCATCAGGTACATGAGGCAACCCACAAGCTCTGGGTACGGACTGCTCGGCTCCACGGACTCGTCCGAAGGTGGAACTGAGAGTGAGTGGCCGGTAGACAAAGGAGTGGGCTGTGGCGAGGACCACGTGAAGTCGAAGCGCTGAAGGACCTGCTGCACCATGTGTGACTGATTGAGGGTGATGGTGCGGCGTTCTCTGTCCCTGGTGATCTGCAAGCCAAGGTAACTCCGCAGGTCACCCAGGTCAGTGCAAGTGTGTCTCTCCTGCAGCTCCGCCTTCACTAAGGCCAGAGCCTCAGTGTCAGCAGTAGCAAAAACCAAGTCGTCAACGTACACAAGAACGTAGAACGGCGGCAGAGAAGTGTCTGTGCGCAGAAACAGCGAAGGGTCAGCAGTCGAGGGAGCGAAGCCAAGAGCCACAAGTGTAGTCCTCAGTGTGTCGTGCCACTCGCGGGGTGCCTGTCAAAGGCCGTAGACTGGTCGCCGAAGACTCCACTGGGTACCCTCAGGAAACGACCCAGTGAAGCCACGTGGACGGCGCAACCAGATAGCCTCGTGAAGGCTACCCTGCAAGAAGGCTGTCGAGAAGTCGAAGGAGTGCAGCTCGTAGTCTCGCTGTGCTGCAACGTGCAGTAGCACTCGAAGAGTGATCATCTTCGGGGTGGGGGAGAAGGTCTGAAAGAAGTCGACCCCCGCACGCTGACTGAAGCCTCGAGCAACGTAACGCGCCTTAAAGGCAGGCGGAGAACCCGGCGGCCGCTTCACCCTGAAAATCCACATGCCATCGACTATGTTCGCCCCAGGTGGGGGAACCTCGTCGACGTAGGTGCCTGTGGACTTCCAGGAAGCCATCTCTGCGTCCATGGCTATCTGCCTCTGAGAGGAGTACGGACCCGTGATCGCCTCTACGTAAGTGCGCGGGGTCGGGATGTCCAGTGCATCCGGGTCTCCCTTAGGGCAAAGTAGCGAGGACGCGAGATGCGGTGCAGCGGCCGCGAGACACTCAAGCTCAAACTGCCTGTCCTCAAGAGCGTCACAGCCAAGGGCAAGCTCACCCCCGACGGTCGGAGGACAGGAAGAGTAAAAAACAAGACTCGCAGCGTAGTCAAGGCGGCACAAAGCTACAAAGTCAACAAGCTCAGCAACTAAGGTAGACGTAGCAGCAGACTCAAAGGAAGGGTCAGTCACAACTGTGGCAAGGAGACGAGTGACAGTCGGATTGGCAGCATGGACAAGGTCTGACGCAGGGTCAGGAACGTGAGGAAGAGAAGACGCCTGGGGAGACGGCAGGACAACACGCTGTGGAACAGAGGAAGGATGAAGTGCCATGTGGTGTGTGCTTGGCACAGCTGGAGCACGAGGATGGACAACACGACGTCCGCGAATGTGGAAGCACGAGTCTCAGTCTCACGACGCTCAGGAGTGGAAGCACGGGTCGCAGGCTCACGACGCGCAGTCAGGGACGCAGTGACCTCAGTGTGAGGAGCAGGAGCAGGCAGCGAGGAGCCAGGCAGTAGCTGTGGCTGAGACTGGTCAGTCGGTGGGAACAGTAGCGGAGGAGTAGTACCAGGAACCGGGAACTCAGTAGCAGCAGGCGGGAGACTGAGAAGGCGACTAAGCGCAGACGGATGCAACTGAGTAGTCGCACCCCCAGAACCTCCAGCTCCAGTAGTAACAGCACCCCCAGAACCAGTGCCTCCCGCTCCAGTAGTAACAGCACCCCCAGGACCAGTGCCCCCAGCTCCACCACCGGGACTGCCCCAACGAACAGCCCACTCGCGAAGCTGCAGCGGCGAGAGCGACTCCTGCCGACTAGCACCACTAACTCCAGTACCTCCAACAGCACCTCCAGTAGTACCTCCAGTGCCAGCACCTCCAGCAGTACCTGCACCTCCAGCACCAGGAACACCAGCACCAGCACCTCCAGGGCTAGCACCTACAGAACCTGAACCTCCAGCACCTCCAGCAGCACCTGTGCCTCCAGTACCAGGAACACCAGCACCAGCACCTCCAGGGCTAGCACCTCCAGCAGCACCTGTGCCTCCAGTACCAGGAACACCAGCACTAGCACCTCCATGGCTAGCACCTCGAGAACCTGCAGCTCCAGCACGTCCAGCGCCACCACCAGGACTGCCCCAACGGACAGCCCACTCGCGAAGCCGCTCCGGCGAGAGAGACGCCTGGCGACTCACACCAGGACTACCAGCAGTAGCACCACAGTAGTAGCACCTCCAGTACCTCCAGCTCTAGGAGAGCGAGCACGACTAGCTCCACCACCAGGGCTACCCCACTGGACAGCCCACTCGCGAAGCCGCTCCGGCAAGAGAGTCGCCCGCCGACGTGCACCAGTGCCACCAGTTCGAGCAACCACAGTACCACCAGTAGCAGAACCTCCAGCTCCAGCAGCGCCAGCACCTCCAGCTCTAAGACGGCTAGCTCCACCACCAGGGCTGCCCCACTGGACAGCCCACTCGCACAGCCGCTCCGGCGAGAAAGCCTCCTGCCGTCACGTAGCAGGACCACCAGTACCAGTACCTCCAGGACCTCCTGTGCCCAGAGGACACTCAACACCCCCAGAACCAGCACCTCCAGTGGTACCACCTCTTGCAGCACCAGACTCCACAGCGACAGGCTGCAGTGGCGGTGAAGACGGTCGAGGCGGAAACCCAGGAGGGACAGCGAAGCGTGCAGAGCGGCGAGGGGTCACTGTGGCAGCAGGAGTCGGGTCACCCCCCTCAGCTGGGCCAGAGGTGTCTGAGGAGACCTACAAAGGCTCAACCAAGGGCGGTGCGTTGGTGGGAAAGCCAAGGAACACGCACCGAAGAGTGCGTGGAGAGAGCTTGCCCGCAGGCAAGTCGCGGACAAGAGAGAGGGAACCCTAGACCCGAAACGCCGACGCATCACCAACCTCGCCCGTCCACCTCAAGGTGGGAGAGGTCTCCGGGTGGGAGACACGGGGCCAGAGGTTGAGCTTCTCAGCGGCGTATCGGACCGCAAACGGCCACAGAAAATGGGGAGCAGCCGCATGGATCATGGAGGTGCGAGCAACATCCATGACAAGACCAATGCGGCACTCAGCAATCCCATTCTGCTGAGGAGAGGCCGGAAGCGTGTACGACTGGACGATGCCCTCAGCACCACAGAAGTCCTCAAGGAGGCGGGAGAAAAACTCACCACCTCGGTCAGAGTGCAGCCGCAAGACAGGCAGGTCCTACTGGAACCGAGCGCGAAGCTGGAGACGAACAGTGCGGATCCAGCGGATCAAGACACCGCGAACATCCGCCTTGCTCTGCAAGGGGAAGACCGTGGTGTAGCGCGTGTAGTCGTCAACAACCAGCAAAAAGTAGCGCTCGCCACCCTGTCCAGTGACGCGGGCGGGCCCCACACGTCCATGTGCAGGGTCTGCAGAGGAGCAGTGGTAGGAGGAAACGAGGAGGAGTGAGGAGCGGCGCGCTGCCGCCCCTCGACGCAGGGAAGGCAGGGCGGTGCAAGCGACCTCGGGAGCGGGGGAAGGGACCTGGGGAGACCAGACACAAGAAGACGGGAGTGCATGCCACGCAGGCGTGGCAAGGAGGGGTGGCCAAGATGGTAGTGCCAGAGGAGAGTCTGGTGCGTGAGGAGACGACACGAATAAGACCAGGCGACCTCAACCGACGCAGCTACCTGACCTGACTCAGCTACCTGTGCGGACTCAGTGGTCAGTGTGTACAGGCCAGACCCAGGCCTCCGAGTGAACGTGGCGAGGTGCTCACCAGTGCGCAAGTCCGTACAGATCGCCACGAGCTCGCCTCCAGGCTGGGTGACAGTGACCCACTGGTCCTGGAGGACAGAGGTAGCCACCAAGTTCTTAGCGAACGAGGGGAGGTGGAGACCTGTGAGGAGGCCGGAAGGGGCCGCCGAACAGGGGAGAACAGTGGCACCACGCGCGACTACCGGGCCCCCAGAGGGGTCAGCCAGTGTGACAGGGACAGGGACTGTGAGCGGTGTGACTGTGGTGCTATCGCGGAAGAATCAACGAGACGCCCCTGAGTCGAGAGTAAAAGTGTGCAAGGCCTCCTCAGGCTCTGCACCTGTGCTAGCTGAGTCAACAGCACCAAGACTAGCAGCCTCTACCCTAGCAACTCTAGGCACACACAAGTAACAGTCCTCCTCAACACTAGCAGAAGCAGCATACATCGCATACATGCATGCCAGCATGGATCACAGCCCAGTCACAAGCAAAAACATATATGTCCTGCTTCAGCAAAGCGAGCCAATCAGGAGTCTTCATGTGCTCACCATGCTCCGCACGATACAGATCGTCGAGGCGAAAGAAGCAACGAGACTCGGTGTGGTCGGTGCGAGTGCAGGTCGCTCCAGGCTGACCTGTGCGACAGACGTACCCGCTGCGAGGTGGGCCACCTGAGCTGCCACGGCGGATCGCCCACTCGCGAAGCTGCTGCGTCGAGAGTTGCGCCTGGCGGCTCAGCTGCTGGCCACCCCCAGAGCCACCTCCACCCCCCACTGCACCACGAGTGGCCGGACCTCCAGCCGCTCCTCCTCCAGCTCCGCCCCTAGTGCCACCCCCACCCCCTCCACCACCCCCACTGCTCCCTCCACCCCCGCCTCCTCCCTTGCCGCCTCCACCTCCTCCTCCCCCACCACCTCCACCGCCACTGCCGCTGCCCCCGCCACCCCCACCACCCCCGCCACCCCCACCCTTGCCACCCTTGCCCTTGCCGCTGCGGCGCTTCCCACTAGGAGCAGAAGCAGCACCAGCCTCCTCAGCACCGAAGAGGTCAACAGCAGCAGCAGAGGCAACAGACGACGCGAGGAGGGAGGGGGAGCACCCCTCAAAGACAGAGGGGTGGGGAGTGCCACGAGAGGCAGCGACAGCTAGGGCAGCGGACTCCGCCTCTAAGAGACGGGACTCGAACGTGTCGAGGGTGATCTTCGTGGGGTCTAGGGTGAGGAAGTGGTCGCGTACAGCACGAAGGGAGTCAGGGAGTCGGGTCGTGAGAAAGTAAAGAGTGAGGTATATGGGTGGCTTGTAAAGGTGGGTTCGAGGGCAGCAGCGTAGCGGGTCTCAAGGGAGCGCAGGTGTGTCATGAGGTCGGCTACTGTGGTGAAGTCCGACAGCTCGGGAAAGAGGAACGGCAGCGCTAGACGGCCTACAGTGGTAGACGACGGGGACGAGTAGCGTGTGAATACAGCGTCGTAAAGCGCCTTGGCCGTCTTAAGCTGGCGAAAGTGGGAGCGCTGGTCTAGCGGAAGGTGGCTACGGACAGAAAGAGCGGCAGTAGCGTCACGCGACGCCCACCTGGACTGGTCTACACGAGTAGCTGTGGCAGCAGGGGCGGCTAGGGTCCCAGAGGTATGCTAAAAAAGCGAGACATCCTCCCTAGTCTGGCTCTGCAGGTACAAGTGGAGATCCTCTGACAAGGATTCGAAGTCTACCGGGTGACCCTCTCCGTCAAAGGTGAGAACAGTAGGGGTCGCCATAGCAGCAGAACGGTAGTGGCCCCAGCTGCAGTAGCAGTAGCAGCAGCAGTAGCAGTAGCAGCAGTAGCAGCAGCAGCAGCAGCAGCAGCAGCAGCAGCAGCAGCAGCAGCAGCAGCAGCAGCAAGGCAGTGCAGCGCTGTAGGGGCAGGGCAGCGCGGCTCGGGCAGGGCGGCACGGTTCGGGCAGGGCGGCGCGGCTCGGGCAGGGCGGCGCGACGCGGCGCGGTTTGGGCAGGGCGGCGCGGCGTGGCGCGGCTCGGCAGGGCACAGCGCAGCAGCGCGTGCAGCAGCATCAGCTCAGGCGCAGCAGCAACAGCAGCGCAGTGCGAGCGGCAGCAGCAGCTCAGGCGCAGCAGCGCAGCAGCGGCAGCGCGGCGGGCAGGAGCTGCGCAGCAGCAGCAGCGTATGCAGCAGCAGCAGCAGCGTACGCAGCAGCAGCAGCAGCAGCAGCAGCAGCAGCAGCAGCAGCGCGCGGCAGTGCGGTTGGCAGGGCACAGCGCAGCAGCGCGTGCGGCAGCAGTAGCTCAGGCGCAGCAGCGCGCAGGCAGTTCACGGGCAGGGGGAGCAGCGCGCGGGCAGCAGGCGCAGCGAGCAGGCAGGGCGCGCAGCGAGCGTGGGCAGCGCGCTTGCAAGGCAGCAGGCAGCGCGCTAAAGCAAGCAGCGCGTGCAGCAGGCAGCGCGTTCGGGCAGGCAGGGCGCGTGGCAGCGCACGGGCGCTACGGGCGCTATGGCAGGGACAAGCGGAAACGACGATGGGCCCTAAAAAATACGGTCCTAACTGGAACCTACTCTGAAACCATGTCAGAACGTGAAAGTAAGAAATGGACTAGAATGAGGACAGTACAGGATTGTATAGTCCTAACCCTAAAGTGTTGTACCCTTTAGGGTATGCCCCACTACAGCCTACAGAACAAATACACATTTGACAAGAGTTTTTCACCCAAATCAAAGAAATTTCTCTGACTTCTGGGGGCCTGACAGGAATGCACATGCTCAATTCTTCGTCGTAACACATGCTCCTTCCACCACCCAATAGGGCTGCCTGCCAGCCTACCAATAATTCCCTTTTGCTGCCCTGCACCCTATGCTTCAAGCACCAGCAGCACTGCACTGCACCTCTCCCAACACTCAGACCAACACCATACGCAGTGCTATTGGCATATTAACTACATGCCCATGCTTATCCACCAATCTAACCGAACCAAACACAAATCCCCTCGCAAACCTTTTCATCTTGAAAACCATCGTGATTCGCTGCACCTCTCCCGGACCAACGGTAAACTTGCGTGGCGTCACCCGAACCTGCACGCGCGACGGCACCCGAACCTTCACAGTGTACGTCGACGGCTTGTGAAACACGTTCCGAACCGTGCGCACAATCTTCTTCCCTTGGTCCGACAGCCGTGAGATCGAGATCGTTGGACGGTTGAGATTCCACGGCTCGAGTGCCCGAATCCCCTTCAGGTCTGGAAACGCCTGCTTCGTCTGCTGGAAATCCCGGCTCGCTACGAAATTCACATAATCATCAAACCCAGAGGTTAAAGTCAACCCAGGGTTTAACATCCTCGAGGGGTTGACTTGCCCCGAGCCGTAATCCCAAGGGGTGGCGGCGTCCCCATTTGCGCGTTTGATTGGCTGGCCGGCGTTGTTTACTGTAGTTGCTGTAGTCATCATTGCAGACATTACCTGGGCGGGCGTCCAGCCTGGATTCTTCTGGATTAATAATGCTGCAATTCCGGCAAGATGAGCTGTAGCCATTGAGGCACCCGAAACGCAGTTGAACATGGGAGGGTCGGTGGCTGCCGAAGCTGCGCTCTCGCCTGGGTACGAGGACCAGAGCTGGAACCCTGGACCTACTATGTCCGGCTTTAAGATGTCGTTGGTTGGGAGGGAGGATGGGACTGGGAAGAGGGATGGGTTCACGGTTGGTCCTGTGGATGAGAAATCAGTCATTTGGGGAGCGTTGGAGGAATTTGTGGTGATGACTTCGCTAATTGTCGCCACAGGATTGGCCGTCTGCTTCAAGTATTTGTTCACCAGCCCGCCCTGGGTGTTGGTGAGGATCAGGATGGGCAGGTAGGTAAAAGGAATCTTGTCCATGATGCCTGTATCAGGAGAGTTATTAAGGAGGACAAGCGCTGCTGCCTCGTAACGTGTAAAGAAACTGATGAGGACTTCTACAGATGGGTGAAACGTGCAGACGATAATTTTCCCCGCCAATTTGCTTTCGTCGATTGCATAGGTGGAACACCGAGCAGCCTGGGAGCTCATCAGAGTGGGAACGATACAAACAGGTGGAGGGCAAAATAGAGAGATGGTTGGAATGTGCTGATGCGGATTTTTGCAGGTGTGGAGGCGGATGGTTGGAATGTGCATACAATGATCAGTACTGGACATGAAGAAGAGCAGCAGTAGGAGGGGATGTCTTCTTCATGGACGGTACTGTTCCTGCATGTGTGGCGGCGGATGGTTGGGCTTTTGAGGCGCCTCAAACAATGACTGGGATGGTTGGTACGTGCACACGATGATTCAACCTGCCAGCTTGGGGCAGTGACGTCACACAGGGCAGCCTGGGGGGGTCATTGGAAGGGGGAAGGAACCAAACAAGCACAAGAAACAGGAGAGTGAGGTTAATCAGTGCACACGAGAGGATTGAACCCGTCAGCTTGGTTTTGATGTTGTCAATGGCTGTGATGTCGCACAGAGCGGCCAGGGGTTATTAAAAGGGGGAAAAAAAAGAGGCACAGGGCAAAGAACGATGGTATTATGGGCATACCAGTCAATTTGACCCACCGCCTTGGTTTGGTCGATGGTTGTGATGTGGACAAGTATACGTGATCCTAAAGTGGATTCGTAATCAGGACACGTATTAAGGGCACGTGAAAAGGTAGTGTGATAAGGGCACGTGAAAAGGTCATGTGATAAGGGCACGCGATAAGGACACATGATAAGGGCACGTGATATGAACCCCTGAGCGTTTCAGAATCGTGATAATGGCTTGTGGTAAGGAGCGTGTGACTCACATCAGCGGCAGAGGCGCCAGGCTTGACAGCAGCAGCACTTTATTGACCTTTGACTCAACTCAAAGTCACCTTTTGATAAACGCGCGAGACTCACATCAGCAGCAGACGCGCCTGCTCTGACAGCAGCAGAAGCGGGCAGCAGCACTTTATTGACCGTCTGTGCCGTGCCCCCAAAGCTCACTCCCCTCAGCTCCACGCCGTTCCCCAGAGTCAGCTTGGCCAAGAACTGCCGACCGATGGTGCTGTGGGGGGGAGGGGAGGAGAGGAAGATGGGAAAGGGGAAGAAGGAGGGAGTTAGTGGGATGAGGAAAGGGAGTAACTGGTGGTGTGCCTTCCTGCGTGGCTGTCTGCACAGTGCCTCCTCTACTCCGTGCCTCCAAAGCTCACTCCCCTGAGCTCCCCTGAGCGCCTCAAAAGTAGACTCTACACCGTGCCCAAAAATCAGCTTTGTCAGGTACTGCCGACCGATGGTGCTGTGGTAAGGTAGAGAGGGATGAGTTGAGGGAGGGGAGGGAGGGGTGTCTAAAGGAGTGAGAGACTTGTCTTGTCTGACCATCTACTCGGTGCCTCCGAAGCCCACTCCCCTCAACTCCACACCGCTTTCCAGGATCAGCTTTGCCAAGTACTGCCGACCGACCGATGGTGCTGTGGTTGATACAGCAGGGGGGCGAGGAGAGGGGAGGGGTAGGGAAGTCGGGGAAGAAGGGGAAGGAGGGATATGAGGGGGAAGGATTATGATTGGAGTTCGATATTCAGAGTGACAGCAGCAGCAGCAGCAGCAGCGGCGGCGGCGGCGGCGGCGGCGGCGGCGGCGGCGGCAGCAGCAGCAGCAGCAACGACAGATACAATCCCCACTGCTGTGATGTGATGGTACGTACCTCTCTTTCCTGAGCTCCATCCCATTCCCCAGCAGTCTTACGTTACTCCCTCCCTCCCACTGTCAGGTACCAAGGAGCCGCGCTGCTGAGCATCCAACACACAAGAAATCACTCTCAGCAGACTCAGCACACCTTTTCACCGAGTGTTTTCTCTCAACTTACGTTGCTCCCACTGTCAGGTACCAAGGAGCAACGTTGACGATCGTCCCCAGATCACGCTTAGGAGAGGGAGGCCCATTGTTGCCTGCTGACATCACCACAAACACACCCGCCTGCAGAAATCATGGGGGGTGAGGATGGGTTGAGGAGAGGGCGAGTTTAAAGGCGCTTAAAAAAAAAAAAACGCATGACTTGCGGTTTTTTAAGCGCCTCACAGACACACCCGCCTGCAGAAATCGTGGGGGGTGAGGATGGGTTGAGGAGAGGGCGTGGGGACGAATGGAGGGGAGGATCAAGATTCCTCCCAAGTTGCCTGCTGCCAGTGCCACAAACGCCTCCACATGGCAGCATTTGGGGGAGTGGAGTGGGGTTGGGTGGGGTGGGGTGGGAAGGGGATGGGGGCAAGATGGGGGAAATAGTCTTTGGTCGTTGCCTGCTGCCAGCGCCACAAATACCCCTGGTCCCTCCCTCCCTACCTACTCTGGGATGATCCTCACAGCCCCAGCCTAGCTGGATTCACTACTGAGCGAATAATGAGAGAGAGAGACAGAGCCTGTCAGGGAAAGAGAGAGCACGTCCACGCCACCCGCCACAGCAGCATACCTTGGGATCATCTCCAAAGCCTCACCTTAGCCGCATTCATGCTGTGAATATCTGAGAAATAATCGGACGCTATGCTCCCCAAAGTGAGAGAGAGCACGTCGACGCCATCCGCCACAGCGGCGTCAACGGCGGCTCGTATGTCGGTGCCGAAGCCGACCAACGAGCCTCTCCTCAACGGGTCCACCCACAGCGCCTTGTATACAGCGATGCGCGCACGCGGCGCCACGCCGCTCACTGCCCCGTACCTTCGCCCGCTCATCTCCACACTCACGTTGGCGTTCCCCGCTGCCGCTCTGACGATGTTCGGGGGAGAAAGGTGCTAAATGGGAGAGGGGGTACGGAGGATAGGTAGAAGTGCATATGGAGCATAAGAGGACAGTGTGTACTTGCAGAAAGGGAGAACAGAGGGTATAAGAGTATAGGAGGATAGAGTGTGTAATAAACACCACCGTGTAATAAGCACACGCACCCTGCACACCACGTGCCGAGCCCGTCTCCATCCCGGGCGGACGAAAAGTCGTATGGTTCCACGAGCATCTCGTCCTCCAGGAACCCGCTGTTGAAGAACTTTGCGCCGATAATCTTGCCGTTGCAGAGCGAGGCTGGGAAGTCCGCTGTTGCTGTACACCCGCCCAACCAGCGGTCCGGGACCGGGCCGTAGGGGTCTGCAGGCTGTGGAAGAGAACAAGGGGAAACGAAGATGGAGAAAGGGGAGAGAGAAGGGAAAGAGGACAGGGAAGGGAAGGCGGACGGGGAAGGGAAAGAGGAGGGGGAGGGGGGAAGGTGTGAGGGGGAATGGCAAGGGGATGGGGGGGGGATGATGGGGGTTGAAGAATTTGGCGCCGTTAAAGCGACGGGCAACTTTTGGCAGTGTTGGGTTCAGAAGTTTTTTTTTTGAACCAGGCTTGCCAGCGCGAAAGTGCTGGCTGGCGAAAACCAGG
This sequence comes from Closterium sp. Naga37s-1, assembly GCA_947471745.1. Classification (NCBI taxonomy): domain Eukaryota; kingdom Viridiplantae; phylum Streptophyta; class Zygnematophyceae; order Desmidiales; family Closteriaceae; genus Closterium; species Closterium sp. Naga37s-1. Next base: position 2,262,946 of record CANJKZ010000142.1, on the reverse strand, counting down.
ATTTCGTGCGGACACTTTCCATCCGCAGTAACAGTTCGCCAGGGTTCTGGGTTTTGGGTGGCAAATGTGCACCGTCGCTTTAAGCTTGCCGTTGCAGAGCGAGGGTGGGAAATCCGCCGTTGCTGCACACCCGCCGAACCAGCGGTCCGGAACCGGGCCGTAGGGGTCCGCAGACTTGGAGCGGTGGAAGGGGGAATGATGCAAGGGGGGAAGGGGGAAAGGGGATTGGGAAAGGAGACGCACGGAAAGGAGGGTGGTGTGGGTGAAGGAGAGGCAGGAGGGAAGGAGGTGGTTGTAGAGGGGAGCAGGAGAAGGACAAGAAGAAGATGCTGCAAACTTGCAGAAATTTATTGCTATCAATAATTATACTGCTTACCGTGTTTGCAAAAGAAGGGTGTTCCGGCCAAATTCCTGAATCCACCACGCCTATAATCACATCCTCGCCCGCGCGGCTCTGCCCCCCGTTTGCAGCCCACAGGCTCGTCGGCAACTTCAAGAAAGTTGACGAGTCTACAGTGCGCGGGCGAACCTGCACCAGAAAACCCATTTTAAGAGTTAGTAGTGGAAACCACAGCAATATTTTAAGACACGATAAAAGCGAAAGAAAATATGCTGCTGGCAGCAAAGGAGAGAGTATGTGGCAGCTTCTGAAATAATAATTTTACCCTCCATTTTCTTATCCTCAACTAGTCCACTCTCCCCCTCCCCCTTCTTGCTCGCTTCCCCCACAGTCTTCGCTTCCCCCTCTCCCCCGCTCTTTCCCCTACTTCCCCGCTTTCCCCCTTCTTTCTTCGGCTACCCCTAGCTAATCGCTTCACTCATTGTCTCTCTTCTTTTCACTCACCGGTTTGTCTTCTTCGATCCACGCCACGGCGGGATGGTGCTTCAGCCGTTTCGCTTCCGCGTCCGTCAGCGATACAGCGAACCCATTTGCCGTGTACGTGTAGCTCTGGAACATCCGCGACGGCGAAATGTTGTTCTTTCGCAAAAACTGCCGCTGCGAGTCCTGCAGAAAGTTGACGAAAGCTTTCACGTTCGCCCGCCGCACGTCTGCGCGTCGCTTGATTCGATCCACAAGCCGCCGTATCGCTTTCCGAGGAGCCTCGAAACTCGATTTTGTGATTGCAGCGAAGCGAGGAGGCACTGCGGATGTGCTACTAGCGGTCGCGAGTCGGGCCGCGACGAGCCCTTGAAGCGTCGCCGCTGCAAGCGTGACATTTGTAGCGCTGCTGTCGCCAGCTGTAGTAGAATCGTCGGTTGTAGCGCCGCCGGCTGTAGCGTCACCGGCGGTAGCGCCGCCAGCTGGGAAAGGAACTCCCGCGGTTCCTCCTCCCCCAGGAATGTTGCCTGAGACACCCGAACCGGCGTCAAATGAACCGCCATCCGAACCGCCACGTGGACTATCAACCGGAGCGCTATCGTTGTCGTCCGCGTCCGTGGGGCTGCTCTCGGGGTCGTTGTCGTCTAGCTCTGGCGCGGTCGCGGCCAGCCCCGCCACGCCGCCGCGGTAGTTGAGCACCGGCGGCACCGCCGCCAGGTGCACTATGTACTGCTTGCGCAGGGGCGCCGCTTTCGCGCGCGTAGCTGTGGAGAGGGAGGTGGGGAAGGTGGGAGTGCGGGGTTAAGCGGAAGAAACGGTCGCCAGGTGCACTATGCGCCCTTGCGCAGGCGCCTCGGCTTTGGAGCGCACCGTTGGAAGGATTTGGAGGGGAAGGGGCGGCAGTGAGTAGTAATTATCTTAGCACACCCGATGATGTCAGTTAGTAGCACCCCAATCCCGTACCCTGCGACTTCGGGAGTCCTCCTGCGACGATTGCCACCAAGAAGACGACGGCCCATCTCAACACCATCGTTGCCGACCATTTCGCAGGATCGCTACTAGCGACACGCCTAGGCGACACGTTCCGTCGCACGCCGGTCGCCCACGTCGCTGTGCGAGAGCGACTCATCGCCGTGTCTCGACCTTGCTTAAAAAAGGAGATGAGGTCCTCAGAAGAGCAAGAATGTGTCAACCCTCTACAAGTCGACACCTTCTTACAAACACAGCACCGAAATGAAGTTGTATCGTACTAGGGACCTTCTGAACGGGAACGCTCAGAGTAAGGTCGCAGTACTACCTTCCCATTAAACCCGAAACCAACAACCATCGACTGACCTGTAGCTGCTGTGACGGCTGCTGGGAAAGCGCAAATGATGAAGATGGGTCCGAATGCGCCGAGTCGGCGATGCTACAACCTGCGGTGTATCGAATGGATGAAATCGACTCTTAGGTTCCGGTTGCAAGACATGGAATTCACGGGAGAGTACGCAGCAAGAGCCACGGGACGAGACCCGACGCAAACCGTCAACTGGCATTTTGACAATGCCTACTACATATTACTACAAGCCGGTGGCATGGTGGTGAAGATTTTCTTTGTGAAGAATTGCCGTGCTTTGCAGTTCGAGCCGACATTTGGGAGAAGGGGGTTCCCCACGTGACGGAAGGGGGGAAAGGAAGGGGCAGCTGCTCTGAACTGAAACCATGTCATCCACACCAACCCCTATCCGCACATTTGGTCTTGCCAATCCCGATCGCCTGCCCAAATACATTTGGGCCAATATCAACTGCATTCTACTTTTGCTAGGAAATCTAGGCTTATCACACTAAAGGGTGTGCAGTCACATTTGGTCACTCATTTATCAAGAACGGTCATTGAAAGGCAGAATCTATCACGGATGGTCATTGACAATCATGGATAGTCACTCATCGCCCAACACTGTTATCACGTTTCGTCACTAGAAAAACGCTCGCACGAAAGTTGAAACCTTTGAGAAGAAACGAGGAAAATGAATTGACTAAGGGAAAGTTGGGTACAAAATGCAAACCCTAGAAAACTGTACCCCATATGTGCTACCCCACTATAGCCTACAGTAGCTATGTCATATAAATCTGACACACCCCCATAGGCAAAGTGGGGGAGAACAAGGGGTCACAAGACCAGTCAAGCAAAGCAAAGCAAGCTCAGGGTGGATCACAAAGTCACCACACATTCCGAGCACAAGTTCAAGGCCACAAGGCCAGTTCACATGCAGGATTACATATATATATAAGGCTAGACAAGCAAGAGCAGGAGTATATATATATGCATCAGTACAAACAAGGTCAAGGGGTGAGCAAGTGAGGCAAGGTGGGCACAAGACCCAGCTGAGTACAGAAGCGCTGATGATCACAAGGCGCAAGTGCCTTGGTGAAGATATCAGCAGTGTTGGCCTGAGAGGCCACGTACGCAAGTCGCAGCTGACCACGCTGCTGTAGCTCACGAGCAAGGAAGTAGCGGAGAGCAATATGCTTCGTTCTGTGCTCCAGTCTCTGCTCTCGACATAAGGCCAGCATGGCCTTGTTGTCTACGTACAGCACTGGAGGAGAACGAGGCGGCTCTCCGAGGTCAGTCAGCAGGTAGGTGAGCCAGCGAAGCTCCTGTGCAGCCATGGCCCCGGCGTAGATCTCAGCCTCACAACTGGAGCCGAGAACAGAAGACGAGCGGGTAGCCCGCCACGAAACAGAGCCGGAACCAAGGCTGAAGGTGTAACCCTGTGACGACCGCTGCGTAGCCTGGTCGTCAGCCCAAGAAGCGTCTGCGTGCCCAGTGAGGACCACTGGACTCTGCCCTCCAAGCACAAGCCCCATGCCCGACGTACTGCACAAGTAACGCAACACCCTCTTCGCTGCAGCCATGTGCTCCGGTCTGTGTCTCCCAGGAGCAACATAGCGTGCGAGAATGCTAAGAGGGTATGCGAGGTCAGGTCGTGTGCAGGTCCATCAGGTACATGAGGCAGCCAACAAGCTCTGGGTACGGGCCACTCGACTCTACGGACTCATCCGAAGGCAGAGCTGAGAGCGAGTGGCGAGTAGGCAGAGGAGTGGCCTGAGGCGAGGAGTACGTGAAGCCGAAGCGCTGAAGGACCTGCTGCACCATGTGTGACTGAGTCAGGGTAATGGTGCGGCGTGCTCTGTCCCGGGTGATCTGCAAGCCAAGGTAGCTGCGCAGTTCACCCAGGTCTGTGCACGTGTGTCTTTTCTGCAGCTCGGACTTCACGTGGGCGAGTCCAGCAGTGTCAGCTGTGGCAAAGACCAAGTCGTCGACGTACACGAGGATGTAGAACGGCGGCAAAGAAGTGTCGGTGCGCAGAAACAGCGACGGGTCGGCAGTAGAGGGAGCAAACCCAAGAGCCGCAAGTGTAGTCCTCAGTGTGTCGTGCCACTCACGCGGTGCCTGGCGGAGACCGTAGACTGGCCGCCGGAGGCTCCACTGGGTGCCAGGAGGAAAAGACCCAGTGAAGCCAGGTGGGCGACGCAGCCAGATCTCCTCGTGCAGGCTGCCCTGCAAGAAAGCAGTGCTGAAGTCAAGAGAGTGCAGCTCGTAGTCGCGGTGAGCAGCTATGTGCAGCAGTACCCGAAGAGTGGTCATCTTCGGGGTGGGAGAGAAGGTCTGAAAGTAGTCAACTCCCTGCCGCTGACTGAAGCCACGAGCCACGTAACGCGCCTTGAAGACAGGCGGAGAACCCGGCGGTCGCTTCACCCTGAAAATCCACATGCCACTGACGATGTTCGCCCCAGGCGGGGGAACCTCGTCAACGTAGGTGCCTGTGGACTTCCAGGAAGCCATCTCTGTGTCCATAGCTGCCTGCCACTGAGAGGAGTAGGGACCCTCTATCGCCTCCGCGTAAGAGCGCGGAGTCGGGATGTCAAGTGCATCCGGGTCTCCCTCAGGGGTAAGCAGTACGGACACGAGATGAGGTGAAGCAGCAGCCAAACACTGGAACTCCTCCTGCCTGTCCTCAAGGACGTCCGTGCCAAGGGCACACTCACCCCCGACAGACGGAGGACAGACAGACTCAGACTCAACGACAAGACTAGCAGCGTAGTCTAGACGACAGCGAGCAGCAAAGTCGACGAGCTCAGCAACTAGGGCAGACGCAGCAGTGGACTCAAAGGAAGGGTCAGTGACGACAGTAGCAAGGAGACGCGTGACAGTAGGACTGGCAGCACGAAGAGAGTCCGACTCCGGGTCGGGAAGAGCAGGAAGAGAGGACTCAGGAGGAGAAGGCAAAGGGGCACGCAGAGGAGCAGTGGACGGACGCAGAGACATCCGGTGCGTGCCAGGGACAGGAGGAGGACGCTGACGCGAACCACGACCACTAGTGCGAGCAAGACGGACAGGCGACGCAGGGCGAGACGCAGGCTCACGACGCTCAGCCAGACCTCCAGTAGGACCAGTGTAGGGAGAAGGAGCGGGCAGTGGGGAGGCCGGCTGTAACTGGAACTGTGACGGGACAGGCTGTGGACACTCTAAGGGAGGAGGAGGACCAGTAAAAGGCGGGAGACCAAGAACCTGCTGAAGGAGCGGAACGAAGTACGGCCGTGGCCGCGCGGCGACTCCAGACACAGCAGGGACAGCACCAGTACCCCCAGCGGCAGCACCAGCGTCAGCAGCACCTCCAGCTCCAGTACCTCCAGCAGCACCAGTAGTACCCCCAGCAGAACCGCCTCCAGGACCGACAGCAGTAGCCTCAGCGCCAACACCCTCAGGAGCTCCAGCTCCAGTCGTACCCGCAGGCCCAGCAGCTCCAGTACTCCCAGTACGAGCACCTCCGGGACCCGCGGCACCAGCACCCTCAGCAGCCGAAGAACCTCCAGCTCCAGCAGCACGCCTCCAGCGCCGGGCAAACCACTCTCGCAACTCCTGTGGAGAGAGTGGATCCCGCCGAGACGAAGCACCCGGAGAACCTCCAGGCTCAGCACCGCCAGACGCCACACGAGCAGGCCCAGCTCCCTCAGGCTCCGTACCCCCACGCTGAGCACCTCCAGGCGTAGCACCCCCAGGCTCAGCACCCCCAGGCTCAGCACCCCCAGGCTCAGCACCCCCAGTAGTAGTACCCCCAGGCTCAGCACCCCCAGGCTCAGCACCCCCAGGAGTAGCACCCTCAGGCTCAGCACCCCCAGGCGTAGCACCCACACGCTCAGCACCCCCAGAGTCAGCACTCTCAGCAGCACCAGGGTCACCAGTAACCTCGACGGGCTCGACGGCGTCTACCTGGGACACACCTGAAGGGGCAGGACCCTGAGGGGGGAGGGGGTCTACCGGGGGGGGGCCTGGCACAAGGAAGAGCGGTGGCGGGGGGAGGGACGGAGTGCGGTAGGGGAAGAGGCGGTACTAGGGGACCGACTCGTCAAACGTGACATCCTGGGAGGACAGAACACGGCGAGAGGTGGGGTGGTAGAACTGCCACCCTGGCGCGTCAGGGGGGAAGCCAAGGAAGACGCAAGGAGCAGCACGAGGGGACAGCTTGTCCGCAGACAAGTCGCGGACAAACGCCTGAGATCCCCAAACACGGAACGCAGACGCATCGCCAACCTTCCCCGTCCACAGCAAAGCTGGGGAGGTCTCCGGCATGGAGACCCTGGGGTGAAGGTTGATCTGATGCGCCGCATACCGAACCGCAAACGGCCACAGAAAATGGGGGGCAGCCGCATGCATCATGGACGTACGGGCGACGTCCATGACCATGCCAATGCGGCGCTCAGCAATCCCATTTTGCTGTGGAGAGTCCGGAAGCGTGAAGGTCTGGCGGATGCCTCGTGCACGACAGTAGGCTCGCAGAAGGCCAGAGGAGAACTCTCCACCTCTGTCAGAGTGCAGACGCAGAACAGGAAAGTCCGAGCCGAAACTCTGCCTGAGCTGGAGACGAGCTGCGCGGATCCAGTCGATCAACACCGCAGTGACATCACCCTTGCTGCGCAAGGGGAAGACTGTGGTGTAACGCGAGTAGTCGTCAACCACCAGCAGGAAGTAGCGCTCGTGACCCCGTCCACGGACGCGGGCCGGGCCCCACACGTCCATGTGAAGCGTCTGCAGCGGGGCCTCTGTCGGAGGAAACTGGGAGGAGTGAGGGGCAGCCCGCTGCCGCCCCTCGACACAAGGGACGCAGGTAGGGCCGGGCCCCGGAGGAAGGGGAGGGAGGGACCGGGGAAGACCAGAGACAAGGACACGGGAGGCCATGCCTCGGAGACGAAGCAGGGAGGGGTGACCCAGGCGGTGGTGCCAGAGGAGAGTCTCGTGCGACAGGAGACGACACGAACAGGGGGCAGACTCAGGACCAGACCTGGACGCTGCAGCAAACACCTGACCCGACGCAGCTACCTGACCAGACGCAGTGACTGGAGGAGACGCAGTGGTTAGTGTGTACAGGCTCGACCCCGGCCGACGTGTAAACGTGGCCAGGTGTCGGCCCGTCCGAGCATCCGTGCAGTGGGTCACCCGCTGACTCGCAGGAGTGAACTGGTGAACCCCCGCATCCTGGAGGTCAGCACCACTCACCAAGTTCGTAGAGAACGAGGGGAGGTAAAGACCAGATAGGGTGCCAGAGGGGGCCGCCGGACACGGGAGGACAGTGGAGAAGTGAGCAAGGACAGGACCCCCAGAGGGGTCTGCCAGAGAGACTGCAACTGGCCGGCCAAGCGGTGTGAGTGTGGTGCGGTCTTGAAAGAAGGAGCGAGAAGCCCCCGAGTCAAGGGTGAAGGTGTGGGAGGCCGAAGCCGACGCAGTACCTGAGAGAGCAGACTCACCAGCACCTGAGGGAGCAGACGCACGAGCACCTAGAGCAGCAGCCTCGCTAGCACCTAGAGCAGCAGCCTCACCAGTACCTAGAGCAGCAGTCTCAATGCCCGGGTCGGGCGGAAAACACCGGTAACAGTCACCCTCATTACTAATAGTCACAGCATACATGGCAGCAAGAATAGCATCAAAGTCAAGGTCAAAGACAGCTACACCCGCCCTAGACAGCTCGCCCCAGCGGGGGATCTCAGTGGCCTCAGGGAACTGGTGACACCAAGCGTCCGTCAGGCGGCCAAAGCAGCGCTGGGTGGAGTGCGCACCCCCGCACTGCTCACCCGCGCGGTCGCCGGTGCGTAGGACGTAGGTGCACGGACCAGTACCCCCACCCCGCTGGCGTGCAGTGTACCACTCACGGAGCTGCTGAGGGGGGGGGATGTCACGAGTGCGCTGCTGCCGCTGCTGCTGCTGCTGCTGGCGCTGACCACCACCGGAGCCGACCCTCTGCCCAGCGCCACCCCGACCAGCTCCACCTCCTCCGCCGCCGCCTCCTCCACCGCCGCCACCTCCGCCACCTCCGCTCCCACCGCCACCGCCGCCGCCGCCTCCGCCTCCACTGCCGCCACCGACACCTCCACCCCCGCCACCACTCCCACCACCACCCCCACCCCCTCCACTGCCGCCACCGCCACCTCCGCCACCCCCGCCAGCCCCTCCAGCACCCTTGCCCCCCTTGCCCTTGCCGGTGCGGCGTCTCCCGCTCGGGGCAGACGCAGCGCCGACCGACTCGAGACCAACGAGGTCGGCCGCAGCAGCAGAGGCAACAGAGGGCAAAAGGGGGGAGGGGGAACACCCCTCAAAGATGGGGGTGCGAGGGTCACCACGAGAGGCTCCTACAACGACTATGCTCTTCTCTGCTGCTAGGAGGGCCTTCTCGAGGAGGTCAACGGTGAGAGTGGTGGGGCAAACTGAGAGGAAGTGGTCCCTGACTACGCGAAGGGAGTCAGGGAGCCGGGTGACTATGTAGTAGAGGGTGATGTACATGGGGGGGGGGTTCTTGGCGCAGAACTCAGCAGGAAGCGCAGCGCGGTAGCGAGTGTCACTAGTGCGGAGGTGCGTAATGAGGTCAGCGACTGTGGGAAAGGCAGCAAGGTCAGGGAAGAGGTACGGTAGCATGAGGCGGCTCAGTGCAGCAGTGGCAGGGGAGGAGTAGCGCGCAACTACAGCGTCGTACAAGGTGTGAGCACTCTTGTACTGGCTAAAGTGCGCACGCTCAGAGATAGGCAGGTGGCGACGCACAGCTAGACGTGCAGCAGCATCGCGTGTGGCCCACTGTGAGCGAACAGTGGCGTCGGCATCAGCAGCAGGGGCAGGAGAGGCACCAGAGGTGAGGTCAAAGAGGGAGAGACCGTCTGCCCTATCGCACTGTAAGAAAAGCTGCAAGTCATCTACCCAGACGTCAAAGTCAATGGCCCGACCCTCAGCGTCAAAGGCGAGGACACTAGGGGTAGCCATGACAGCAGTAGACTAGCAGTGCGAACAGTAGGGTAAGGGCAGTGCAGTGATAGAGGCGCTGCTCTTACCGGACAGGGCGGCTCGGCGGCTCGGCAGGACGGCGGGTCGGCGACTCGGCGGCTCGGGCGGCTCGGCGGCTCGGGCGGCTCGGGCGACTCGGCGGCTCGGGCGGCTCGGGCGGCTCGGCGACTCGGCGGCCCGGGCGGCTCGGCGGTCGGCTGCTGGGCGGCTCGGCGGCTCGGCGGCTCAGCTGCTCGGCTGCAGGGCGGCTCGGCGGCTCTGGTGCTCGGCTGCTGGGCGGCTCGGCGGCTGGTGTGGTTGGTGACGACCGCGGCAGCAGTCGCAGAAGCTGTGGCGACTGCTGCTGCAGAGACGGCTGCGGCTGCTGTCTCAGGGACGGCGGCTGCCGGCCGTTAGGGGCCGCGAAGAGCGGCGGAGAGGCCGGGAAGGGCGCCACGAGGGGCCGTCGAGGGCGGCGACGGGCCGTGAGGAGGCCGCGGAAGGCGGCTCGAGGGGCCGCGAGGGGGCCGTAAGGGGCCGACTGGCGGCGGGAGGGGCCGAAGGGGCCGTAAGGGGCCGTAAGGGCGGCGCGAGGGGCCGTAAGGGCGGCACGAGGGGCCGTGAGGGCGGCGCGACGGGCGCGACGGGCCGTAAGGGCGGCGCGACGGGCCGTAAGGGCGGCGCGACGAGCTGTAAGGGCGGCGCTAGGGAGCCGTGAGAGGGCCGCTAAGGGCGACGCGACGGGGCCGTGAGGGGCCTAGCGAGGGCGCGACGGTAGGGAGAGCACACAGGGCGCGACTCGGGCCGGAGCGAAGCGCGCTCCGGGCCGGAAAAAAAAATTCGTGGTGAGCGCCCGACAGGAGCACGACGCAGCAACCTGACCAGACGTAGCTACTTGGGAAGACGCGGTGTGCATTGTGAAGAGACCTGGGCGGGGCTCGCGGTGAAACGTGGCCAGAGGTGTACCAGTGTCACCGTCCGTGCAGGTCGCAACACGCTCGTGCGGAGGAAACCAAGTGCCAACACAGAGGTCCTGGAGGGGTCAAGCGCTCACCAAGTTCCATAAGAAAAAACCTTGGTTTTTGAAGGAGGTTCGAAGGGGTGTACATTTCATGTGTTTTGATTGGCGAAGCTCTGAAACCAAATCGCGACCAATCACGGGACGAAATCGGAACGCGTTTATTTATTGGAGTTGGAAATCGAATTCGCGACGCCGGTACATTGTCGTTTATTTGGAGCGTGCCAAATTTGTTGTCAATTTGTAATGGATTTTCTTAGCTTTGACTTCAGTAAAATGTGACTGTGCATAAGAATCTGGCCATTTTATTACAATATAAATGCATCACATCTGATACTTATTAAGGAGATAGGTACTGTCCAGATGGAATGCCTTCACCACATGGACGTGGCGGAGCAGCGCTTTAATCGGAATCACGGAGTACGCATACATTCCTATCGTCCACTTGAGGCGAAGGCATCCAGTTGCAGCATCCTCTCCGCTTGCATTCCAATATCTAATGTAAGCCAGCTCCTCCCTCTCTCCACATATTTTTGTATGGAACAACAGAAGCAACCTTGCATACCACTCCTCCCTCCGACCATACCTTACACCCTCTACTGCAAAATCCGAGTACCATGGCCGCTCAAAGTAGTCAGGCGTCGCCCGAACGAAGTGAGAAACTCTTGAGAAGCCGGCGTCGTCTGCCGCAGGGATCGCCAGCGATGCATGGGCCTGCATAACAATGGCTGTTAGTCATCAATGATACGTGGCAGGGAAATGATGGTTGATTGCATAAACAATCAAGTACTTACTCGAATCTTGGTGACGAATCCGGCATAACGTATTAGCGCATCCTTGAGGGCAGCTTGGGCACCAGGGTGTTGCTTGGCCCACTTCCTTGCAAACCAGTTGGTGGAGGTGGGTTGTTCTGGTAACTCCACAGGGAGGAAGTATGACTCTTTGATAAGAGTCCGTGTGTCGGTCTCAATTGCCTGCCAACATATGATATTGAATTTATTACATTTTGCATTCATATCCATGCATTTCAAGCACTAAACAGGTTTACCTGCTGCATGGTGGTGTCCCAGCCAGCACGATTGTCCACTGGCACCACATCCGGAATGCGCCTAGCATGGAACTTCATGATCTGCCCATCTACATTGCGCTTGTTGGACCGACGGTATATCCTCTTTACCAACGGTCCGTGCTCGAACATGTTGGTGTCAAACTTATATGCTATAGCTTGTTTAGGCTGTAGTGGGTTAGACAATATGGGGTACAACACTTTAGGGTTTCACTACTTGTACCCAACTTCCTGCTAGTTCAACCATTCCTGTTTCTTACATTCTAACATGGTTTCAGAGCAGGTCCTCCGCTAGGACCGAAATTTTTTTTACGGGCCCACCACTCTGACTGTCTCCTAGCGCCCTCGTGCGCCCCACTGTCTAAGCGCCCTCGTGCGCTCCTCCTTAGAGGCCCCCTTACGGCCCCGTCGACCCCTTAGCGGCCCCTCAAGGCCCCGTCGACCCCTTAACGGCCCCCAGTACGGCCCCGTCGACCTCACGCGCTGCCCCTTTAGCGGCCCCGTCGACCCCGCGCTCGCCCCTTAGAGGCCCCGTCGACCTCGCGCGCCGCCCCTTAGCAACCCCGTCGGCCCCGCGTTCGCCCCCTAGAGGCCCCTTAAGGCCCCGTCGCCGCCCCTTAGCGGCTCCGTCGGCCCCGCGCTCGCCCCTAGAGGCCCCGTCGACCTCGCGCGCCGCCCCTTAGCGGCCCCGTCGGCCCCGCGTTCGCCCCCTAGTGGCCCCTTAAGGCCCCGTCGCCGCCCCTTAGCGGCCCCGTCGGCCCCGCGCTCGCCCCTAGAGGCCCCTTAAGGCCCCGTCGCCGCCCCTTAGCGGCCCCTCGTCGGCCCCGCGTTCGCCCCTTAGAGGCCCCGTCGGCCCCGCCAGAACCGAGCCGCCCCACGTGCGACCGCCACGGCCCCGCCAGAACCGAGCCGCCCGAACCGAGCCGCCCAGAACCGAGCCGAGCCGCGCCGCCCGAACCGAGCCGCGCCGCCCTCCCAGTACTGAGCAGCCCCCTCTGGACCGAGCCACCCTACCCAAGTCGCACTACCTACTGCTTTTAGGGTTTCGCCTGCTGCTACTGTTTCTGCTGCTACCACTGCTCTTACTGCAACTATGGCTAGCCCTGCTGTTCTTGCTTTTGATGCTGAGGGTCGCCCACTGAAGTTTGAGACCTGGCTCGATGACTTGCACCTGTTCCTCCAGCTCACTGCCAAGGAGGATATCTCGCTGTACGATCACGCACTAGGCAATGCTGCTGCCCCTACTACTACTGCTGACAGTACTGCCCGTTCACAGTGGCAGACTCGTGACGCCCACGCTCGCTTTGCTATTCGCAACTCCCTGCCAGTAGATGAGCGTGAGCACTTTGGCCAGCACAAGACTGCACAGGCCCTGTACACTGCTGTAGTTGCACGCTACTCCTCGCCTGCCTCTGCTGCGCTAGGCCGTCTCTCGCTCCCCTACCTGTTCCCAGACCTGTCCGCGTTCGCCACAGTCGCTGACCTCACCACGCACCTCCGCACTAGTGAGGCTCGCTTTCGTGCCGCTATGCCCGCTGAGTTTCTTGCCACCCACCCCCCCCCGCTCTGGCTCACTCTCTACCACCTTGTCACCCGTCTCCCTGACTCTCTTCGTGCGGTCAGGGACCACTTCCTCGCTCGCTGCCCCACTGAGCTCACCGTCGACCTGCTCGAGAAGGAACTGCTTGCAGCCGAGACTAGCATAGTCGCTGTAGCTGCCTCTCGTGGCGACCCCCGCACCCCGTTCTTTGAGGGGTGTTCCCCTTCCCCCCTGCTCCCCTCTGTCGCCTCTGCTGCTGCTGTCGACCTCGTTGGTACTGAGCAGGTCGGGACTGCGTCCGCTCCGAGCTGGCGCCGCAGCGGCAAGGGCAAAGGGGGCAAGGGAGGTGGAGGTGACGGCGGGGGAGGCGGTGGTGGGGGCGGTGGAGGCGGTGGGGGAGGTGGCGGGGCAGGAGGGGCTAGTGGCAGTGGTGGGGGTGCTGGCGGCAGCAGCGGAGGAGGTGGCCGGGGTGGGGGCAGTGGTTGGGGTGGCGGTGGACGAGGCGGCGGCAGGGGCGGTGGTGGTCGAGGTGGTGGCGGCGGAGGTGGTGGTCGTGGTGGCGCTGGCGGACAGCAGACTCTCTCTCCCCAGGAGCTTCGTGAGTGGTACTCTCAGCACGGGGGGGGGGGTGGCCTTAGCTGCACGTACGTCATCCGCACTGGTGAGCGCACTGGCCACACGTGTGGGAGGGCGCACACCACGCAGCGCTGCTTCTCCCGCCTCGACGACGCTTGGCGCACTCAGTTCCCTACTGCCACTGAGCTGCCCCGCTGGTGGGATCTGATGAAGAAGAACATTAATGTCTTTGCTCTTGACTTTGATGCTATTCTCACTGCCATGTATGTGTTGTCTACTAGTGGAGAGGGTGATCAGTACCTGCGTGTTCCGCCCGACCCGGGCATTCGCACCAGTGAGGCTGCCGCCCTAGGTGCTTGCGTGTCTGCTGCCCCAGGTGCTGGTGAGGCTGCTGCTCTAGGTGCTTGCGTGTCTACTGCCCCAGGTGCTGGTGAGGCTGCTGCTCCAGGTGCTAGTGAGTCTGCGCCCTCTGGTACTGAGTCTACTGAGGCACTGCACACCTTCACACTGGACTCAGGTGCTTCTCGCTGTTTCTTTCGTGACCGCACTGCCCTTGAGCAGCTTGCTCGGCCGGTTGTTGTCTCCCTCGCTGACCCCTCTGGGGGTCCGGTCATTGCGACCTCCTCCACTGTCCTTCCTTGTCCTGCGGTTCCGTCGGGCACTCTGTCAAGTCTCCACCTCCCCTCGTTCTCTACGAACTTGGTGGCAGGCTGTGCCCTACAGGACGGGGGTGTCCACCAGTTCACCCCTGCCTACGAGCGTGTGACACACTGCACGTGTGCTCGGACGGGCCGTCACCTGGCTACCTTCACTAGGCAGCCGGGGTCGGACCTGTACACACTGACCACTGAGTCCCCTCAGGTAGCTGCGTCTGCGTCTGCGTCAGGTCAGCTGTCTGCCCCCTGCTCGTGTCGCTCTCTGGCGCACGAGACTGTTCTTTGGCACCACCGTCTTGGTCACCCGTCAGTGCAGCGCCTTCGTGCCATGCACAAACGGTACCTTGTCTCTGGTCTTCCCAGGGTTCTCCCTCCCCTCCCACCCTCGCCTGCTCCTCCCTGCCTTCCCTGTGTCGAGGGGCGGCAGCGCGCCGCTCCTCACTCCTCCTCGTTTCCCCCGACGACTGCTCCCTTGCAGACGCTCCACATGGACGTGTGGGGCCCAGCCCGCGTTCGTGGACAGGGTCAGGAGAGGTACTTCCTGATAGTTGTTGACGACTACTCGCGCTACACCACGGTCTTCCCCTTGCGCACCAAGGGTGAGGTCCCTGCTTTTTTTATCCCTTGGATCCGCGCTTCTCGTCTCCAGCTCAGCGAGCGGTTCCACTCGGACTTTCCTGTCTTGCTTCTGCACTCTGACAGAGGTGGTGAGTTCTCCTCCGACCTCTTGGCAGCCTACTGTGCGGAGCACGGTATTGAGCAGTCGTTCACGCTTCCGGCCTCTCCACAGCAGAATGGGGTTGCTGAGCGCCGCATTGGTTTGGTCATGGAGGTCGCTCGTACCTCCTTGATCCATGCGGCTGCCCCCCACTTTCTGTGGCCGTTTGCAGTCCGCTACGCTGCGCATCAGCTCAACCTCTGGCCCCGTGTCTCCTTGCCGGAGACCTCGCCCACACTGCTGTGGACGGGGGAGGTTGGCGATGCGTCGCGTTTTCGGGTCTGGGGATCTCGAGCTTTTGTCCGCGATACGTCTGCGGACAAGCTCTCCTCCCGCGCTGTTCCTTGTGTCTTCCTTGGCTTTGTCCCGGACGCGTCTGGTTGGCAGTTTTACCACGCCACCTCGCACCGTGTCCTGCCCTCTCAGGACGTCACTTTTGACGAGTCGGTGCCCTACTACCGCCTCTTCCCCTACCGCACTGCCCCGCTCCCTCCCCCGCCTCTCTTCCTCGCGCCAGGTGCTGCTATGGTAGACCCCCTCCCCCCTCAGGGTGCCGCTCCCTCAGGTGTGTCCCAGGTAGACCCGGTTGACCCTGTCGAGGTAGCTGTCGACTCTCGTCCTGCTAGGGGTGCTGAGCCTGGGGGTGCGGAGCCTGGGGGTGCGGAGCTTGGGGGTGCGGAGTCTGGGGGTGCGGAGTCTGGGGGTGCTGAGACTGGGGGTGCTGAGACTGGGGGTGCTGAGTCTGGGGGTGCTGAGCCTGGGAGTGCTGCACCTGGAGGAGCTCTCTCCTCAGAGCAGCTGCGTGAGTGGTACTTACAGTACTGCAGCCTCAGGAGAGGTGCTTCTAGAGCTCGGAGCGCTGCTGGAGCTGGTGCTAGTGCTTCCCCTCCTCGGCGGGCGCTGCCCTCTCCCCAGCAGCTCCGCGAGTGGTACGCTCGGCACTGCAGTCTCCGGAGTGGCGCTCCTCGAGTCGCGGACCCAGGTGCTACTGGTGCTGCTGGAGGTGCTACTGGAGCTTCTGGAGGCAGTGCTGGTGCTGCTGGAGCTGCTGGAGGTGCTGCTGGAGCTGCTAGAGGTGCTGCTAGTACTGTTGCTGCTGGTGCTGGTGCTGCTGGAGCTGCTGGAGGTGCTGCTGGAGCTGCTGGAGGTACTGCTGGTACTGGTGCTGCTGGTGCTGGTGCTGCTGGAGCTGCTGGAGGTAGTGCAGGCGCTGCAGGTGCTGCTGGTACTGGTGCTACTGGTGCTGGTGCTACTGGAGCTGCTGGAGGTGCTGCTGGTGCTGCAGGTGTTGCTGGTGCTGGTGCTGCTGGAGCTGCTGGAGGTGCTGCTGGTGCTGGAGCTGCTGGCCCTGGAGGTGCTCGTACTGGAGGTACTGGAGCTGCTGGGACTGGTGCTGCTGAGGGGGTTGGAGCTGGAGGTGCTGAGCGGCCGAGGCCGTACTACGTTCCACTCCTTCAGCAGGTTCTTGGTCTCCCGCCCTCTACTGGTCCTTCTCCTCCCCTACTGAGTCCACCACCTGTCCAGTCGCAGTCACAGTTACAGCCTGCCTCTCCACTGCCTGGTCCTTCTCCTTACACTTCGCCGAGAGGTAGCTTTACGGAGCGTCGTGAGCCTGAGTCTCGTCCTCCGTCGCCTGAGTCTAGTCCTGCGTCTTCTGAGTCTCGTCCAGAGTCGCCTGTCCGCACTGCACGCACTGGTCGTCGTGCTCCACGTGAGCGTCCTCCTCCTGTCCTAGGCACTCACTACATGACCCTGCGTCAGTCCACTGCTCCACAGCGCGTCCCTCTGCCGTCTCCTCCTGTGTCCTCTCTTCCTGACGTTGCCGACCCGCCGTCAGACCTTACTCGTGCTGCCAGTCCTACTGTCGCGCGTCTCCTTGCCACTGTTGTCACTGACCCTACCTTTGAGTCCTCTGCTGCGTCTGCTCTAGTCGCTGAGCTTGTTGACTTTGCTGCCGCCTGTCGTCTAGACTACGCCGCTAGCCTTGTCGCTGAGTCTGAGTCTGTCTGTCCTCCGTCCGTCGGGGGTGAGTGTGCTCTTGGCACGGACGTCCTTGAGGACAGACAGGAGGAGTTTGAGTGCTTTGCTGCTGCTTTACCCCATCTCGTGTCCATGCTGATTGCCCCTGAGGGAGACCCGGATGCACCAGACATCCCGACCCCACGCTCCTACGCAGAGGCGATGGAGGGTGAGTACTCCTCTCAGTGGCAGACAGCCATGGACGCAGAGATGGCTTCCTGGAAGTCCACAGGCACCTACGTCGACGAGGTTCCCCCACCTGGGGCGAACATCGTCAGTGGCATGTGGATTTTCAGGGTGAAGCGGCCGCCGGGTTCTCCGCCTGCCTTCAAGGCGCGTTACGTTGCACGAGGCTTCAGTCAGCGAGAGGGAGTTGACTTCTTCCAGACCTTCTCCCCGACCCCGAAGATGACCACTCTTCGGGTTCTGCTGCATGTCGCCGCTCAGCGTGACTACGAGCTCCACTGCCTTGACTTCAGCACTGCCTTCCTACAGGGCACCCTGCACGAGGAGATCTGGCTGCGCCGCCCACCTGGCTTCACTGGGTCGTTCCCTCCTGGTACCCTGTGGAGCCTCTGGCGGCCGGTCTACGGTCTCCGCCAGGCGCCACGTGAGTGGCACGGCACACTGAGGACTACTCTTGCTGCTCTTGGGTTTGCTCCTTCTACTGCTGACCCGTCACTGTTTCTACGCACCGACACCACTCTGCCGCCGTTCTACGTTCTAGTGTATGTAGACGACTTGGTCTTTGCTACTTCTGACACTGAGGCACTCGCCCACGTGAAGTCGGAGCTGCAGAAGAGACACACGTGCACAGACCTGGGTGAGCTGACAAGCTATCTTGGCTTGCGGATCACCCGGGACAGAGCACAGCGCACCATCACCTTGACTCAGTCACACATGGTGCAGCAGGTCCTTCAGCGCTTCCTCTTCACGTACTCCTCGCCTCAGCCCACTCCTCTGCCTACCGGTCACTCGCTCTCAGCTCTGCCTTCGGATGAGTCCGTAGAGCCGAGTGGCCCGTATCCAGAGCTTGTGGGCTGCCTCATGTACCTGATGACCTGCACACGACCTGACCTAGCCTACCCTCTTAGCATCCTAGCACGCTATGTCGCTCCTGGCCGTCACCGGAAGGAGCACATGGATGCAGCTAAGAGGGTGTTGCGCTACTTGTGCAGTACGTCGGGCATGGGGCTTGTGCTTGGAGGACGGGCTCGAGTTGTCCTCACTGGCCACTCAGACGCTTCTTGGGCTGACGACCAGGCTACGCAGCGGTCGTCTCAGGGTTACACCTTCAGCCTTGGCTCTGGCTCTGTTTCCTGGCGTTCTACTCGCTCTTCCTCTGTTCTCAGCTCCAGTTGTGAGGCTGAGATCTACGCCACAGCCATGGCTGCCCAGGAGCTACGCTGGCTCACCTACCTGCTGACCGACCTCGGAGAGCAGCCTCGTTCTCCTCCAGTGCTGTACGTCGACAACAAGGCAGCCATTGCCTTGTGTGAGGAGCACAGACTGGAGCACAGAACGAAGCACATCGCTCTGCGCTACTTCCTCGCTCGAGAGCTGCAGCAGCGTGGTCAGCTCCGTCTGCGTTACGTGGCCACTCGGGCCAACACTGCTGACGTGTTCACCAAGGCACTTCAGCCTTGTGACCATCAGCGCTTCTGTACTGTTCTAGGCCTTGTGCCTACTCTCCCTCACTTGCTCACGTCTTGACTTTGCTTGTACTGTGATCTCTATATATATACCTGCATGCCTTCACTTGCTAGGTTGTGATCACTGTACCTCTTGTCTTTTAATCAAACTGCATGTGAACTGGTCTTGTGACCACTTGCTTGTGCTCGGAATTTGTGTGGTATCCTTGAGATCCACCCTGAGCTTGCTTTGCTTTTCTTGACTGGTCTTGTGACCTCTTGTTCTCCCCCACTTTGCCTATGGGGGTGTGTCAAACTTATATGCTATAGCTTGTTTAGGCTGTAGTGGGTTACACAATATGGGGTACAACACTTTAGGGTTTCACTACTTGTACCCAACTTCCTGCTAGTTCAACCATTTCCTGTTTCTTACATTCTAACACTGTGGTTGCACAATGACAAGTCAACCATGGCAGTTTTCAACCACCAGATGTCGTCGACAAGGTCAACAATCAACACCACCCTCAGGCCAGCAGCATAAACCGGCATGGCCCTTGCCGATTTCCGCCATCTCGTGGATAGCCTGCCCAGTGAGCTACACCCAACGAGGTGGTTCGATGACGAGCAACTCCTAGCCGAGTACAGAGATGGTATGTGCAACTCAAAAACACCATATGCCCCATCAAATGCCAGTTGGCAGCTACTTATGACCGTGCGATGTGAAACACCCTGACTCTCATCCCCCCACTTGATTTCTCTGCACCCCCTTTCCAACCCACACCCTCCCTACCAAAATGCAGAACAGTGGGCCCTCAACTGGCAAGGGCCCGTTCACCCTATGGGACTCAAGCTCCTCACGCATGGACTCGTCCCACTCAGGACGGGACAAGGCCTCCTAGACCGACTTAAGCTCATGCACCGGATCCATAAGACAAAAGTCAAGTCCATGCTCACCCCCATCAACATCCACAAGCATTCACTCCTCCCAATCATGCACCTCATGATGCCCCCCCCTGCTCCAAACTTTGCAGCTTCTCCTTCCAAGTCACTCTCTTCATGGGGGACCGTGGTGACTTGGACAGATGCTGGTGCAGCAGTTGCTGCCACTTACCCACAGGAACAGGCGGTGTATGCTGCTGTGGTGGCTGCTTCGGCTGCTCTTGTTGCTGCTGCTGCCCCTGTGATTGCTGCGGGTCATGGGCTGGTTCGTTAGGGTCGGGGGTGGAACCAGCAGTTGGGGAGTCCTCATGGTGAGGTGCAGCTCCCTTCTGTTCCTCTTGCTGCTCCATTACCTCCTCACCATGCTCATTCCACCCCTTAAAGCTCAGCCCCTCGTGAAAAACCACACCCAAGCCTTGCTCCTCTCCGACACCCCAAGGAAAATGCCCCATTGTGCCTTGGGATCCAGCTTCCTCCGTTATTGGTTGGGCACTTTGTACTGCGCCACGCATCCCCACACTCTTGCCATGGACACACTAGGCACCTCCTGGTCCACATGAAGTATGGGCTCTTGCCCACTAGCCCCTTGCTGCCCATCCGGTTCTTAACCCAATTGGTGCTGCCCCCCACCAAGTATGGTCCAGCTGTGCATGAGCAAGCATGGCAGGTCAATGAGGGTCCAGTTCAGTCGCTCTGCTGTCCCGTTTTGCTGCGGCGTGTAGGCAACTGAAAGCTGGTGGGTGATTCATTTATCTTCTAGGAAGGTCTCCAGGTCCTTCCCCATGTACTCCCTATCCCGATCAGACCTTAGTATCTTCACCTTGGCCCCGGCTTCCCTCTCCGCATAGCGTATCCAACGCTTGAAGACCTTGGCCACTTCGTCCTTAGTTTTCACCAAGGTAACCCAACTTAGGCGGCTGTAGTCATCCAAGAAGGTGATGAAGTACTTGCTGCCCTTCCGGAGTTTGCATGGGGCTGCACACATCCGTGTGCACCAACTCAAGTGGTGCGGAGGCTCTAGAGTTGGAGGTAGGGAAGGAGGTCCTTGGCATATTCCCAGTGGTGCAATCAGGGCACTTGCTTGGCTGCCCATCACCCTCCTTGATCTCCACACCCTTCAGCTCCCCCTTCTTCACACTCTCCATAAGCTGTTGCCTCCCGGCATGCCCCATGCGTAGGTGCAGCAAATCTGCCATCACTTGCTCCACGTCCCTCCAACGGGTGCTGCAAGCGGCTTCCTCAGCTTCATCCCCATGTGTCCTCTCCACCTGAGGCACACATACTGGAACAAGGTATAAACCACTGTCCAACTTTGCCTCAAACACCACAGCTCCACCTTTGCTAACCGTGCACCCTCCCATGTTGAAGGTGCATGCACATCCTTGCCTAGCTGGCTGAGAGCATGAGAGGAGGTTGGCTGCCAATCCAGGAACATGAAGTACTTACTCCCTACAATGTTTCTCACTGTAGCCTAACAGGCTAATATTACATTTGACAACACCTTCTTGCTTGTTGAAATAACCGAATGGTTATTTAGGCATTCCCGAAGGCTTCACCTTAGCGCATTGGTTTATAACGAATCTGCGCCTGTACCAGTACTGCGTTAGCACGTATAGAGCACGCAGCAAAGGTCAAAGGTCAGGAAAGTAAACGGTCAGGACTATTGACCACCCCGCAACTGTCATCGGAGGTTACGGGTGCAACGCGGTAACCGTAAAAAACCGCAATAGTCGCTGCAACTGTAGCGATGCCTGTAAAACAGTTAAATGAGGGAATGTACCCCTCAGAGTACATGGCTAGCTAGGACAAAGCTATATAAATCATTTGTAATGTTCTGCTTATCATCTTGTTATTTTACATTTTCTCGAGCAAGGACACCTTAAGACTTCCGCTGTCTTGACTCTCTTGGCAAAGACTTGTCCGATCCACTAAATATCCTTCAGTTATATCAACATGGTATGAGAGCCTGTGTGGATTATAAGATCTGCCAAACAACTATTCTTTCTATATCAATCCCCGGCAGCAGCTCGAGGAGCTGTAAAACTCCAAGCTCCAGCACCAGAGCAGCCTCGCCGAACGACCCACTCACAAAGCTGTTGCGGTGAGGGCGTCTCGAGTCGACTAGGCGGCTGCTGCTGTCCAACGCCAGGACGTGCAGCAGGAGCACCCACAGCCCCACCACCGCTAGGACTCGCAGCACCCCCAGAGTCAGAAACCCCAGAGTCAGCACCCCCAGAATCCTCACCCCCAGTCTCAGCATCCCCAAGACCAGCACCCCCAGTCTCAACACCCCCAGTCTCAGCACCCCCAGGACCAGCACCTCCTGCGTCCTCACCCCCATTGTCACCACCCCCAGCAGCACCAGTGTCCACAGCTACAGGCTGCAGGGGCGGCGAAGACGGTCGAGGCGGAAAACCAGGAGGGGTCTCCAAGCGTGGAGAGCGACGAGTGGTCGCCGTGTCGTCAGCAGCGGGGTCACCCCCCTCAGCTGGGCCAGAGGTGTCAGAGGAGATCACCAAAGGCTCAACCAAGGGGGGTGGGTCTACCTGAGACACACCTGAGGGAGCAGGACCCTGTGGGGACAGGGGGTCTACCGGGGGGGGAACTGGTACCAGGAAGAGAGGCGCCAGCGGGACCGGGTGGGACGCATGCGGGTGGAGCCTGTAAAAATAGACAGACTCGTCAAAGGTGACGACCTGGGAGGATAGGACTCGACGCGAGCGAGGGTGGTAAAACAGCCGCGGCGGGGCGTCAGCGGGGAAGCCCAGGAAGGCGCAGCGGAGAGTGCGAGGAGAGAGCTTGCTCGCGGTGGTATCGCGAACAAGGGAGAGCGCGCCCCATACCCGAAACGCCGACGCATCGCCAACCTCTCCCGTCCAATGGAGTGTGGGCGAGGTCTCTGGCAAAGAGACATGGGGCCAGAGGTTGAGCTGATGCGCGGCGTATCGGATCGCAGACGGCCACAAAAAAAGGGGAGCAGCCGCATGGATCATGGAGGTACGAGCAACCTCCATGATCAAGCCAATGCGACGCTCAGCAATCCCATTTTGCTGCGGAGAGGCCGGAAGTGTGAACGACTGGATGATGCCCTCGTCTCGACCAGGAGCTCTACTTCTTGCTGGTCGTCGACGACTACACGCGCTACACCACGGTCTTTCCCTTGCGCAGCAAGGCGGACGTTAGCGGTGTTTTGATCCCCTGGATCCGCGCTACTCGTCACCAGCTGCGCGAGCGGTTTCGGCGGGACCTTCCAGTCCTGCGTCTACACTCTGACAGGGGCGGTGAGTTTTCTTCTGGCCTCATCAGAGACCAACACCTCCCTTATCCAGGCCTTCGTCCATTTCTGCTGCTCTAGGTGAAGGTACTGTAGTAGAGTCTCGTTTCCCTTTTGGTCCAGCCCCTGGAGTGTGGTGTAGATTATCTCCTTCTCATCTACTTTGTAGTTCAACTCCTCCAAGGCCCTCACATACTCATCCACCCTCTGGAGGTACTGCACTGGTCTCCCCATCGCCATAGTTGCGTTCCATGGTGTAGAACCGCTTCCTCCATGTGAGTATGCTTAGCAACCCCTTTTGCATGTGCAGATCTTGTTTGCTTCTTCCATGCTTGGGCAGCTGCTCCTTGCTTCCCCTTCACGTCAATCAGCATCTTCAAGAGCTCTAGTTGGCCTTCCAAGGACCTCACAGGTACTGGAACGCTTGCTTGTTCTTTCGGTCCCATGCTTCCTGTGCCTTAAGTAGCTCCCCCGCACTAAGCCGTTGCCTTGAACTGATGATTGTGTAGGTGGTTGTGGGATTTTTCTCTAGCTGATTGTGGGCAAGGGCTTGGGCAAAATATGACTAGTAGACTTGTTGCGGGCTGGAATTGAACTCGCACCCAACAAGCACCAACAAATCTTTGCTATCCACTACAGCACCTTTGGTGTTGCTAGTTTGGCACTTTAGGGTGTTGGGTGTGTTGTAGGGCGAGGGTTGGGATGGTAGGGTTTGTCAAACTCGTCACTTTTCATATCTGAACTCTTGCTAAAGCCATTCCTATATCTAATCCATGGCTTCCTAGGTTTTCCGCCAGGATACCCCGTCGCTCTCAAATCGCAATAGCGATCGGCCTAGATCGTGGTTGAAGGTGTTATTTATATTTATGGAGAGTAGAGATCGAGACCTTTCCAACGCCTACCTGCTCATATTATAGGATTACGTGAGCTGCACGGAATGTTCCGTCGAAGTCGGCGGACTTAATTTCTTACTACGCTCTCTAGAATTGCACGCTTTCCATCAAACTCCACATTTCATGAGCTTTGCTGTAGAGAGGAGATTGAACCGAAGATTGTCGACGACCAGGACGTCGCCAGCGAAGATTGTCCACGTGACTGCAAGTGGACTTCTCCAATTTCGTGAGCATTGAGTCTATTGTCGTTTGCGACTGTTATTTCGCACAGGTAATTTAGAGGCCTTTGATCAACGATGAACGTTGTTGACCCGACCATGTGTTGCCCCCAGCAACTGACCAGGTACCACTTGTTGATGTTATCTTGGGTGCGTCGGGCGACACTGGCGATTCGTGGTGTAACGAGGTGGTCGAGGTCGACGAATCCGGGCGAAGACTCTGGAATGCTTGGAATCATGTGAGATTGTCAGGCTGTTGTTCTAGAGTCCAACTGTGGGGTCATTGTTTGGATCCGGGACAATGGGCTCGATCGGAGCGATCTGAGAGAAATATATGTTGTCGTAGTAGCGGGTTTTTCTGCGGTGAGTCATGCAGTTCTGGGGGTGCTGGAGCTGGAGGTGCTAGAGTTGGAGGTAGGGGTCTCTTTTCGTTTTAGGGCACTCTTCCAAATAAGGGCTCCCGCCGCCCTCCACCAGGCCAAGGCTGGGTGGCGCACGGCAAAATTAGGGCAGTGGTAGTGTGTTGTTTGCCAAACCTGATTTGTGGCTGGGTGATTTTTTCGAGGACCCTATTTTGCAATGTTACTTTCGGCGCTACTCGGCCTCTGACTCTAGTATGCATAGATTCGATAACAAGCATAAACAATAATCACTACAACTATCTACTCATAATTAGTACAACTATTCTAACATGGTTTGCAGCATCAGGTGCATTCTTCATGTTCAAAATTTCTAGCAAGCATCCAATGACTTATTGCATTCACTGCGTTTAAGTGCATTTTCTACGATGCTTCTGCCTCCTCCACACGCTTCTTGTTGCGATTACCATAGTCCTTGGCGGGCTTGCGCTTCTTCCACCCAAGAAAGACGTCCACCCACTGGATGGGGAAGTCAAGCATGGACACCACCATGAGCTCCTCTAGGCGGATGTCAGCAAGAGCAGTGCGGGTCCATGACTTGATCAGGTTATGCTTCGAAAAACCTTGCTCACATTCAAACTGTGCTCAGCGGCAGCACAACCACAAGTTCATAAGGTTCGGGTACTCCTCCTGCCACTCAGTTTGCAGCATGTTTCCAAGGGCTTAGTGGAACGTCTGGCCAGAGTTCCTGCTCTCCAGAATCATCATGAAGAGCCGCAACTCCCTCTCGCATTACTCAAACAAGACACATGTGAGCAAGAAACAGAGGGTTTAAATACACTAAGATAGAGCATTGGAATACAAATATGATCATTGCAAACCTGACCAATTAGAAAGACAAGGACAACATCATCAAACAAGGGTTAGGGACTATAAGGAGCCTACCTGGAAGCTGGCCATGGTACATTTCCTCCAACAAACTGGCGGAGATCCCCAAGCCTCCGGCGCAGTCCCATCATAGTCTCCCTCACGTACAACTGTCCTAGGCCAACGCAACCGTCTAGGTGACCGAGAGAGACCTGGACGCTCGTGCAGCTCCGCGCTAAATCCGATGCCATTTCCATCGGCATCCATCCCCTCGTATCGCATCATCCGCTTCTCATGGTCTAATTGCTCATCCAAGAAGCGGGAGAGGCGAGGGCTTTGGCGGTTGCCAAACACGACACGGTGCAGTTGAGCTGCAGTGTCATACAGATACTGTCCACATGATCATAGACCGTGGTTGGGTCTACCTGCCGCGAGAAGCAAAAATCAGCGTTAATTTGGAGGCACGTGACAAGTACAACAAAAAAAACCAAAACTCACACTGCGTTTAACTCACCACAGGTAGCTCGAACACCCTGTTCAAGGCGTTGAGAAGGCCCAGAACTTCAGCCCGAATGTAGAGCAGGAAATGGAACATGAATGCGGTCATAGCCTCCAAGAGCTCATGCCCTTTCTCCTTGAGAAGAAAAACGACATGAGAGAACACATCGGCGAAACGAGCAACATCAGTGCCACGGGAGAGCCAGTAGACTGCGTGAATCTAGTGGAGCTCCAGGTTTGTGTTGCAGATTTCTTCTTGAAGCTTCAGAAACCGTTGGTGCCACATATGCTTTTTCCCCAGCTCCCTAGCGACACCTCGGATGACAGCATCCATGATCAGCAGGTCAAGGGCGTCCTTCGAGTCATCTTGAGCAGCAAGTGCTTCCTTGCCACATAGGGAGGGTTGGAGAATGCACAGAGGATAGGGAGCAGAAGGACAGAGAGGGAAGGGAGGAAGGGTGAAGAGAGGTTGGGTTGAGGGGAAGAGTGGGAAGGGAGAAAGGGAGATGGGACAGAGAGTTGAAGGTTAGGGCAGAAACGGGATTTAATGAGAAGTGAGGCACGCTCGTCACAGGGCCATGCTTCAGAGGGAGGGAAAGAAGGGAGAAGATGAGAGGGCGGGGGGCGTTGTGAGTAAAGAGAGGGAGGTGGCAATCAGGGAGGTGAATCTACGGAAGGTGAAACGTGGGTATACGCGGATGGGCGGGGTTATGATGAAAGGGAGGGGAGGACATGGGCATATAGAGTAGGGACGATATTTGCATAGACAAGCAACCAGGATTGGGGCATTCGAGGCAAAGGGAGGATAAGAGCAAAGAGAGAAGGGACGAGAGTAGAAGAAGGAGAAGGGAAGGATCGGGTACGTGATGAAACGGGTGACTGATGGAAGGACTGACATGCAACTTGTTATAATCGCTTACCTATGCGCAATGCAATGGGTGGAAAACAGGTGTGGTGCCCTTCTACGCAGACGCGCCCCTAGACCGGTGAGTGGACCGATCATCACAGAGGCTCCGTCGGTACTAATACCGATGATGTTGTTAAAGTCCAGCCCAATTTCTGCCAAGTGAGTTGTTAGCGCCCCGTACAATGCACCGGCGTTGCACTTCTCAACCGTCAGAAGCGCATTGAACTCCGTCGTCACCTCTCCGCTGTGCATTAATGTCAGGTAAACAATAATGTGTTTATCTCTCGCTCAGTCTGTGCTCTCATCCACGCTAATCCCAACATAGGGAAATGTGTGGGCAGATCGCATCTGATGCACTCCAAGGTACCAGCTGAGAGCACTGATGAATTCACGGAATGCGTAACTGCATACACCCAAGGTTATGAACAGGGTGGAGAGGGGTGGGGTTGAGGTGAAGAGTAGGAAGGGAGAAAGGGAGATGAGGGGAAAAGGTGAAGTGGGGTAGAGAGTTGCATAGGTAAATACTATTTGAGGCAGAATAATATTGTGGGTGAAGTGGTAATGCGGAGTGCAAAGACAGTGACCTCTAACGGTTCTTACTCAGTATAGTAGGTCCCGTATGTGCTAGGAGCAAGGAGGTCTGGCAAATCCTTAGTGGCAAGCCACTAGCACATCTGGGTGTACAACACGATTGGAGCTTCCGACTTGGAGATATACTGCACCACCTTCAAGCAACGAAGGGCGTGTCGTGTGAACGCGTCCGTTTAGATTAAGGCCTCAATTCTTCGTTGACGCTGCTCCACCTCCTCCATATTAAGCTTGTTCTCAATAGCGCATTTGTGAGCACGTGATGCTTCGTGCACGCGGACACTCCCCACCTACATGTCCCCACCTCTTGGGGCGAACGTAGTCGATAGCATATGGATCTTCAAGGTGAAGCAGCCACCTGGATTGCCGCCTGTCTTCAAGGTATGTTATATGGCTAAAGACTTCAGAATGTGAGGGACTAGACTTCTTTCACACCTTCTCCCCCACCCTAAAGATGACCACTCTTTGGGTGCTATAACACGTCGCATCACAGCAAGACTATGAGCTGCACTCACTATAACCTTGGCTTGCAGATCACCAAGGACAGAGCCGCTCGCACCGTCACTCTAACTCCATCACACATGATGCAGCAGGTCCTTTAGCATTTCGAGCTTCAATTCTCCACCACACAACCCACTCCTCTTGCTGTTGTCCATAGACTCATTGCTCCTATTCCTGATGAGCCTATTGAGCCTAGAGGTCACTACGCAGAGCTTGTGGGTTGCCTCATCTCCGCCACTTGCTGCATGAGTCGACCGAAAGCTGCCTGGTCCACGACTCGATCGAAAGCCGCCTGGTCCACGAGTCACAAGCTACGTCTAGAGGGCAATGGCGTATCCGTGACTATCCGGCAATAGTGCAAGCGCAAAAGCTATCGAAGTCGGGCAAGTTTAATTTAATAAACTTTACAGCCAACCGCTTTGTAGCCTACGGTGCTAGTCACACCCGTGCCTCTAAACTACCCCCGAGAAGTAAGGTAAGCTAGAAAAGTAGCTCTGGTAGAGGGCTTATTTTATCAGGGTAAACTACCCTGATACCCTGATAATCAGGGTGAATTTTTAGGGTCACACTTTGGCGTTGTTTTTTTTTTTTTACATTTTCCCTGATCAAGCAGGGTTTCCATTTCGGGTACACTTTAGCGTAAAAGTAACTTGTCCTGTTAGTGAGGTTTACCCTAAAGCGAGTATAGGGCACTTTCACTGGGTGCCCCCTCCCCCACCGCCATGTACCCTGTTGAAATAAAGAGTCGCTAGACTAGCGGAAATACTCTAGGAAGATAACGAAGATTTAGCCACGAATCGAATGAACGTGTGTTGGCAACACATGTTGCTCAACTGCTGCCCGCGAATTTGCCCTGCACGCGCCAGAAAGTTTGCACGCGTGTTTTTCAGGCCAGCCAGTTGCACCCACATTATAGACCCCCTGTGCCACTTGTGCAAGTGGTGACCTCACGACGAAAGCAACACATGCGTATGAGTCAAAGTTGGTCGCCCCTGGACATCCTTGTTTTTAGGCCAAAAACAGGCATCGCGAAAACTGTGGTCGAAACGAAAATGACGTCGCGCACTTCTTCGCACGTGACTGTACGCCACGTCGGTGCGGGTCAACGTGCTCCAAACGCACACGGCGCACTCCTCTTTGCCACGTGTAGGTTGCTCGGGCACGAAATAGACACGTATTCGTTGACCAAGTGAACAGATGACACACATCACCAAACGGACTGAATTGGTTACCTGGGCCCGTTAAAAACACATTGGTGGCAACATTCACTCCACAACTAATGGATACAGACACATTTAACGAACCCTGATCGTTAAACACACGTCACCCTGTGTGGTCCCTGGTAACCCATGTCTATTACACGCACCATTGAGGCCACATTCACTCCATCAATGTTGGGTTGGCCCAGTTTACTCGTTTCAACACAAATTTCTACGCGCTCATCGAGCGACTCTATGTGAGGATAAAATGCCACGCACTCGAACTAGTAACTCATAGTCTTCACAGTCGCCATTCACCATGCCGCGCCTTCTCTGCCGCTCGCAGCTCCCCGTTCACATCAAGAGAGCAATATGCGAGCAGCATGTTAGCAACCCGCTTTTGCGCCATGTCGACTTTGCGCGCTGGTGTTTCACCCGTTTTGGTATTCGGCCCGACCGTTCCACTATCGGACGCGTTCTCAAGGGTGTTGAACGCTGGAATGCCGCGTCTGCTTCTAACAATACCGTCCGCAAGCGCGGCGGTGCTCATCCGGACCTCGAGCGTGCCATGGTCCGCTGGGTATCCAATGCCGGACCTGCGGGGATCCCGCTCACCTTGTCGACGATCCGCTACCACGTGGCGGTGATGGCACGCGACATGGGCAAGCCACAATCTTTCCGCTGCTCTGTCAGGTGGGTTCGCCGTGCTATGCGGCGCAATGGCATCTGCTGCATTGCCGCTACCGGCGAGGCCGCCGATCAAGATATGGCGGCGGTGCGCACGTGCAGGGAGAAGCTCCCCCAACTTCTCATGTATCTTTCCGTCTCGCTACGCGACGTGTATAGTTTTGACGAGACGGCGTTGTGGATTTCAGTCCTTCCGCGGAAGAGCTACGGCGGTGCGCGTTTGGCGGGCCGCAAAATCGCCAAGGAACGTCTCACCGTCGGACTTCTCGTGAACGCGGACGGAAGCCACGCGTTCCGCCCGCTCGTCATCTCCAAGTCGAAGCGCCCGCATGCCTTCCGTCCGGATTACGACCCCGATTCCGTTTGTTACTGGCGCCACAACGCGAAGGGGTGGATGACCGCGGCGGTGAGTATTCTTCATGTCGTTTACATGACTATGCGGGATGTTACTTCATTCCCGCAGGTGGTATTCCGATCCATGGGGGACGGGCGATATCTCTGTTGAGAATGCCAAGTCCGCATGCTTACTCACGGTTGTTTTCCCGCCCATCCCCGTTTCCTTGGCAGATTTTGACGCACTTCATGGAGCAGCTAGATGCTGCTATGTTCGCGGAAGATCAGAACATTGTCATTCTGCTCGACAATGCTTCCAGCCATGTGCTCAAAAGTGAGCACGCCGAGTCCGTGGACATCTTCGGCTTCCGCACCCGGTCCCTGCGCAACATCAGGCTGGTGTTCCTTCCGCCGAACACCACCTGTTTCACCCAGCCGCTGGACCAGGGCCTCATCGCGATGATGAAGGCTCGGTACCGCCAGCACTAGCTCGAGGCGGTGACGGCGCTGTCGGTGGAAGCCGGCGCCACAACGGCTCTGGCGCGCTACAAGCCCAACCTCCGCAACGTCCTCAATTGGCTCTTGGACGCGTGGATGAACATCGGCCCGCGCACCATCCAGCGTTGCTGGTGGCGCACGGGCTGTCTCCCGCTCGCTTGGGCCTTATCCTTGGCCCACGTGGGCGCCGCAAGACTCACCGCTAGCGGTACGGGCAATACTCCGCTCGCCATCGATCTCGACAAGGAGATCGGCGACGTGGGCATTTTGATCGACCGGCTTGGACTCGGTCCGGGTGCAATGCCGGCCGCCGACTTCGTCGCGATTGATGACGGGCAGCCGACATGCGCCGAACCGGGCGAGGATCCCCTCGCCATCAAGCCCGCCTCGGCGTATTCGGCGCAGTCTTGGGAAGCGACCGCGACCATGCAGGCGGTGTACGACGATGTGGACCCGGCGACACGCGAAGCACGTCGCACGGCAAGGGCGGCATGTGAAATGCTCATCGGATATGCGCGCGCGACATGCATCACCCCCTGCGAGCTGTGCGCTCTGTTTGAAATTCGCGACCCGATTATCATCGAGCGCATGGAGCGGGCAAGCCCGCCTCTCAACCTCAACACGATGCCGATCGCCACTCCCCGGCCTTCCGCCAACCCAGATGGCGCGCACCCTCGTCCCCGCGGCCGCGTCCTCCCTGCGTGGATGACGGCGCCCTCTCCCCACCAGGAGCTCATTGACGACGGTGCTACTGCCGTCATGGACGGCTTCATTGACGCAGCTGAGTGAGTGCGTCTGTAAATGCTGCAGACTCCTCTCTGAGGAGTTGGTTCTGCCCTCCTGCCTGGTACCAATGTCAACATCTCACTGACATTGGTGCAATGTCAGCGATGAATGGTGTTGTTTTGAGTGTCCCAATTGTCAAGCTGTGATTGGCCCGGGAGAGCAATAACACATTGGACGTTGTTGGGTTGTCACATGTCTATGTTTGTGAGTGGTTGGGTTGTCACATGTAATCGGGCGATACAGCAATGAGAAACCGAAGTGGTAACTACATCTACACATATGGAACAAAAGGAGCAACCCCATACTGTTTCGGTAAAAACAAACCAGTAACAATCTGTGTTTTTTATAAACCCTCGATGGGCGTGGCGAAACCCCACGAACTAGACGAAATGCAAAAATCACTTGCAGTCCCAATGCACAAGGCAACCTTGGGGGACTCAAATGCACAATGAGAGACACGTGTCTTGGCCGGTAGGGGTTCGTGTCTTGACTTACATACGATTCTTGTCTTCACCTGCCAACACATAGGGGGACCACTTACAGCAATGGTTCAGACAGCGTGTCGGCGGCGCCCATTGGTCCTCTAGGCACCGCGTCGGTACCTTGGTAGTGTACAGCTGTGTGCAGTGTACAGTAAGGACGTACTGTACGGCATGCCGCATCAGTGTAGCTGAGGTGGGGTGTTCCGCCCTCGAACACCTACGCACACAGCAGTGATGCCTCGCTGCTGCTATAACTCAACGACTCTTCAAGTTATAGTGAGACCAAACGACAGTTCAATAACACTCACAATTACATCAGGGTAATGAAACAATTCACACTTTTGCTTAAAATATTTGATTTTAGAAAATTATGATTACCCTGATGGCTAAAAGTAACTGACACAGGTCACACTGATAATCAGGGTAGCCAGAAATCCTACACTGATAATCTGTCAGATAAGCCGGGCTCTTGTCTCTACACACTTCACACTGGCCCTCGGCAGCAGCAGCAGCAGCAGCACCTACTGCCCCCGACCACTGTCACTGCCCCCCGTCAGGTCCCCCCGTCTCACCAGGTTGCCGCTTCTCACCAGGGAGCTGTGTCTGGCCAGGTTCCCGTGTCTGGTCCAGTTGCTGCGTCTTGCTCCTGCCGGTCACTTGCCCACCCCACCGTTCTGTGGCACCACCGGATGGGGCACCCGTCCATTCCTCGCCTGCGCGCTATGTCTAGTCAGCGTCTTCTCTTAGGCCTCCCGCGAGTCTTGCCGTCGCTGCCGCCTTCGCTTGCACCACCTTGTGGTCCCTGCGTCGAGGGTCGGCTGGCGCCACCCCTCACTCCTCCTCCCTTCGTCCGGCCACCGAGCCCTTCGAGACTCTCCACTTGGACGTCTGGGGCCCCGCCCCTCGCCCTGGCCCTGAGCGAGAGAGTTTCTTTCTGGTGGTCGTTGACGACTACTCTCGCTACACCACAGTGTTCCCCCTGGCGAAGAAGTCTGGGGTGACTTCTACGCTGAACCAGTGGTTACTTACCACTGCGGACACTCGTGGTCGTCGTGTCAGGTGTCTTCACTCCGACCGTGGGGGTGAGTTTCGCTCCGGCATTCTCGCTGGATTCTGTCGCGAGCAGGGCATCCGTCAGTCCTCGACGCTTCCAGAGTCCCCACAGCAGAATGGGGTTGCTGAGCGCCGCATAGGCTTGGTCATGGAGATTGCACGCACCTCCATGATCCACGCCCGTGCGCCCCATTTTCTGTGGCCCTGCGCGGTTCGGTACGCCGCTCACCAGCTGAACCTCTGGCCACGTGTCTCTCGGCCAGAGGCTTCACCGACCAGTCTTTGGACCGGGTCCCCTGGTGCTGCGTCGTGTTTACGTGTCTGGGGCTGCTTGGCGCTTGTTCGCGACACCTCCGCGGATAAGCTCTCCCCTTGCGCCCTTCCCTGTGTCTTCCTTGGTTTCCCCGTGGACTCCTCTGACTTCACCTTTTACCACCCTCCCCTTCACCTGTTCTTTGACTCCCGCGACGTTCGTTTTGTCGAGTCAGTCCCCTACTACACCCGGTACCCCTGTCGAGGTCTTTCGGTTCCTCCTCCCCCTCTCTTCCTGACTCCCGCCGCCCCTCCTGCCCCTCCGGTACAACCCCCCCCCCCTGGTCCAGCCCCGTCAGGTGTGTCACACGCTACCCCTCCCCCCTCGGTAGCCCCTCAGGTGCCATCCCCTTCCCCACAGTCCTCCTCACAGCCTACTGCAGACCCTGCGGTCCAGGACCCTGGGGGTGCTACCTCTGGAGGGGTTGGAGTTGGAGCTGAGAGTGTGCCTCCACGAGGTTCTGGTGCCGGGGGTGCTGGCGTTGGAGCTGAGCCCGAGTCTGCAGGAGGTTCTAGTCTTCAGGGAGCTGGTGCTCGTCGCGCTGTCCCTGCGGGTGCTACGACTGGGGGTGCGGGTGCACCCCCTATGGGACCAGGAGAGTCTGGGACTGGCCGTGTTGCTGCTGGTGGTGCTGGCTCTGGGGGTGGTGTGACTGGTTCTTTGGAGGGCGGTCCTAGGGCTACCACTGCTCCGGACACTACTCCTCCCCCCCACCCCTACCCGACCCGGCACCAGGCCCGTGTTCGCCGTGCCCGTGAGGAGCAGCTGGAGTTGGAGCGAGAGGAGAGAGAGTTGGAGCGGCAGCAGCTGGAGCTACAGCGGCTGGAGGAGCCGCAGCAGCAGCAGCCGGAGCAGCAGCAGCAGCAGCAGCAGCAGCAGCAGCCGGAGCAGGAGCAGCCGCAGCAGCAGCCGCAGCAGCAGGAGCAGCAGCAGCCGCCGCCTCCTCCTCCTGTCTCTGGTCTTCGGACCCTCGGTCTCCCCTCTCCCTCTCCTCCCCCCTCTCCCTCTCCTCCTGTCCACGGTCCCACGTTTCCTCCTCCTGACCCCACTCCAGCTGTTTTCCCTCGTTCTCAGCCTCCGTTGTCCCCTCCTCTTTCTCACGCTTGGACTTCTCGCTCTCCTCGTGCTCGTCCCTCGTCCCCTGTCCCTCTCTCAGACCTTCGTACTGCCCTGTTTTGTTCTAGTCCGCCTCGTTCGTCTCCTTCTGTACTTCCTTCTCCTCCTGAGTCGGCTCTCACTTCTTCCCTCTCTACTCCTGTCACGGACTACTACCGCACGTACCGTCCTGTTCTCTCTCGTGTTCTCGCCTCTCTTGTTACCGACCCACGTGCTTCTCTGTCCTCTGTCTCCGCTCTTACTGCCGCAGTCACTGAGTTTGCCTCTACTCGCCGCCTTGACTACGCCACCAGTCTTGTGGCTGCTCCTCCTACTAGTCCTCTGGCCGTCGGGGGTGAGTTTGCCCTTGGCTGTGACGCCCTAGAGGACAAGCAGTTTGAGCTAGAGTTCCTGGCAGCCACTTCTTTGGTCAACTCTCTCGATCCTCCCTTGGCCTTGACCTCGACACTTGCTTGGCCTAGGCTACTAAGCCTAGGCCCTCCTTAAATCCGGTTATCAGTTAAGATCACATCGTAACATGGTATTAGAGCTAGGTCCGATTTAGGACCGTTCGCTTTACATGGGCCCACCACTAGCCCTCGTCGTGGCGCATCCCGTCGCGCAGCCCGTAGTGCGCATCGTGAGCGCCACGACGATCAGCTCGTCGCGCTGCCCTGCTGCAGCTCGTCGGCCCGCGCTACCCGCTGCTGCAGCCCGTCGCCCGTCCCGTCGCGCTGCCGCCCGTCATCCGCCTCGTCGACCGTCGCCCGTCCCGTTGCGCTGCCGCCCGTCACGTCACGTCCCGTCACCTGCCTCGTCGGTCGTCGCCCACCCCTGTCTCACCGCCGTCCGTCGCCTTGTCTGCCCGTCGCTCGTCCGCCCGCCCGCTCGCTCGCCCGCTCTTGTGCCACACCTGCCCGCCGACCACGCCGTCGCCAGCTGCGCGTGCGTAAGCCGCCGCCGCCGTGAAGGGAGGTGCTGGGGGGAAGGACGGGGGAAAATGGGGTGGCAGCGGGACGTTTTCAGCTGCCCGCCAACTGACCCGACGTGTCCGTGCCCTGCCCACCGCCCTGCCACGCCCCACCCGCGACTTTCGCTGTGGTGGGGGAGGTGGTGGGGTGGGGGGGAAGCCGAACGCGCCCGCCGCCAGCTGCCTGCAGAGAGTCACCGCCAGCAGAGACCCCGCCAGCAGCTACACCGCCAGCAGAGAGACCCCACCAGCAGAGAGACACCGCCAGCAGCTACACCGCCAGCAGAGACCCCGCCAGCACCTACACCGCCAGCAGAGAGACCCCGCCAGCAGCTACACCGCCAGCAGAGACCCCGCCAGCAGCTACACCGCCAGCAGAGAGACCCCGCCAGCAGCTACACCGCCAGCAGAGAGACCCCGCCAGCAGCTACACCGCCAGCAGAGAGACCCCGCCAGCAGCTACACCGCCAGCAGAGAGACCCCGCCAGCAGCTACACCGCAGCAGAGAGACCCCGCCAGCAGCTACACCGCCAGCAGAGACCCCGCCAGCAGCTACACCGCCAGCAGAGAGACACCGCCAGCAGCTACACCGCCAGCAGAGACCCCGCCAGCAGCTACGCCGCCAGCAGAGCTTGTCCTCCTTTCTCTCTCCCTGCAGGGCTTGTCACTGTGGGGAGGGGGGGGGGGAGAGAGGCTGAGGGGGTGGCAGAAGCAAGTCGGGCATTTGCAGCCGTTGCCTGTAGCAGGCACGCCCCCGGCGGTGCTGAGCGGTGCTGTCCAGCTGCTCGTTGCAGCCACAGCGCCTGCTCTCACGCCCACCTGCCGGGTCCTGCACCTGTCGCTGCTGCACCTGCCGTGGCTGAGGTCACTGTGGCTCTATCTGCCATCACTGCAACTGCTGCCTGTAGCAGGCACGCCCCCGGAGGTGCTGAGCCGTGCTGTCTAGCTGCTCGTTGCAGCCACGGCACCTGCTCTCACGCCCAACTCTCGGGTCCTGCACCTGCCATTGTTGCATTTCTCATGGCTGATATGTGTTGCTGTTTCCCCTGCTTCTACCCCTCATTGGCCTCACAAGCTTATACCACAAGCAGGTTAAGGGGGTGTGACTTACTCTGGATGTGTGCTGCAGGCCGTTAAGGGGGTGTGTCGCGCTATATATTTTATATATATTTATAACTGCCTGTAGCTTTAGCTTTAGTGTAGTCATGCTTCCTTGCTATTGGGTGGTGCACCTCTTGTTTGTGTTTCTCGACTATATCTTGTATGCTTTGCTTTTAGTGAAGCTCACTTCTTTGGTCAACTCTCTCGATCCTCCCTTGGCCTTGACCTCGACACTTGCTTGGCCTAGGCTACTAAGCCTAGGCCCTCCTTAAATCCGGTTACCAGTTAAGATCGCATCGTAACATAAGGAGGTCATGATAGAAAAATAGACGAAACACAAGGGGGACAAGAACGGAGGCGTATAGAGTGAACGACGGGAACATGAGACAAAGGACGAGCACGAGGGGGAGGAAAGGGGGAAGAGACAAGAGACGGGTCAGGAGGGAGAGGAGGAAACAGTTGTGAACGAGGAGGAAAACAAGCCGGAGACAAGTCCGGGAGAGGCAGTGGTGAGGAGGAGGGAGGACGGATGTTGCTCGGAGGGTAAGGAAGAACAAGAAGGCAAAGTCCTGTGACAGGCGCTGAGGACTGCGGCTGTTGCTGCTACTATGGATGCCTTTGCTACTACTGATGTTGCTGCTGTCTAGCCAAACGTCTTGGGTATGTGGCACCTCCAAGTTCCAAAGCTCTCGTGGCAGCACCCTCAGAGCCAGAACCTCCAACGCCAGCACCTACAGAGCCAGAACCTCTAGTATCTGCACCCCCAGGACCAGCACCCCCAAAGCCAATATCATCCGCAGCTGCACCTCCTAGCTCATCACCCACTGAGTCCACATTCACCGGCCATTGCGACGACAACTGCAGCAGCTGTATTGACGCAAAGATGGCATACTGGAGGTCCACAGGCACCTACGCACCTTCTTGCGCACTTGCAAGGCAAAGGCCGGCATAGTTCCCCCTCCTTGGGCGAACATAGTCAATGGCATGTGGATTTTAAGGGTGAAGCGGCCGCCGGGTTCACCCCCTGTCTTCAAGGTGTATTACATTGCTCGAGGCTTTAGTCAACGTCAGGGGGTCGACTTCTTCCAGACCTGCTTCCCCACCCCAAAGATATACACGCTTCGGGTGTTACTGTCAAAGGGAGTGGTATGTGGCCCCGTCCTCACTTGAGCGGAGCCGACTTCGTGGTCGGGTGAGCGGGAGGTGCAGCCGACCTGCAGCAGTGGACGATGCGACTTGGGCGTGCTGGTCGACAGGTTTGGTCGATTTGCATGGGGCCATTGCGAAGCCGCCGACTATGCGACGCCAGTGGCCGACTTCTACTGGCGGTCGACGATGGGGCTCGTCGACCTGGGAAGGGCGCCGACTTGGAGGGCGCCGACTTTGGGAGGTCGACTTGGGCGGTCGACCTGGGGAAGCCGGCTGGGTGCAGTCGGCGAACGGTAGGACAGGTCGACCAGACGTGGTTGTCCTGGGGGAGTGGTCGACTTCGTGGAGTCGGCGGAAGATGGTCGTCGACCTGGGTGGTCGACGGACACGAGGGGAAGCAGCTGGTCGACCAGGTTACCCGGACGACGGGGATCTGCGGAGGTGCGCGACAGTCGCCCAGGTGGTTCTGGCGAAGCCGACCTTGGAGGTGGTATCCCGAGGTCGACGTGGCTAATCAGACGCATTCATCAGCACGTGGACGACTTGGCGTCTGTGCTGTGCACAGGACGGGGCAATGCACGCCAATCGTCTTCAAGCACCTGCGAAGCGGGTACGCTGCTGTCATGCGGGTGCAACGCTGTGCAGCCACCTTTCTGCAGCGCTGGCACGCCGTCGACTTGCAGCGTTGGCAGGCCGCCACTTTGCACTGCTGGAGCGCGGTCGACCTTGCAGCGCTAGAACGCAGTCGACCGTGCTGCGCTCGCAGTCGACCTGCTTGCTTGCTAGCATCTG
Source organism: Closterium sp. Naga37s-1 (assembly GCA_947471745.1). Taxonomy (NCBI): domain Eukaryota; kingdom Viridiplantae; phylum Streptophyta; class Zygnematophyceae; order Desmidiales; family Closteriaceae; genus Closterium; species Closterium sp. Naga37s-1. The sequence goes on along the minus strand of CANJKZ010000142.1, from coordinate 2,225,113 downwards.
ATGTAGTCCGTTGTTGCATTGCTTGTTCAACCATTGTTCACAACTTTCTCTAGTGCAACTCTTGCCGTTTTGCCCCGTGAACACTCAAGTACCAGAGAAGCTAAGGAAAGATACGATCACTCACACAACCGTGCCTTCCCGTAGTCTAGCTCCCGTTGTAGTAGTTCTCTCCGCATGGTGCGGTGAGCGTGGATCAAATACGCGACGCACCTTCAGAGCAATCGACCTAGGTGTGCCTTACCTATTTCGTTCGTAGACCGGCAGCTGTCCTGGCCGCCATGGTCGACCCCGTACTTGAGACGGGCGTATCGGACACCCTGGAGACACGACTAGCTGATGCGAGGAGGTGATCGAGCTGGCCATCCGCGCAAAGTGGGCGACGGAACACCCTTCCCGACCAGCTTCTCCTCGACCGGTACGCAACGAAGGCAGCATCGACAAGGAGGTCGACGGAAGTGCTCAAGTCGACGGCAGCGGGGGCACGAGGAAGATAGGAGTGATCAGGAAAGCCGACTTCGGTGAAGTCGGCGGAAATCAGGCGCGAGGGCCGCAGTCGTCGGCGGCTGCACGCTCCATGCACGGCGACGTCAGTGGACGCCGAAGCAGTGTGACGACGGCGTCGGCGACCCACGTGACGGCGGGCGGGATAGCGCCAACATAAGGCTACTTCAAATTCACGCCGGACAAGATCGCCGTCCCCGTGCCGCTGGTAGGTCGACACGACCTCCTCACCTAGAAAGAGGCCATCGAGCCTCAGCTGGAGATGGCCGGCCTGGTTTGCTTCGCCGACAGCAGCGTGGAGACGCCGCCAGAGCCCAACGCTGAGCTGCGTGCGGAGTTCCGCGCCGTTCACCTGTTGACCTTCATGGTCATCTCGCAGTGCTGCTCACTGGTGGTGAAGATCGCCCTGAAGTTGTGCCGGAGTTACTTGGTGTGGCAGTTTTTCACGTCGACGTACCAGGTCACCGACGACCTGAACATTGGCCAGGTGGAGGAGCAGATGACGTACCTGAGGATGGGTGAGCAGGAGATGGCGACCGACTACTGCAACCGGGCGCGGCAGCTCCTTGCCAACATGCATATGGCCGGCGTCGACTACTTGACAGCGTTGTACATCACGCACGTCGTCAAGGGACTGCCGAGCGGCTGCAACCTCATGCGGCAGATGATGGTGATGCCGGGTATGCGGGAGTCGCTCAACGAAGACACCATGACCTCGCATATCATTTGGGACGAGGCGATGCAGGAGGCCGAGAAGTCCACGGAGCTCCTGCCGCAGGCGAACTACCTTGCCCCGACGAAGCAAGGAAGTTGGCCGGTGCAACGCGGCAAGCCTGGCGGCGGTGGTAGCGGAGGTGGACGGCCGGCCAAGGACGCGAAAAGGACAAAGCCGGCGGTCGTGGCGGAGGAGGTCGACGGCGAGAATGCTGGGTCTGCGGCGACCCCGACCACCTCTCCTTCGAATGCCCCGACCGCTACGACTTCGACGACGACGACCGCAAGGGAGGCCGCAGGAGGTTCATCGCCCACGTCGGGATGAGAAGCCGCGCAAGGAGAAGCAGTCGACCAAGTCGACGTCGACGAAGGACGACGTTTCTGTCAAACTATGTTTTGCATGGTTTATAGAACTGTTTGTACTTAGTTGTAGTGTAGTTATATATTTGCTTGTTTGGTGGTGCACCTTTGCTAGTTTGCTATATGTACCTTGTGTGCTATAGTGAACACAACCATTCTCGATTCTCCTTGCCTCAAACTACTAGACTACTGCTTGTCCTAGGCTCCTAAGCCTAGGCCCTAAGTTGAACCCGTTGCCTAGCTAAGTTCGTACGTTGACAGTTTCCTCCTCTGGCGGCAAAGGGTGAGGCGACGGGGAGGCGTGTTCGCTGGTCGGCGTCGTGGAGCCGACCGTCTCGCTGGCGCCGGAGGCCGGCGAGGAATTCCAGGCGGTGGCGGCAGCCGTGCAGGCGAACCCGGCGGTGGTCCTGCTCGACAGCGGTTGCTCACACCACCTGATGGGGGCGAAGGCGGCCTTCGTCGACCTGGGGCCGAGCGGCGACGTCAAACATGTGTGCGGCTTCAATGGGGCGCTGCAGGACGCCCAAGGCCGTGACACTATCGCATTGCAAGGACAGGCCGGGAAGCAGGTGCTCATCCCCGACGTGCTCTACGTTCCGGGCGTGCAGGCGAACTTGCTGTCGGCCGGCCAGCTGCAAGAGAGAGGCGTGAAGATGCAGGACGACTTCGACAGGATGCTGCTCGGCGGCGGGGGACGTCCTTGGTCGGGCAAAGTACACCGGCCGGGTCCTCTGCAGCGACCTTCGCCCTAGCCACTCAGAATCTGCTGCCGTAGCCACTCAGGTATCCACTGGTCCTGCTGAGTGTTGAGGGTGGGGATGAGGTTGTCCCATGTGTTGTCGAGCACCGAGATGATCTTCGTGCACTGCTGCATCTGCGACACATTGCTGACCGCCGCTGCCATCCTCGCATAGGTGTCCTTGATCTTGTTATGGACCGGCTTCACATAATCACCCGGTCGCATGGAGAGGGCAGCCAGCTCCTTCTCCAACACAATCACCATCGGCAGCGTGTTGGGCTGAATCACGTCGCGTAGCAGCTTCCACGCCTTCGGTCCGGAATCATCCAACTCCACCAAATCCTTGATGTGCTGGAACATGTCGTTGTTGACCGATTGGAGGATAAGGTCGTACAGCACCGCGCTCTTCTCAATCCACCGATCGCGGGCATCTCCTTCCTCCGGCATCTTCTCTTCTCCCATAGCAATTTTCAGCAGCTTGTAGCACTTGAGGGCGCTCCTCATCCGCCCGCTCCATTCTTCGTAGTTGGAGCCATCCAATGCCTCAATCTTGGATGGTGGCGGCTCACTCCTCTTCTCAGTTGCATCTCCACTCCCTTGATTCATCTCCTCTGCTCCCAATCACAGGTTTCAGCTCCCCCCTTTGCTGGTCACAATGTAGATCCACAAAATCTTCACAAGTGTCGGCGCCAATGAACTTTCGGCAGAGTTTCCCCTTAGCGGAAGTCACAACCAACCTCTAGAACTCCACTTAGGCATGCCCACAGGCCATGGTGGGTCAAAGAGGGTCTTCACACCTCAGTAGACTCTTTACAAAGTCCTCAATCAGCTCTGATACCACTTGTTAGAGACTAAGGACGGAGTCTAGGAAGATTAGGAGCCGAAATATCTCAAAATCGTTGGGCCTAGTTTCTGGACAGAAAAGTCGAGTTCACAAGAAACGCCGTCGACGAAACGTTCACCTTTAAAACTTCACCAAACTCAGATATGTTGTAGCCCTGGTCTGTGGCTATAATTCCCAATTTGAATCGTACGATAAGATGAAGTATATCTTGAGTTATGAATTTTGGCGCACTAGGGGGTATGCTGCCACATAAAACTTAATAACAATTGTCTCACAAGTTCACACAAGAAAGTTAGAGTAGCAAGAACTAGGTTAGAGGGAAGAGGAGGATGAGAGGGAAGGTCCCAAGAGAGTCCCCAACCAAGGAAACCCCATGCCACACAATTCCCCTCCCTATAGGCACCCCAACTTTGACCTTTGTCACTTTCCCAACCTCCACAATCCACCTCACCCAAGTTGGCCACACTTGCCAACCTGGTTTGGCTTCTCCCAACCACTTGGCATCAACTACAGTGATGGGGACGAATTTCCCAACCCCCAAAAGTATGTACCCATATTGAGTCACTTCACAACTTCCCAAAGTCGTCGCATCCCAATCAAAACTTTGAACGAACATAACTTCGTCGTTCTTGCTCCTATTGCGACGATTCTTGGTTCGTCGGAAAGCTCTTGAGCAGAGAAGTCACTTCAGATATCTGCCCAAGCCAAATGATATTCACACACACACAGAAAATCCAAACCACACCAAACACGCATGCAGTGCACAAACATATGATGGGAGGCAGACAGACGTGAATGCAAATGATAGCATCACATAACACGCACGTGCTCGACGAAGTCGACGTCGCCGACTGAAGTGAAGGCTCTGCGTGCGATCATCTCGGCGACAGAGTCGACGCCGGCAAGGTGGCACGCGAGGCTCGCGCACGTCGGCATCGACACCATCAAGAGTTCGGCGAAGCATGAGGTCGCCATCAGCCTGGAAATCAAGCCGTCTGCCGGCACCGACTCTCCGTGTGTCTCGTTCGTCGGTGGGAAGTTGGCGCGGCACACCTTCCCTGACAAGGGCTCGGACGCTGACGACGCCCTGGCCGTCGTGCACATCGACTTGTGCGGGCCGTTCCGGGTGGCCGCCAAAGACGCCAGCCTCTACTTCAAGACCCGCTTCGTGTGGGTGAGGCCGGTCGCCAAGAAGTCTGGCGTGTTGCGGGAGTTCGAGAAGTGGCTGCTGATGGCTGAGCGACAGACGAAGAAGTCGGTGCTGATGCCGCGCTCTGACCGCGGAGGGGAGTTCCTCGGGAAGCAATTCACCGACTCCGTGGACAGCAAGGGCATTGTCCACAACTTGACCTGCCCGTACACACCGCAGCAGAATGGCATGGCCGAACGGGAGATGCGAACGGTGGTCGAGTCGGTTCGGACGATGCTGCTGCACATGGGCGTGCAGCAGCACTGGTGGCACCTCGCTCTGTGGCAGGCCGTCTGGGTGTGCAATTGCTTGGAGAGGTCGACGATGCCGCCGGGGCGACGCCGTACTAGCTGCTGACCGGCAAGAAGCCGGACTTGACGCTTGCTCGTGTCTGGGGTTGCATGACGCAGTTCCTGATCCCCGAGCAGCAGCGCGGTGGGAAGCTGGCGCTGAAGGCCAGGTGGGGCCTTCATCTCGGCGCGTCGGAGGAGAGCAGGGGCTGGGAGGTCCTCGAGCTCACCGACAACAAGGTGGTCACCATGTCGGACGTGGTGTTGTATGAGACCATGTCGCTGGAGGTGTGGAAGTCGGAGCACGGACCAGCGTCAGGGCAGACGCAGGCCAACCCGTCGACAGACACCTCGACGGTGACACTTCCCCTGCTCGCCGAGGTCGGCGAGCTCGCTGACGAGGACGCTGAGGATGTCCTCCCTCTTTCCCCTTCCGCTTCTCCTTGTGTCCCACCCCTTGTGACCGACCTGCATGAGCTGACACTGACGCCGGCCTTCAGCGATGACGAGAGCAGTGGGGCGTCGCCTGTGGCGCCGGGCAAGAGCATCGCCGGTGGCCAACGTGACGCCCAGCAAGGCAGTGTGAAAGAGAAGCCGCCGACGACAGGAGAGTAGTAGGGAGTCCAGAAGTCGCCGACAGGGGAGATGTCGGCGAAGGAGGCGTCGGCAGGGAAGCCGCCGACTAGAGAGTAGCCAGTAGTGAAGCCGACCAAGGAGCCATCGGCGACTAGCCAGTCGGTAGGGGAGCCGACGACAGGGGAGAAGTCGGCCGAGCAGCCGACCCTGGTGCAGCGGACGACGACGGGGAGCAGTTGGCGGGGGTGCAGTCTGTTGAAACAGCAACTTAACTAGTAGCCATGGCTAAGGTTTGAGCTAGTCATGGTGAGAAGAACGAGAGTAGCGAGAAGGAAGAAAGGTTCACTAGAATGGGGGCCCAAGAAGTACAAGCAAGAAACAAAGCAAATTAGGTACACCACCAAATAGAGGGTTACATTACACTAAACTACACTACTATGGGCAATTTATATATAAAACAAATACATACAAATATTTGTTTCTGACACACCCCCTAAACTGCTTATAGTAGGAGCTGGTGCAATGAACACCCCCTGAAGGGGTACATCAGGTAGCGGAAGAAGCAGCAGATGTGGCAGTAGGAGAGAGGCGGCTGCTGCTGAAACACATCCGCCACCCCCTCACCCTCCCCCTCACTGCAGCAGGCGCAGCCGTGAAAGAGGAGGCGGCTGCTGCTGAAAGGTGCAACTTCCCCCTCACAACCTCCTCCCCCCCCTCTAACAAACTGCTGCACGCGCAGCAGGGAGAGGGGGGAGAAGGGGTAGGAGCTGCGTGTGCAGCAATGTGCGTGCGTGGGACAGCAGCGCACAGGGGAGCAGGACGCGCGGGGCGCATGGGCAGCAAGGCGCTCGTCTCGTGCGAGAAGCAAGGCGCGCGGGCAGCAGGGCGTGCGCGGCAGAAGGGCGCACGGGGCACGCGGGCAGCAGGGCGAACGGGGCGCACTGGGCAGCAAAACGACGCGCGCTCGAGACGCGCGACGGGCAGAAACCGGCGCGCGCTTGGGGTGCACGACGAGCAGAATCCAACGCGCTCGACGGGTGCGCGACGGGCAGAAACCGACGGGCGCGACGAGCGCGTTGTTTTATTCACAATAGGGATGAATGTGCCTAAAACGAGAGATAGAGTGCACAGACGGATTTCGACCGAGCGGCTTTAAACGTTCATAGCGTTCTTTTCACAGCTTCAAACGACATGCTATAAATTGGATCTAGAGCTTCTTGACGTCGTCTACAATAGGCAATCTATATCGCACGATTTCATCAAGTATTGACGACGCAACTTCAGTTTGAACGAACGACACTATGGCAGCCACTATAGTCATATAACACAAATTAGGAAGAGTTACGAGTTGGGAATGACTCCCAGCCTCTACAGACCCCAAGAGCCGAGGTACAGTGATGTGGAACAGTGCCACACTGTTCCCAGCCATGAAGTATCTCGAAACTACCCTCCACAAGGGCCTACACCAAAAACAATGTTACACTACACATTGTAATGTAACTATTCTCACTCTCTTGAAGTTTACCCTTTTGGAGAGCTTCGAAATCACTTGAATTTTGAAACCAAGGCTCTGTTTCTTCAAGATAAAATCTTGCTTGAGTTCTTAAGAGTCTTCTGCGCACACCTGCGACACGCCGAACGTTCCACACACGACAAAATAGAAAACCGCACACGACACGCAAACGACGACGTGACACGCGACTAGCGATAACTCGCTATTGACTCGACACACACATTCAAAATCATGCCTCATCATTCACACACTATTGTAAGCATGAAATATATATTATCTCATGCTCTCATACCATTCCATGCACACACGCATGCACGCACACGGACAACAAGCTGAATGCAAACCGTAGGGTTGCACCAACAAACTCCCTGTGAGAGTTCGACGGCTTATGCTGGCTTTGCTAGCTTGCCTGGACTTTATTATGCTATTACTAGCTTGGGTTTTATTTATCATGCATAGTTATGCTTGATTTCCTAGGTTAGGTGCATTCCTATATGTTATTATAGTTATAGCACCGAACCAGGTTACGTGTACCGAACTCAAGCCTTTCGGTTGCCACCGAATTGCTTTCTACCGAGTTCGGGAAGGTTCTGTTCGGGACGCTTCACGACCCTCAGAACATTCGCGTAACACCTGGGTTACCTGCCTTGTGTCGAGCCTATATATAGCCTCGTTTTGTACCCAGGTGAATCATTCAATTCAAACTCCATTTTCTGAGCTCGATCCTATATCCTCACACTTGGTAATCAGAGTCGTTTACACGTGAAGTTAACCGCAGGGGCGACGACTGTTAAACACCGATTTCGGGTACGTACAATCGGTTCTGTGTTTTTCACTCCCCCTCGTTTTCGGTTTTCGGACGCGCAATGTCAGGGATGGAGGGGCAAGGCAACAATCACGCGACCACCCACGACATCGCCAGCCTTCGCACCGACGTGGAACAAACGCAGGGGGCGATTGGACAAATCGAGGCCCTCCTGACAACCCAATCGGTAGCCGCCACAGCAGCAGTGAATGCAGTAGCGAACGTAGCAGCGACAGCAGCAGCAGCAGCGGCGACACCGCCAATTCATGGACCGATGCACCACCTTCGCCGAACCTCGAAGCAGCTCGCCCGAGGCTCCCTGAAGCGTTCAATCCGAGCCCGAGAGGATCGGACATTTGACGATTCGTGGCGACCCTCGAAATTTAATTCGAGGCCATTGGCTGTTCGACCCCGACACACGATGCAGAAAGGATTCGGCTCGCAGCGACACTGTTGCGAGGACCAGCACTCGAGTGGATTTACTACAGTGACGTGGCCCGCGGGGAGAAAACGTGGGCGCAGTTTCGGGCAGACCTCGTCGAAAGATTCGAGCCAATTAATTCGGTGTACATGGGGCGGCAGCAGATTCATCGACATAAGCAACTCGTGAGTGTAGCACTGTACACGCAGCAGATGGGGCAACTTTTCAATCGCATCACCGACTAGACCGAAGGCGAGAAAATCCAAGCGTACACTGAGGGGTTGAAAGTGGAGGTTCGCCGACAGGTCATCGCCGCGAACTACAGTAGCTACCACGACATTATACGTGCAGCCGAACGATACGACGCATTGACGTGTGGTCAACCCAAAATACGATGCTACGTGCCGAACCGTACATTTGGCACGTAGCGATCGGCACCCCCCACGTTCACCGAACCGATGGATATCGACAGAATTGACGCGAAGCAGCAGCCGACAAAATGCGAATTTTGCGGCGCAGCCGTGTCAGAACATATATATAGCTTATGCTGTTGTGTAGGCTATAGTGGGGTATCCCATAGGGGGTACAACCCAATTAGGGTTTCCTATATGTACTCACTTCATTCATAGTTCATTCATCCTCGTTCTCATTCTCACATGGAATCAGAGCAGGTCCCCTCCTAGGGACTGTTCCTTGGGCCCACCGAAACGCGCCTCGAGTCGCGCCTGCCCTTTTTTTAGCGGCCCGTCGAGTCGCACCTAGCGGCCCGTAGTGCCGCCCTTACGGTCGCGTCGAGCCGCCATAGCGGCTGCGGCGCGCCGCCCCTTTTTCCCGGCCCGTCGCCGCCCTTACCCGCGGCTTTACGCCGCCCTCACCGGCGGCTTCGCGCCGCCCCTTACCTGCGGCCCCGCCGCCTCTCTCGTTGCGGCCCCGCCGCCCGTCTTCGCGGCCCCGCCGCCATCTCTCGCTGCGGCCCCGCCGCCACTCACTGCGGCCCCGCCGCGCGTCTTCGCGGCCCCGCCGCCTCTCTCGCTGCGGCCCCGCCGCCTCTCACTGCGGCCCCGCCGCCCTACTCAGCGGCCCCGCCGCCCGACTTCGCGGCCCCGCCGCTTCTCTCGCTGCGGCCCCGCCGCCTCTCTCGCTGCGGCCCCGCCGCCTCTCTCGTTGCGGCCCCGCCACCCTTCCCTGCGGCCCCGCCGCTTCTCTGCAGCGGCCCCGCCGCCCGTCTTCGCGGCCCCGCCGCCTCGCTACGTCAGCGGCCCAGCCGAGCCGCCCAACAGCAGCGCAGCCGAGCCGCCCAGCAGCAGAGCAGCCGAGCCGCCCCGCCGCCGAGCCGCGCTGCAGCCGAACCGCCCGGCCGCCGAGCCGCCCTGCCGCCGAGCTGCCCTGCTGCCGAGCCGCCCGGGAGCCCAGCAACCGAGCCGCCGTGCAGCCGAGCCGCCCTGCTGCCGAGCCGCCCTGCCGCCGAGCCGCCCGGGAGCCGAGCCGCCGAGCCGCCCTGCCGCCGAGCCGCCCTGCCGCCGAGCCGCCCGGGAGCCGAGCCGCCCAGCAGCCGAGCCGCCGAGCCGCCCAGTCGCCGGGCCGCCCTACTGCCGAGCCGCCCGACCTGCCCTGCCTGGTGAGCACAGCACCACTGTTACTGCGTGCCCTTCCCCTACTGCTTGCACTACTACACTGTCGTCGTCATGGCTACCCCTAGTGTCCTCGCTTTTGACGCTGAGGGTCGAGCCATTGACTTTGAGGTCTGGGTCGACGACCTGCAGCTGTTCTTACAGTGCGATAGGGCGGACGGTCTTTCCCTCTTTGACCTCACCTCTGGCGCCTCTCCTGCCCCTGCTGCTGATGCTGACCCCACTGTTCGCTCTCAGTGGGCCACCCGCGATGCTGCTGCACGTCTTGCTGTGCGTCGCCACCTGCCTACCACTGAGCGCGCGCACTTTAGTCAGTACAAGAGTGCTCAGACCTTGTACGACGCTGTAGTTGCGCGCTACTCTTCCCCTGCCACTGCTGCCCTTAGCCGCCTCATGCTACCGTACCTCTTTCCTGACCTTGCTGCCTTTCCCACTGTCGCTGACCTCATTACGCACCTCCGCACTAGTGACACTCGCTACCGTGCCGCCCTTCCTGCTGAGTTCTGCGCCAAGAACCCCCCCCCCATGTACATCACTCTCTATTACATAGTCACACGCCTCCCTGACTCCCTTCACGTAGTCAGGGACCACTTCCTCTCAGTCTGTCCCACCACTCTCACTGTCGACCTCCTCGAGAAGTCCCTCCTGGCGGCGGAGAAGAGCATCGTCGCTGTAGGAGCCTCTCGTGGTGACCCTCGCACCCCCATCTTTGAGGGGTGTTCTCCTTCCCCCCTGCTGCCCTCTGTTGCCTCTGCTGCTGCTGCCGACCTGCTTGGTCATGAGTCGGTCTGCGCGGCGTCTGCCCCTAGCGGGAGACGCCGCCCTGGCAGGGGCAAGGGGGGCAAGGGCGCGGGTGGACCTGGCGGGGGCGGTGGAGGTGGCGGTGGAGGCGGCGGAGGGAGTGGGAGTGGCGGTGGGAGTGGTGGCGGGGGCGGTGGTGGCGGTGTCTGCAGCGGAGGAGGAGGCGGTGGCGGCGGCAGCGGTGGGAGCGGAGGCAGCGGTGGTGGTGGAGGTGGAGGCGGCGGTGGCGGAGGGGGTGGAGCTGGTCGGGGTGGTGCCCCGCAGCGTAGCGGCTCTGGTGGTGGCCAGCGTCAGCAGCAGCAGCAGCAGCAGCGTTCGCGGGACATCCCCCCGCCCCAGCAGCTCCGTGAGTGGTACACGCAGCGTCAGCGGGGTGGGGGTTTTGGTCCGTGCACCTACGTCCTTCGTTCCGGCGACCGCACGGGTGAGCAGTGTGGGGGTGCCCACCCCACCCAGCGCTACTTTGGCCGCCTGACGGACGCTTGGCGTCAGCAGTTCCCCGAGGCTAGTGAGATTCCCCGTTGGGGAGAGCTGTCTAGGGCTGGCGTAGCTATCTTTGATCTTGACTTTGATGCTATCCTTGCTGCCATGTATGCTGTGACTATTAGTGAGGAGGGTGACTGTTACCGGTGTTTCCCGCCCGATCCGGGCATTGGTACTGCTGCGCCAGGTACTTCTGCGGCTGCTGCTCTAGGTGCCAGTGCGTCTGCACTCTCAGGTACTGGTGAGGCTGCGCTCTCAGGTACTGCGTCGGCTTCGGCCTCCCTCACCTTCACGCTTGACTCAGGGGCTTCTCGCTCCTTCTTTCGAGACCGCACCACACTCACGCCGCTTGGCCGGCCGGTTGCAGTCTCCCTGGCTGACCCCTCTGGGGGTCCTGTCCTCTCTCACTTCTCCACTGTCCTCCCGTGTCCGGCTGCCCCCTCGGGCACCTTGTCTGGTCTGTACCTCCCCTCGTTCTCGACGAACTTGGTGAGTGGTGCTGACCTGCAGGATGCGGGGGTTCACCAGTTTACTCCTGCGAGTCAGCGGGTGACCCACTGCTCGGACGCCCGCACAGGCCGACACCTGGCCACGTTTTCGCGTCGGCCGGGGTCGAGTCTCTACACCCTGACCACTGAGTCTCCACCTGTCCCTGCGTCTGGCCAGGTAGCTGCGTCGGGTCAGGTGTTTGCTGCTGCGTCCAGGTCTGGTCCTGAGTCTGCCCCCTGCTCGTGTCGCCGCCTGTCTCAGGAGACTCTCCTGTGGCACCACCGTCTTGGCCACCCCTCCTTGCCTCGTCTTCGGGGCATGGCTTCCCGTGTCCTTGTCTCTGGTCTTCCCCGGTCTCTCCCTCCCCTTCCCTCGGGACCCGGACCTTCCTGTGTTCCCTGTGTCGAGGGGCGGCTCCGGGCTGCCCCTCACTCCTCCCAGTTTCCCCCGACAGAGGCTCCTCTGCAGACGCTTCACATGGACGTGTGGGGCCCGGCCCGCGTCCGTGGGCAGGGTCACGAGCGCTACTTCCTGCTGGTGGTTGACGACTACTCGCGTTACACCACAGTCTTCCCCTTGCGCAGCAAGGGTGATGTTACTGAGGTGTTGATCGACTGGATCCGCGCAGCTCGTCTCCAGCTCAGGAGGAGCTTCGGCTCGGACTTTCCTGTTCTGCGTCTGCACTCTGACCGAGGTGGAGAGTTCTCCTCTGGCCTTCTGCGAGCCTACTGTCATGCACGAGGCATCCGCCAGACCTTTACGCTTCCGGACTCTCCACAGCAAAATGGGATTGCTGAGCGCCGCATTGGCATGGTCATGGACGTCGCTCGTACGTCCATGATGCATGCGGCTGCCCCCCATTTTCTGTGGCCGTTTGCGGTTCGGTACGCGGCGCATCAGATCAACCTTCACCCCAGGGTCTCCCGGCCGGAGACCTCCCCAGCTCTGCTGTGGACGGGGAAGGTCGGCGATGCGTCTGCGTTCCGTGTCTGGGGATCTCGGGCGTTTGTCCGCGACTTGTCTGCGGACAAGCTGTCCCCTCGTGCTGCTCCCTGTGTCTTCCTCGGCTTCCCCCCTGACGCCCCAGGGTGGCAGTTCTACCACCCCTCCTCTCGTCGTGTTCTGTCCTCCCAGGACGTCACGTTCGACGAGTCAGTCCCCTTCTACCGCCTCTTCCCCTACCGCACTCCTTCCCTCCCCCCGCCACCGCACTTCCTTGTGCCAGGTCCCCCCCCGGTAGACCCCCTTCCCCCTCAGGGTCCTGCCCCTTCAGGTGTGTCCCAGGTAGACGCAGTCGAGCCGGTCGAGGTTGCTGGTGACTCTGGTCCTGCTGCGGGTGCTGAGCCTGGGGGTGCTGAGCCTGGGGGTGCTGAGTCTGGGGGTGCTGAGTCTGGGGGTGCTGCGACTGGGGGTGCTGAGCCTGGGGGTGCGGAGTCTGGGGGTGCTGAGCCTGGGGGTGCTGCGACTGGGGGTGCTGAGCCAGGGGGTGCTGCGTCTGGAGCTGCTGAGCCTGGAGCTGCGGAGCCTGCGGCCACTGGACCTCCCCTTGTGGCGTCTGGCGGTGCGGGACCTGGCGGTTCTCCGGGTGCTTCGCCTCGGCGGGAGCCCCTCTCTCCACAGGAGCTGCGCGAGTGGTTTACTCGCCGCTGGAGACGTACTGCTGGAGCCGGAGCTCCTTCGACTGCTGAGGGTACTTGTGCCGCTGGTCCCGGAGCTGCTGGGCCTTCGGGTCCGCCTGGAGCTGGAGCTGCTGCGGGTGTTGGTGCTGCTGGTGCTGCTGGAGGTCCTGCCCCTGGAGGTGCTGTTGGCGCTGGTGCTGCTGCTGAGGGTGCTGTCCCTGCTGTGTCTGGAGTCGCCGCGCGGCCTCGGCCGTACTTCGTTCCACTCCTTCAGCAGGTTCTTGGTCTTTCTCCTCCTGCAGCGTGTCCACCGCCTGTTCAGTCACAGTCCCAGTTAGAGCCCGCCTCCCCACTTCCTGCTCCCTCTCCTTACACTGGTCCCACTGGAGGTCTTGCTGAGCGTCGTGAGCCTGCGTCTCGTCCTGCGTCGCCTGTTCGTGCTGCTCGCGCTAGTGGTCGCGGTTCGCGTCAGCGTCCTCCTCCTGTCCCTGGCACGCACCGGATGTCTTTGCGTCCGTCCACTGCTCCTCTGCGTGCCCCTTTGCCTTCTCCTCCTGAGTCCTCTCTTCCTGCACTTACCGACCCAGAGTCCGACTCTCTTCGTGCTACCAGTCCTACTGTCACACGTCTCCTTGCTACTGTCGTCACTGACCCCTCTTTTGAGTCCACTGCTGCGTCTGCTCTTGTTGCTGAGCTCGTCGACTTTGCTGCTCGCTGTCGTCTAGACTACGCTGCTGGTCTTGTTGCTGAGTCTGCGTCTGTCTGTCCTCCGTCCGTCGGGGGTGAGTGTGCTCTTGGCACGGACGTCCTTGAGGACAGGCAGGAGGAGTTCCAGGGTCTGGCTGCTGCTTCACCTCATCTCGCGTCCGTACTACTTGCCCCTGAGGGAGACCCGGATGCACTAGACATCCCGACTCCGCGCTCTTACGCGGAGGCCGTAGAGGGTCCCTACTCCTCTCAGTGGCAGGCAGCTATGGATGCAGAGATGGCGTCCTGGAAGTCCACAGGCACCTACGTTGACGCGGTTCCCCCTCCTGGGGCGAACATCGTCAGTGGCATGTGGATCTTCAGGGTGAAGCGGCCGCCGGGCTCTCCACCTGTCTTCAAGGCGCGGTACGTCGCTCGTGGCTTCAGTCAGCGGCAGGGAGTTGACTACTTTCAGACCTTCTCTCCCACCCCGAAGATGACCACTCTTCGGGTGCTGCTGCACATAGCCGCTCAGCGCGACTACGAGCTCCACTCTCTTGACTTCAGCACTGCTTTCTTGCAGGGTAGCCTGCACGAGGAGATCTGGCTGCGCCGTCCACCTGGCTTCACTGGGACTTTCCCTCCTGGCACCCAGTGGAGCCTCCGACGGCCAGTCTACGGTCTCCGCCAGGCACCGCGTGAGTGGCACGACACACTGAGGACTACGCTTGCGGCTCTTGGGTTTGCTCCCTCTACTGCTGACCCGTCGTTGTTTCTGCGCACCGACACTTCTTTGCCGCCGTTCTACATCCTCGTGTACGTCGACGACTTGGTCTTTGCCACAGCTGACACTGCTGGACTAGCCTACGTGAAGTCCGAGCTGCAGAAGAGACACACGTGCACAGACCTGGGTGAACTGCGCAGCTACCTTGGCTTGCAGATCACTCGGGACAGAGCACGCCGCACCATTACCTTGACTCAGTCACACATGGTGCAGCAGGTCCTTCAGCGCTTCGGCTTCACGTACTCCTCGCCTCAGGCCACTCCTCTGTCTACTCGCCACTCGCTCTCAGCTCTGCCTTCGGATGAGTCCGTAGAGTCGAGTGGCCCGTACCCAGAGCTTGTTGGCTGCCTCATGTACCTGATGACCTGTACACGACCTGACCTTGCATACCCTCTTAGCATTCTTGCACGCTATGTTGCTCCTGGGAGACACCGACCAGAGCACATGGCTGCAGCGAAGAGGGTGTTGCGCTACTTGTGCAGTACGTCGGGCATGGGGCTAGTGCTTGGAGGGCGGAGTCCAGTGGTGCTCACTGGGCACGCGGACGCTTCTTGGGCTGACGACCAGGCTACGCAGCGGTCGTCGCAGGGTTACACCTTCAGTCTTGGTTCCGGCTCTGTCTCGTGGCGGGCTACTCGCTCGTCCTCTGTTCTCGGCTCCAGTTGTGAGGCTGAGATCTACGCCGGGGCCATGGCTGCACAGGAGCTTCGCTGGCTCACCTACCTGCTGACTGACCTTGGAGAGCCGCCTCGTTCTCCTCCAGTGCTGTACGTAGACAACAAGGCCATGCTGGCCTTGTGTCGAGAGCAGCGCTTGGAGCACAGAACGAAGCACATTGCTCTCCGTTACTTTCTTGCTCGTGAGCTGCAGCAGCGTGGTCAGTTGCGACTTGCGTACGTGGCCTCTGAGGCCAACACTGCTGATGTGTTCACCAAGGCACTTCCGCCTTGTGACCATCAGCGCTTCTGCACTCAGCTGGGTCTTGTACCTGTCTTGCCTCACTTGCTCTCCTCTTGACCTTGCTTGTACTGTCACATATATATACCTGCTCTTGCTTGTCTAGCTCTATATATATATGTGCACTCCTGCATGTGAACTGGCCTTGTGGCCTTGTCGTTGTGCTCGGACTGTGTGGTGACTTTGTGATCCACCCTGAGCTTGCTGTTCTTTGCGTGACTGGTCTTGTGACCCCTTGTTCTCCCCCACATTGCCTATGGGGGTGTGTCAGAACATATATATAGCTTATGCTGTTGTGTAGGCTATAGTGGGGTATCCCATAGTGGGTACAACCCAATTAGGGTTTCCTATATGTACTCACTTCATTCATAGTTCATTCATCCTCGTTCTCATTCTCACAAGCCGGACATCAAATCCTGTCGTGCTACAAAATGAAAAAAGCACGTGCGGCATTGCTGGGCGGCAACAGTACAGCACCCCCGAAGTAAATAAAAAAACGGGAATCGCAAGTAGCCGCGGATCGAACTGCCAATCGCGTAAAGATTCAGAAAGGAGAAAAAGGGCGACGACGTGGCGACTTCGGAGAGGGTGAAAAAAGGAGAAAATGATGGCGCGAATAAAAACGTCACGACTGGCCCGCAATAGGGGAAATCGCCGAGGCAAATGGAGGCTCCGCGAAAAGAGACTCTGCACCGACCGGGAAACTCCAGCCGAACACCCACGAAACTAATAATTCGTTAAAGTTATCCTACAGAGATACTTCAACCAAGAATATTACTTCTCTTGGTTTTCAAGCCTTGGAAAAATTCAGGGGAGAACTAGAGGCCAAGAAAAAGCCTTTAGAAATTATTCAGGTGCCTGAGAAGTTGGGCCAAGTACTACGGAGCGTAGAAAAGGGTCGTGCGTTCCGTGGAGTTAATATCCTCTCCCCGCGGCACCGTGATAAGGCTCCTTATTGCCCACAGGTGAAGCCTACACAGCTGCAAATGCTTAGTGGAAAATTCAAGGCTCAGGAGAAGTTGTTCAAGCCTCGGAAAAATCCTCCTACCCCCCAGGTGAAGTTGGAAGTGAAAAGTGTTGAGTCAGGTATAGGAAATAGGGATGGTAATCTCTTTGATGTACCCTATGATCCTATTAATGAGACCCTTTTTGGCTACTCAGCGCAGCATGAACCACTACTCCTCGAGGTGTTATGCAAAGGACGACGCCTCCAGGCACTAGTGGACAGCGGCGCATCTCACTCGGTATGTGACCGCGGGACGTTGGAGAAAATTGGAGAACCTTCAGAGGAGACCAAATTCACGGCAACAATGGTGGATGGTACGAAAGTTTCCATCCACGGCGAAGCATCACTGCAGCTGCACATAGGGGCGCTGATGTGGAAGCCGACGTTGCCGATCACGAACATCAAGGGGTTAGATTTCATCTTGGGGTGAGATTTCCTGAAGTGGTTCAACCCCGAGATCGACTGGGTCAACAAGAAGGCGTGCATCCACAACAACAGGAAACGAGTGGAGCTACAAAGCTGGACGGATACAGGGAACGTTCCTGAAACGACACTTGCATGGTTCGAACGGACGGTGAACGAGAGCGACATGGGTTACTTAGCACTGGTTATGGCAGCAGTAGAGGAGGAGAAGCCGAACACAGAGCTACCTGCAGCAGTGAAGGAGGTGTTGGAGCAGTACAAAGACATCATGCCAGACGACCTACCCGCAGGAGTACCTCCAGCACGCACACGCGAAAACGAGATCGTGGAGGAACCAGGTGCGAAACCCGTCTCACGTGCACCATATCGCCTTAGTCCAACTGAACTGACAGACATGAAGAAGCAGATAGAGTATCTACGACAGACAACTGATATGACCATCCACCTCTCCCTACGATGCACCAGTTCTCTTCACTCCAAAACCAGACGGCAATTTACGGATGTGCATCGACTACCGCGCACTGAACAAACTGACAATTAAAAACAAATACCCCATACCACACATAAACGACCTACTGGACCAACTGCGTGGTGGAAAAGTCTTTCCGAAGCTAGATCTACGGTCGGGTTACTAGCAGATCAAGATGGCGGACAACTCGATCCACAAGACACCGTTTCGTACCAAATACGGCTCCTATGAAAACTTGGTGATTCCGTTCGGACTTTGCAACGCACCAGCAACGTTTCAGGCAGAGATGAATCATATCATACAGCCCCTGCTAGACGAGTGCGTGGTGGTGTACCTGGACGAAATTCTCATCTACTCCAAGAACATGAAGGAGCACGTGGAGCATCTGCGGAAAGTCTTTGAGATCCTACAGAAAAAAACAAGTTCTACGTGAAGCTGTCGAATAGCGATTTTTCCCTGAAGAAGGTGCAATTTCTCGGGCACATGGTAAGTGCGGAGGGCGTACACGTGGACCAGCGGAAGATTGAAGCCGATAAGAAGTGGAAAGTACCGGAGAACGTGAAAGAGTTTTAGCAGTTCCTAGGCTTCGCCAACTACTATAACAGGTTCGTGCCGCAATACGCTAAGATAGCAGCGCCACTGACCGACCTACTGAAAAAGGATTCGCCCTACAATTGGGATACTCCTCAACAGCAAGCCATGGAGCAGCTACAGACAGCACTAACTACAGCGCCAGTACTCATCCTACCGGACCCAGACAAGGACTACGTGGTGGAAGCAGACGCTAATGACCAGGCAGTCGGAGCAGTACTGATGCAGGATCACGGACGCGGTTTGCAGCCTATCGCCTACCTCAGTACGAAGCTACAAGGAGCAGAACTAAACTACCCCATCCATGACAAGGAAGCCTTAGCGATAGTCATAGCCTTCAAGGCGTGGAGGTGCTACCTAGAGGGAGCCAAGACTACAGTTTGTACTGACCACTGCAGCCTCAAATAACTGAAGTCGCAGCCAACGGTCTCACGATGACAGACGACGGTGGACTTCCTAGAAACTCACTTCCACTACGACATCATCTACACAACAAGGCAGGCGCGTTGAGCCGCCCCGGTCATGTAGCAGGCATCCAGCTCGACGGGATGAACCCTCTGCTCAAGGTTCTATTCCAACATGGGAACTCCGTGGACACAGAGATTGCTACGGCAGAGAAACAGAAGCTGCTACAGTGGGAGAAAGACTTAGCTGTAAGGAAGGGCACAGGAAAGATTTGGGTACCGAACTATGCCCCGCTCCGACAGATTCTACCGGAGGAGTTTCATGACGTACCATACGCGGGACATTTCGAGAGCAACAAAACGTTCGCACGGATAGCAACGGTCACTTTACGTTCCCGTCCGTGAGAGCGAGTGACCGGTAGGCAGAGGAGTGGACTGTGGCGAGGAGTACCGGAAGCCGAAGCGCTGAAGGACCTGGTGCACCATGTGTGACTGAGTCAGGGTGATGGTGCGCCGTGCTCTGTCCCGGGTGATCTGCAAGCCAAGATAGCTGCGCAGCTCACCCAGGTCTATGCACGTGTGTCTCTTCTGCAGCTCTGACTTCACAAGGGCCAGTGCCTCAGTGTCAGCAGTGGCCAAAACCAAGTCGTTGACGTACACGAGGATGTAGAACGGCGGCAACGAAGTGTCGGTGCGCAGAAACAGCGACGGGTCAGCAGTGGAAGGAGCAAACCCCGGAGCCGCAAGCGTCGTCCTCAGTGTGTCGTGTCACTCGCGTCGTAGACTGGCCGCCGGAGGCTCCACTAAGTACCTGCAGGAAACGACCCAGTGAAGCCAGGTAGGCGGCGCAGCCAGATCTCCTCGTGCAGGCTGCCCCGTAAGAGAGTTGTGCTGAAGTCAAGAGAGTGAAGCTCGTAGTCATGCTGAGCGGCGACGTGCAGCAACACCCGAAGAGTGGTCATCTTCGGGGTAGAGGAGAAGGTCTGGAAGAAGTCAACTCCCTGTCGCTGACTAAAGCCTCGTGCAACGTAACGAGCCTTGAAGACAGGCGGAGAACCCGGCGGCCGCTTCACCCTGAAAATCCACATCCCATCGACTATGTTCGCCCCAGGAGGGGGAACTGCGTCAACGTAAGTGCCTGTGGACTTCCAGGATGCCATCTCTGCATCCATGGCTGTCTGCCACTGAGAGGAGTAGGGACCCGTAATCGCCTCTGCATAAGAGCGCGGGGTCAGGATGCCTGATGCATCCGGGTCTCCCTCAGGTGCAGGCAGCATGGCCACGAGATGTGGTACAGCAGCTGCAAGACACTCAAAGTCCTCCTGCCTGTCCTCAAGGACGTCCGTGCCAAGATCACACGCACCCCCGACGGACGGAGGACAGTCAGACTCAGACTCAGCAACAAGACTAGCGGCGTAGTCGAGACGACAGGCGGCAGCAAAGTCAACAAGCTCAGCAACTAGGGCAGACGCAGCAGCGGACTCAAACGAAGGGTCAGTGACAACAGTGGCTAGAAGACGTGTGACAGTAGGACTGGCAGCACGAACTAAGTCAGACTCAGGGTCCGGACCGTCAGGAAGAGAGGACGCCGGAGGAGACGGCAGAGGGACACGCTGTGGAACAGAGGAAGGACGAAGTGCCATAATGTGCGTGCCAGGGACAGGAGGAGGACGCTGACGAGGAACACGGCGACCAGTGCGAACAGCGTGAACAGGCGAGGCAAGACGAGACTCGGGCTCACGACGCTCTGTAAGAGAGTCTGTCTACTCAGGGTAAGGATAAGGAGCAGGCAGTGGGGAGTCTGGCGGTAACTGCGGCTGCGGCTGGTCAGGCGGTGGACACAGTAAGGGAGGAGTAAGGCCAGTAGAAGACGGGAGACTAAGAACCTGGCGAAGTACCGAGTCAGGTGGCGGCAGAGACGACGGCGGCGGCGGAGCGAAAAACGGTCGCCGTTGCACAATGCCTCCTGCACCAGTACCGCCAGCTCCAGCACCCCCAGCGCTAGCACCTCCAGCTCCAGGGTCTCCAGCTCCAGTGCCTCCAACTCCAGTGCCACCAGCTCCAGCACCTCCAGCGCCACCACCTCCAGCTCCAGTGCCTCCAGCTCCAGTGCCTCCAGCTCCAATGCCTCCAGCTCTAGCACCTCTAGTGCCAGCACCTCCAGCTCCAGTGCCTCCAGCTCCAGCGCCTCCAGCTCCAGTGCCTACAGCCCCAGCACCTCCAGTGCCGGCACCTCCAGCTCCAGTGCCTCCAGCTCCAGCGCCTCCAGCTCCAGGGTCTCCAGCTCCAGTGCCTGCAGCACCACCAGCTCCGACAGCTCTAGTACCTCCAGTACGAGCACCTCCGGGACCAGCAGCGCCAGTACCACCAGCATCTCTAGCTCCACCAGAAACTCCAGCACCTCCAGGTTTAGTAACTCCATTGCCTCCAGCTCCAGTGCCTCCAGTGACAGGGCCTCCAGCTCCAGCAGCGCCACTCCTAAGGCGTGTGCGCCGAGCAAACCACTCGCGCAGCTGCCGCGGTGAGAGAGGCTCCCGCCGGCGAGACTGCCGTGGCGAGGCACCAGCAGGACCTCCGGCAGACGCAGTACCCCTAGGCTCAGCACCCCTAGGCTCCGCACCCTTAGACTCAGCACCCCCAAGCTCCGCAACCTCAGACTCAGCACCCCCAGGCTCCGCACTCTCAGGCTCAGCACCCCCAGGCTCCGCACTCTCAGGCTCAGCACCCCCAGGCTCCGCACGCTCAGGCTCAGCACCCCCAGGCTCCGCACCCGCAGGCTCAGCACCCCCAGACGCAGCACCCCTAGCAGCACCACCCCCAGCAGCACCAGAGTCGACAGTGACTTCGACAGGCTC
Organism: Closterium sp. Naga37s-1; assembly: GCA_947471745.1. Classification (NCBI taxonomy): domain Eukaryota; kingdom Viridiplantae; phylum Streptophyta; class Zygnematophyceae; order Desmidiales; family Closteriaceae; genus Closterium; species Closterium sp. Naga37s-1. Next base: position 2,203,962 of record CANJKZ010000142.1, on the reverse strand, counting down.
AGCCAAGGGGAGTGGGTCTACCTGAGACACACCTGAGGGAGCAGGACCCTGAGGGGGGAAGGGGTCTACTGGAGGGGGACCTGGAGTGAGGAAGAGCGGCGAAGGGGGGAGAGGGGCAGCGTGGTACGGGAAGAGACGGTAGAAGGGAACCGACTCGTCAAACGTGACGTCCTGAGGGGTCAGCCAGTCTGACTGCAACAGGTGCATGGAGTGGTGTGGGTGTGGTACTGTCGTGAAAGAAACAGCAGGAAGCAGCTCAGTCAAGTATGAAGGTGTGCAAGGCCTCAGCAGGCGCAGTACCAGAGAGAGCGGACTCACTAGCACCTAGAGCAGCAGCCTCTATACCTGGGTCGGGCGGCACACACAGGTAACAAGCACCCTCAGCACTGACAGTCAAGGCATACATGGCAGCAAGGATAGCATCATAGACAAGAGCAAAGATATCAACACCAGACCTAAGCAGCTCTAGCCAGCGGGGGCGCTCAGCCTCGTCGCCAAAGTCTACGCGCCAAGCGTCGTCAAGGCGGGAGAAGCAGCGGTGCTGTGTGTGAAACTTCTCGCATGCCTGACCAACGCGGTCACCTGTGCGAATGACATACGGGTGGCGAACACTACCCCCAGACGCCCCACGCTGAGCAAACCACTTACGAAGCTGCTGGGGCGCAGGGGTCTCACTCGGATGCTGCTGCTGCTGCCTCTGGCCACCGCCAGGAACCTCCCCTCTGAACAGCTCCACCGCCACCACTACCGCCGCCACCACTCCCACTGCCGCCACCACCGCCGCCACCACTCCCTCCGCCGCCACCACTCCCACCGTCGCCACCACTCCCACCGCTGCCACCACCGCCGACACCGACGCCCCCACTCCCACCGCCACCTCCGCCACTTCCACCGCCTCCACCACCTCCACCACCACCACCCCCGCTGCCACCTCCACCAATCTTGCCTCCCTTGCCCTTGCCGCTGCGGCGCTTCCCACTAGGAGCAGAAGCAGCCCCGACCTCCTCAGTACCAAGGATGTTAGCAGCAGCAGCAGAAGCGTAGGAGGGGGCAAGGAGGGAGGGGGAACACCCCTCAAAGAAGGGTGTGCGAGGAATGCCACGAGCAGCACCTACAGACTATGCTGGTCTTACTTGCAAGGAGGTGCTTCTCGAGCAGGTCGATTGTGAGGTCTGTGGGGTCAAGTGCAAGAAAGTGGTCCTTGACTGCGCGAAGAGATTCAGGGAAGCGGGTGACTATGAAGTAGAGAGTGATGTACATCGGGGCCGGGTTCTTGTCTAGGAACTCGGCTTTGAGGGCAGCTCGATAGCGAGTGTCGCTAGTGCGAAGGTGGGTGATGAGGTCCTCGAGTGTGGCAAAGGCTGACAGCTCGGGAAAGAGGTAGGGCATTATAATGCGGCGAGAGCAGTAGTGGCAAGGGAAGAGTAACGAGCGACTACAGCGTCGTACAGGGCTTTAGCAGTCTTGTGCTGGCCAAAGTGAGCGCGTTCGGCTAACGGCAGGTGGTTGCGAACGGCTAAGCGAGCAGCAGCGTCACGGGTAAGCCACCGTGAGGGAGTCGCACTGTCAGCTGTGTCGGGATGGGCGAGAGAGGCTCCAGACGTGTGGTCAAACAACGAAACGTTGTCTCTAGAATTGCTCAGTAGGTACAGCTGTAAGTCATCGAGCCACGTATCGAAATGGATCGGACGGCCCTCAGGATCGAATGTGAGAACGCTGAGAGTAGCCATAGCAGGCAGAGCAGGGTGGCGCGTGACGAGCAGGGCAGCGCGCGTGCACTAGGAAGACGCTTAAAGCGACCGATTGTGCAGAAACGGGAACTGCTGCAACGTCGGATTCCGCAGCATCGCGACGTGCAGCATCAGAATATGCAGAGTCGGGCTCTGCAGCTTTAGACTCTCCCGCATCGCAACCTGCAGCATCGGCGGAATCTGCTATCAGAATACTGAAAGAGGATGAATGCATTGAGTAAGAAGTTGGTACAAGTACTAACCCTAATTGGGTTGTACCCCTTATGGGCTACCCTACTACTGTCAGTAGAGTTGCACTGTGAGATCCTCGATCGATCCTAGGGGGGGTTACAGGCGCGTTTGCCTGGGGGGTTATGGGCGCACTGACCCGCTACTTAACAAGCCCTTTTATCCCAATGGTCTAGTGGTTGGGATTCTGACATGGTATCAGAGGGGTCTCGGGTTCGAATCCCGGTGTATGCACATGTAGGCCATTGACGCTGTGCTCAGTCCTGGGCCTCCCAGTGTGGGGGGGTGTCAGTAGAGCTGCACTGTGAGATCCCCGATCGATCCTAGGGGGGGTTACAGGTGTTAGAATCACTAGCTAGGTGAGAATGTCGATTAGGTAAGGGGGGGGGGTACAAGGACTATCGAGAGTGAAATGTTGTACCCTCTAAGGAGAGAACCCTACACACCCTAGAGTGAAATAAGCAGAACAATATGTTTTGACACACCCCCATAGGTGAAGTAGGGGATAGCCAAACCTAACAGTGGTCACAAGACCAGTCAAGCAAGAGAACAAGCAAGGCAAAGCCCAGGGTGGATCTCAAGGACACCACACAATCTGAGCACAAGCAGGCGGCCACAAGGCCAGTTCACATGCAGATTTATAATAGCAAGGCAGTACACAGATCACAACCTAGCAAGAGTAAACATGCAGGTATAAAGATATATAGCTGTGTACAACAAGAGCAAGTCAAGCAACCAGCAGGTGAGGCAGAGTGGGCACAAGCCCAAGAGCAGTGCAGAAATGCTGATGATCACCAGCCGCAAGGGCCTTGGTGAAGACATCAGCAGTGTTGGCCCGAGAGGCCACGAAAGCAAGGCGCAGCTGACCACGCTGCTGCAGCTCACGCGCAAGGAAGTAGCGCAGAGCAATGTGCTTCGTTCTGTGCTCCAGTCTCTGCTCGCGACACAAGGCAAGCATTGCCTTGTTGTCGACGTACAGAACTTCTAGGGTTTATGACTTCTAGGACTTCTAGGAAGCCATCTCTGCGTCCATGGCTGTCTGCCACTGAGAGGAGTACTCACCCGAAATCGCCTCCCTGTAGGAGCGCGGGGTGGGGATGTCAAGTGCATCCGGGTCTCCCTCAGGGGCAAGCAGCATGGTCGCGTGATGGGGTGAAGCGGCAGCAAGGCACTCCAGCTCCTCCTGTCTGTCCTCAAGAACGTCACAGCCAAGGGCAGTACAGCCAAGAGCAGTCTCACCCCCGACGGACGGAGGACAGGCAGGGACAGGGTCAGAGACAAGACTCGCAAGGTAGTCTAGGCGGTACAGAGCAGCAAAGTCAACAAGCTCAGCTACTAGGGCAGACGCAGCAGGAGACGAGAACGTAGGGTCCGTCACAACCGTAGCAAGAAGGCGAGTAACAGTCGGACTGGACGCACGAGCAAGGTCAGACGGAGGATCAGCAACGTCACGCAGAGAGGATGCAGGAGGTAACGGTAGTACAACACGCTGAGGAACAGAGGAAGGACGGAGTGTCATGTCGTGAGTGCCGAGGACAGCCGGAGCACGCGGACGACAAACACGAGGAACACGAGCACGGACAGCAGCTCTAGGCTCAGGCTCAAGGTCAAAGCTAGACTCAGGCTCTCGATGCTCAGGGGTGGAAGCACGAGTCTCAGGCTCTCGACGCTCAGTGAGGGACTCTGACACCGCAGTGTAAGGAGCAGGAGCAGGCAGTGGGGAGTGTGGTAGCAGTGGTGGCTGTGACTGGTCCGCTGGCGGACACAGCAACGGAGGAGTAGTACCTGCCACAGGGAAGCCAGTAGCATCTGGCAGAAGACTGAGAAGGTGGTGAAGAGCACCAGTAGCTCCCGTACCTCCAGCACGAGCAGCTCCTCCAGTACCCCCAGCAACACCTCCAGCACCAGTAGCACCAGCACCTCCAGCACCAGTAGTACCTCCAGCACCTCTAGTGCCTCCAGCTCCAGCTCCAGCGCCTCCAGCACCAGTAGTACCTCCAGTACCTCCTGTGCCAACAGCTACAGTAGCACCTCCTGCACCTCCAGCACCAGCAGTACCACCTGCTCCGGCAGCTCCAGCACCTCCAGTACGAGCACCTCCGGGACCAGTAGCTCCAACACTTCCAGTACCTCCAGCTCCAACGCCTCCAGCACCAGCAGTACCAGCACCTCCAGGGTCAGCAGCTCCCGCAGCTCCAGCACCAGTAGCACCAGCACCTCCAGTGCCACCAGCTCCAGTACCTCCAGCACCGGCAGCAGCTCCAGTACCCCCAACACCAGCAGCTCCAGTACCTCCTGCACCAGCAGCACCTCTAGTACCTCCAGTAGTACCTCCAGCACCTCCAGCACCAGCAGCACCTCCTGGACTAGTAGCTCCAGCACCAGCAGGACCGTACCCTCCACCACCAGGACTGCCTCGCAGAACGACCCATGCACGAATCGCCTGCGGCGAGAGCGGCTCGAGTAGAGCAGGCTGCGGTGGCTGTCCAGCTCCAGTACCTCCAGTAGTGGTAGCTCTAGCACCTCCAGCTCCAGAAGCACCTCTAGTACCTCCAGCTCCAGCACCTCCAGCACCAGTAGTACCTCTAGTACCTCCAGTAGGATCTCCAGGCCTAGTAGCTCCAGTACCTCCAGCTCCATGACCTCCAGAAGGACTCGCAGAACCCCCAGAGTCAGCACCCGAAGTCTTAGCACCCCCAGAGTCAGCACCCAAAGTCTCAGTACCCTCAGTCTCAGTACCCTCAGTCCCAGCACCCTCAGTCCTAGCACCCTCAGTCTCTGCTCCAGTGTCCACAGCAGTAGGCTGCAGAGGCGGCGAAGACGGCAGAGGTGGGAACCCGGGGGGGGTAGCCAGACGAGGAGAGCGGGCACCCTCAGACTCACCACCCCCAGCCCCAGCTCCAGTAGTCTCAGCTTCAGAGTCCACAGCAGCAGGCTGCGGAGGCGGCGAAGACGGCCGTGGCGGGAAACCTGGGGGGGTCGCCAAGCGAGGAGTGTGGCGAGTGGTCGCTGTGTCGTCGGCGACGGCGTCACCCCCCTCAGGTGAGTCAGAGGAGTCAGAAGAGATCTCAACTGGCTCATCCAAGGGGGGTGGGTCTACCTGGGACACACCTGAGGGAGCAGGACCCTGTGGGGGGAGGGGATCTACCGGGGGGGGGACAGGTACCAGGAAGAGGGGTGCAAGGGGGACCGGGTGGGACGCGTGCGGGTGAAGTCGGTAGTAACAGACCTACTCGTCGAAGGTGACGTCCTGAGAGGACAGAACAGGACGCGAGGCAGGGTGGTAGAACTGCCAGGGTGGAGCGTCTGTGGGGAAGCCCAGGAAGACACAGCGGAGAGTGCGAGGAGAGAGCTTGCTCGCTTTGGTATCGCGAACAAGGGAGAGCGTGCCCCAGACCCGAAACGACGACACATCACCAGGCTGTCCCGTCCAACGAAGTGTGGGCGAGGTCTCTGGAGCAGAGACACGGGGCCAGAGGTTGAGCTGATGCGCGGCGTATCGGACCGCAAACGGCCACAGGAAATGGGGAGCAGCCGCATGGATCATGGAGGTACGAGCAACCTCCATGATCAGGCCAATGCGACGCTCAGCGATCCCATTTTGCTGCGGAGAGGCCGGAAGCGTGAACGACTGGGCGATGCCCTCATCCTGGCAAAACGTCTCAAGGACGCCAGAAGAGAACTCACCACCCCTGTCAGAGTGCAGACGCAGGACTGGGAAGTCCTGCTGAAAGCGCTCGTGTAGCTGGAGACGAGTAGCACGGATCCAGGGGATCAAAACACCGCTGACGTCCGCCTTGCGACACAAGGGGAAGACTGTGGTGTAGCGTGTGTAGTCGTCAACAACCAGCAGGAAATAGCGCTCCTGGTCCGTCCCACCGACGGGGGCCGGGCCCCACACGTCCAGGTGGAGAGTCTGCAGAGGAGCAGTGGTCGGAGGAAACTCGGAGGAGTGAGGAGCGACGCGCTGCCGCCCCTCGACGCAAGGAAGGCACGGCGGCGCAAGTGAGCGCGGGAGGGGGGGCAGGGTCGTAGGGAGGCCAGAGACCAGGAGCCGGGAGTGCATGCCGCGCAGACGCTGCAGGGAGGGGTGACCAAGACGGTGGTGCCAGCGCTGAGTCTCGTGCGTGAGTACTCTGCACGAGCAAGATGCAGCTAACTGCCCTGACGCAGACGCTCGACTCGACGCAGCTACCTGACCTGACTCAGCCACCTGTGCAGACGCAGTGGTCAGTGTGTACAGACTAGACCCAGGCTGTCGAGTGAACGTAGCCAGGTGACGGCCAGTCCGGGAGCACGTACAGATCGCCACACGCTGACCTCCAGGAATAAAGGTATCAACCCAGACATCCTGAATGACAGCGTTGCTCACCAAGTTCGTCGAGAACGTGGGGAGGTGGAGACCTGACAAAGAGCCGGAGGGGACTGCTGGACAAGGAAGGATCGTAGAGGCTCTCGCAACCACTGGGCCCCCAGAGGGGTCAGCCAGTGAGACTGGGACAGGTGCTGTGAGTGGTGTGACTGTGGTGCAATCACGGAAGAAGCAACGTGACGCGCCTGAGTCAAGCGTGAAAGTGTGCAAGACCTCAGCTGAGGCAGGACCTGTGGTAGTAGACGCACTAGCACCTAGAGCGTCGGTAGACTCACGGGCACCTAGAGCTGCAGCAGAATCACTAGCACCTGGAACGGCAGCAGACTCACTAGCACCTGGAGCAGCGGTCCTAACAGAACGATACCCTCCACCACCAGGACGACCTCGCTGAATAACCCACTCACGAAGCTGCCGAAGCAGTGCCCGCTGCTGTCCACCCCTGGCCGCAGCAACTGCCGCGGAAGTGGCCATGACAAACAGTGACTGTCAGGAGTAGGTCCAGCACCTCCAGCTCCTACAGCGCCAGCAGCACCTCCTGCACTCCCAGCAGCACCTCCTCCACTCCCAGTAGCACGAGTAGCAGCAGCAGAAGTAACAGCAGCAGGGCGGTTCGGTGGGGCTGGGAGGCCGCACCTCCACCACTCCCAGCAGGACTCCCTCCAGCAGCAGCAGTAGCAGGGCGGCTCGGGCAGCAGCAGCAGACCGAGCAGTAGCAGCAGCAGCAGTAGACCGAGTAGCACTAGCTGTAGCAGCAGTAGTTGCAGCAGCAGCAGCAGTGACAGCTCAGGTTGGGCGGCGCGGCTCGGACAGGGCGGTGCGGCTCGGGTTCAGTGGCGGAGCAGCAGCAGCAAGGAGGAGCAGCTGCAGCAAGTGGCAGCAGCCGCAGCAAGGAGGAGCAGCTGCAGCAAGTAGCAGCAGCAGCAGCAGCAGCAGCAGCAGCAGCAGCAGCAGCAGCAGGGAGGAGCAGCTGCAACAAGTAGCAGCAGCAGTAGCAAGGAGGAGCAGCTGCAGCAAGTAGCAGCAGCAGCAGCAAGGAGGAGCAGCTGCAGCAAGTAGCAGCAGCAGTAGCAAGGAGGAGCAGCTGCAGCAAGTAGCAGCAGCAGCAGCAGCAGCAGCAGCAGGGAGGAGCAGCTGCAGCAAGTAGCAGCAGCAGTAGCAAGGAGGAGCAGCTGCAGCAAGTAGCAGCAGCAGCAGCAAGGAGGAACAGCTGCAGCAAGTAGCAGCAGCAGTAGCAGGGCAGTGCAGGCGGCAGTAGCACTGCAGCAGCAGTTCAGGCGCAGCAGCGAAGCAGCAGCGTGAGTGCAGCAGTAACACGGGCCGCGTGCGGGCCAGGCATGGGCTGTAAGGGCTGCTTGTGGGCCTGGCGCGGGCTGTACGAGCTGCGTGCGGGCCTGGCGCGGGCTGTACGAGCTGCGTGCGGGCCTGGCGCGGGCTGTATGGGCTGCGTGCGGGCCTGACGTGGGCTGTACGGGCTACGCGTCGGGCCTACGCGCGCAGCAGGTGCGTGCTAGGGGCTGGCGGGCAGCGTGAATGGCGCGCGCAGCAGCAGGAACGAGGGGGGACCGGGCGTAGGGGCTGACGGGACGCACGAGTGGCGCACGAGGCAGCTAGGGCGCGGTCAGGGGGGGGTCGCACGTGACTAGGCAGAAGAATCGCGCCTAGGGCAGAAAAAATAACCGTTTCGCCTAGGGCGCGTTTTCGCATTTCGCGTTTCTCCTAGGGGCGCGACTCGGGCAGCAGATCGAAATAGCAGTGGTGGGCCCTTTTAAGAATTCGGTCCTAAGGAGCATTTTGCTCTGATACCATGTTAGAATCACTAGCTAGGTGAGAATGTCGATTAGGTAAGGGGGGGGGGGTACAAGGACTATCGAGAGTGAAATGTTGTACCCTCTAAGGAGAGAACCCTACACAACCTAGAGTGAAATAAGCAGAACAATATGTTTTGACAACAGGCACGTTTGCCTGGGGGGTTATGGGCGCACTGCCCCGCTACTTAACAAGCCTTTTTATCCCAATGGTCTAGTGGTTGGGATTCTGACAACTACTGTTAAAGTTTAGAAGAAAAAAGAGAAGAAGAGGAGTGCACTAGCAAGAATGGGGATACAAATAGGAAACCCTAGAAGGGTTGTACTCGCTATAGAGCACCCCACTACAGGCTAGAGCATAAGATAACATTCTGACACACCCCCATAGCCAAAGTGGGGTGTAATCAGCAGAGCAAGAAAAGCAGTACAAGCTCAGGGTGGATCACAATGTCACCACACATTCTGAGCACAAGTTCAAGAAGGAATAGTTTAAAGGGTACAATTATGAGCAAAGCTAGTGGTAGTCACAACGGGCAAGCGAGGAGGAGGAGAGAGAGTGAGGGGAGAGGAGATAGGAGGCGACGGCTGAAGCTGCAGACACACGGGCAACAGGAGGCAGACTGGCACAGCGGCTACCGGACTAAGCGCCCGGACTACAGGAGTAACAGGCCCCGCGGCTAAAGTAGCGGCAGACGAGCAACGGACCCACGGGCGGCTGGCGTAGAAGTCTACGACTGGGCTACCGGACGAAGTCCCCGGACTACAGGTGCTGCTGGCGACACGACGGCAACCTCCGTGCAACTTCCCCAAACAGTCTCACCCCCCCGACACACACCCGCTGCTACACCGCTAGCTCCACTCCCACGCACCCCCCTTAAACCCTAAACCCCAGTCTCCCACACAACCACCCCCCTCAGCGACAGCTGCAGCAGTGGGAGACGAAGGAGGAGGAGGAGCAAAGGGAGGAATGCACACCGGCCACCCCCATACCCGCCACCCCACAGCTCGGCCCCCTCAGGTCGCCTCGACAGGCGACGGGAAAAGGGGAAACCCGAAGGAGGGGGGGGGGGGGGGGGGGGGGGGGGGAGGCGGGGCCGGGGCCGGGGCCGCGACAGGTAGGGCGACGGGCCGCACGTAGGGCGGCGAGACGACGGGGCCGCGGCCAGAGGTGGCGGGGCCGTGAAGGAAAGCGGCGGGGCCGCGATGGTGGGGCGGCGGGGCCACGATCGGAGGTGGCGGGGCCGCGACCGGAGGTGGCGGGGCCGCGAAGGAAAACGGCGGGGCCGCGAGAGTGGGGCGGCGGGGCCGCGACGGGTCCCCGTCGCCCGTCGCGGCGCCTCCAGAGGGCGACGCGACGAACGACGGGGCAGAAGCCCGTCGCGCGCCTCGGGGCGCACAGCGGGCAGAGAACCGCCGCGCGCCTCGGGGCGCACGGCGGGCAGAAAACCGCCGCGCGCCTCGGGGCGCACGGCGGGCAGAAAACCGCCGCGCGCCTCGGGGCGCACGGCGGGCAGAAAACCGCCGCGCGCCTCGGGGCGCACGGCGGGAAGAAAAACTGCCGCACGCCACGGGGCGTGCGGCACAGAGAGTAGCAGTAGCAGTTGCAGCGGAAGCAACAAGGTGGTGAGCCCACCCACAGGATCGATCCAAGGGGATCGACCTGCTCTGATAGCATGTTAAAGTTTAGAAGAAAAAAGAGAAGAAGAGGAGTGCACTAGCAAGAATGGGGATACAAATAGGAAACCCTAGAAGGGTTGTACTCGCTATAGAGCACCCCACTACAGGCTAGAGCATAAGATAACATTCTGACAACTACAGCCTACACAACATAAACAATATAACAGTTTGACATTGTTCTATGGAAGCCTATGGAAGGCTGAGAGCTAGTCACAAGAGAAAGCGAAGCTGGAGAGCGATGAGAGGAATGAGCGTACGCGGGTCATTTGTAGTGCGCAGGTGTGAGGGTGGTGAGTGGAGTGGAGGAGAGGCAGAGAGGGAAGGCCTTGGGGTCGTCCGGGAGGGAGGCGAGCAGACAGGAGGGCAGCACGCAGGTTCCGTGCGCTGCGGAGAGATGAAGGTGCAGGAAAATTGGGCTGGAATGTTACTCCGGTTCATTCTGGTAGATTCGGCTTCTCGCGCTCTTCTGTGCGGTTCACGCTGGTCGGGTACCTCCCGATCTCCTCGAGAGTGTTGGTTGGGCCTGACTTGTCGGCCCCAAACCACTCTCGAGTCGCTCCCCTAACCTTCGCCACTTCCGAGCCAGTTTTTGCCCTTGGCTTTCGCCTAGCTCGTTCGCGCTGCCTTGCCTTGATCGATTTATGTACCTCCGAATCTTACTGCACCGGGCCGGACTTATGAAATGGTGACGGACGTTTTGCATATTTTATTGTTGAAAGAATGCTACTTCAATTTCGTCCAGGAGTCATAATTCAACATTGTATGCGGACCAGTAATCGCAGTAAGGGGAATTTTGCTCACCCATTCCTTCATACTGTAGATCAAACTACACAGCTTTTCGTCAAATATGAAGAACGTCCTCTTGGCTCCAGGTCTTATACGTATTTTCCCAAATATAAGACCCGGGGGACTTTCCAAAAAAAATATTAAAAAATGTTAGGGTGAACATCATGGAGGCTGGAAATTGATAAGACCCCCAAACATCTATTTTACTCATAAGGGGCCTTTTTTCCCTTAGCAGTACGTTTTTTCTACCAGAATCGAGCCTAACTAAAAAGCAATCGCGAAAGTACCCAGTCAAACCTTCGATCTGATACGGTCAACGCGTCAGATTTCGAGGCTGACGCATTGACCGCGTCAGAATTTCCCTATATCCACCTGTAAAAACTGATTCGCGAATGTTTAAAGCACTGAAAACTGCACAGTCTACACCAACGGGGGGGTCTTAAAATGTTTAATAGCAAAAGGGGGGTCCTCACAGATTAGACCATATTAAGCGTACATCCCCCCACATCCAAGTCCCATGGGACTTTTATTCCGGAGGGTCTTATATCCGGGAAAATACGGTTCCGTACCTGGGGGACTGCCATACAGATCTAAGGTTCTCCGATCTGAAAATTTGTTGCACAGTTTGGGTACTATATGCATACCACATACGGTACACAAAGACACCTTTCCAGACGGCATTGAATCATTCCTCTACAAAATGCGCACTCCCTTCTGGTCTACCTCCACTGCATACCGTAGAATGCTACTGTAGAATGCTACTCTGATAGAACAGCAAATTTAAGACAGTGGTTTAGGTGAGGAGGCAAAACACATGAATGACAAGCCTCCTCGGTTCCTCGCTCCCGAATGCTGATTCCCCAGCAGCACGGCACTGGTCAGCGGCGCATGCGGGCACGCAGGCGGCGCAACTGGCGGGCAGAGAGGCGCGGCTTGAGGCGAGTGGAGGTGGCGGAGGGCAGGGGGCGCGGCCTCAGCAGCTCGTCCAGCAGCCGCTCTGCTGCCACCTCCGTGGACGCCTGTGTGTACACACACACAGACTAGGCAACCTGGTCAAACACAATTCGCTGTTGACATTGTCTGTGAATGCACACCAGCAACACTTTGATTTGGAAGAGATTGCAATGCAGGTGTGACCATCAGCAAGGGCAGCAGGCACCATCTTCCCACACTCAGCAGGCACCGCACCGGATATCTGAAGGGGAATCGCAAGGTCTGGAGTTCGAGGCCCATGCGCACCCTCACGTCTATGCCCAGGTGGTCTATGCCCGCCAGCCACACCTCCTGCCGTGCCATGCACCGGGGGAGACAGGGGTGTAGTGGGAAGGGGGGAGGGGAGGGCAGGGAGAACAAGGAAAAAACACAAAAGAGAGCAGCGAACATCAAATGGGGCATCCAGCAACCACCCACCATCCACATTCATCACACAACGCACCCACCAGTCCTTCCCCTGCCCCAAGTGCCCCAACACACCTCGGCGTCTATCCCGTGCTCGCGCGCACACAGGTCGCGCATGCAGCGCCGCGCGCGCTCAAGCGAGTTGGCGCGCTGCACTATGCTGTCCGCCACGTGCGCCAGCAGGTCCGGTGCCGCCTCCTGCCACTGCTGTGGCGCCACCTCCTCCTGTCACCCACACACACACACACACACACACACACACACACACACACACACACACACGCAGGGGTGGGGAACAGGACAAGCACACACACAGATACTGAGAACGACAGGGAGCAAAGGAAAGGGCGGTGTGGCGATTCCAAATAGCAGGAGGGGAGGTGCATGAAAGTTGTTGATAGGAGTGGAGTTGGGTGGGGTGGGGGCGAGCAGCGACCTGGCAGCCAGAGGAGGCGAGCAGCTGTATGTGCACGAGGTCCAGCTGGTACAGCACCGTGCGCATGCTGCCCTCCCACCCCTCCTCGCCCTCACTTCCCTCCTCGCCCTCACTTCCCTCCTCGCCCTCACTGCCCTCCTCGCCCTCACTGCCCTCCTCGCCCTCACTGCCCTCCTCACTCTCCTCCTGCTCCGCCTTCACCACCTCCGCCCACTCAGCTGCATTGAACGATCCCACTCGTCCCACCCCTTGTCCCTGCACTGCCTCTCCCTGCTCTTCCCCTGCCACGGCCCCTCCAGCGCCAGCAGCAGGCCTCAGCAGGTCACTTCCCTGAGACTGCTGCCCCTGCCCACCTCCTTGCGCTCGCTGCGCGTCCTTCTCTGGCCCCACGGCACTCAGCCACATGGCCCCAGGAGGCACCTCCAAAATCCCATCGCCTGTCCTCCCCACTGCCCTCGCCCCATCCGTGCTGCTGCCGCCGCCGCTGCTGCTGCTGCTCGCTCCCTGCGCACTCGCCTCACCATCCTCCCCTCTGCTCCCCGTCCCCTGCTGCCCCTCTGTCATCTCCTCCCACGCCCCCTGGCCCTCGTCCTGAGCCCAGCCTCCCTGAGCATCCCTGCCACTACTGCCCAAGTCACTGTCGCCATCACCATCACCAGGCCGCCAGTCGGCCCCCCACGACACCTCGAAGGCCGCATCGCCATGGGCGTCTGGGAGGTCCGGGCGCGAGTGGAAGCAGGCGTCGCCCTGGAAGACGTGCTCCAGCCCCTCCACGCGGTACCCCACCACGCCCAACACCGTCTCCTCCTCCCGCCCTCCCACCCCCAACCCACTGCCCCCTACCCCTGCTGTGCCGCTGCTGCTCTCGCTGGCCCCGGCCGCTGCTGCCGCTCTCGGCTCCGCCCTGGCCGTGGGTGCTTCCGGCTTCCGCACCCTCATGCTGCCCTCGCGCTTGCCCTTGCTGCTGCTGCTGCTGCTGCTGCTGCTGCTGCTGCTGCTGCTGCTGCTGCCTGCTTCATGCCCTTCACTAACCCCTTCCGCCTGCTTCTCCTGCACCTCGTCCCGTCTCTCCTCCTGCCCTACCCCTGCAATCGCCTCTTCTGCTCCTGCAAGAACGGCTTCATCCACACGAGCAGCAGCAGCAGCCGCGCTGCCTGTGCTGCCATCGGCCTCGCTCTCACGTCCCTGCAACACACTCGCCTCACTCGCCTCCACACCACCCGCACCACCCTCCCCCTCCCCCTCCCCCTCCCCATCCCAGTGGTCCTGGTCCTCCCGGGCGTCGTACGAGGCTCGCTCCCCCAGCAGCCCGCGCACGCGGAACTCCTCCTCCGACGACAGCGGCCGCACCCGCGCCACCAGCAGCAGCCGCTGCACCGGCCGCGTCATGTCCGCCATGGGGTCCGCGCCCACCGCCTGGGGGGACGCATGGGGGCGCATGGGGCGCATGGGGGCACATGGGGGCGCATGGGGCGCATGGGGGCGCATGGGGGCGCATGGGGCGCATGGGGGCGCATGGAATTGAGCGCCTAAAGAGGGAGAGAGAGAGAACGAGCGAACGATAAATTTTTGAAACGAAAGGGAGTCAGCGGAAGAGAACGGAAGCGCGAGAGGGCGGGAGGAGTGGGGAAGAGGGTGGGGGGGGAGGGAGGGGGGAGGTGGTGTGGGTCAGAGATCGGCAAGAGATTACGATTTAAGCGAACAGCGCGAACAAAGGGGAGAGGAGGGGAGACGGCGAGGGCAGCAGCGGAGGGAGGTACGCACGCTGATCATCTTGTCGGCGAAGTACACGGGGTGCACCCACTGCAGCGTCTCCCGCCCGCCCCACGCGCCCAGCGACCCCAGTGCCTCTGGCGACAGCGTGTCAAACAGGTGGTCCGCGTCCGGCCCTATCATCGCCCGCCAGAACTGCCGCGCATGAGGGGGGCGGGGGAGGAGAGACGCGGGAGCGGGTGATGAAGGGGAAGATACACGGACGACGATGAGTGAGACGGGGCGAGGGCGGGAGGGGAAGTGGGGAGGTTGATGAGAGGGAGCAGTGGAATGAGCAGGAAGCGTTTCCCACTCACATGGCGATCGTCCTCCGACAACACCAAGTCCTCGTCGTCGCCCTCCTCGTCTTCATCGTCATCATCATCATCATCCTCCTCCTCCTCGTCGTCCCGCTCCCCCCTCGAACCCTCGCCGCCACTGCCAGCCCCGCCCAGCAGCAGGTTCAGCGACTGCCAGGCGTCGCCGGCCCGCCCGCGCAGGTCGCTGCCCCTGAAGCCCCTCTCGTCGTCGCTACCGTCGCTACCGTCGTGGTGGGCGTCTTGCAGATGTTGCGCGTCGTCCGCCGTGCCCTCGATGAGGTCGTCCAGCGCCACCTCGTCCATGCCGCCGAACCCCACCAGCGCCTGGAATCAATGCACCACACACGCCACACGCACGCGCATGGGGCAAGAGAGAGAGCGGGCCGCACACGAGTGTGCGCGTTGAGGCGGGAGCACGAGGACTGGCATCGGTGTGGCAGGAAGCATGGCAGTGCAGCGTAGCGTGGCACGCAAAGAAGGAAAGCACGGTGCAGGGCGGGGCAGGGCGGGGCAGGGCGGGGCGGGGCGGGGGGGGCCGGGGAAGGGGGGGGGCCGGGCGGGGAGCACTGACCGAGCAGAGGCGCGCGTCCTCGTGGAGGATGCGCAGGAAGTCGTCGTCCTCCTCCACCTCCACGAACACGTCTGCACGCCGCCATGCGCCACACCGCAACGGGCCGGGGGAGAGGAACGCAGGGAGGATAGTGAGTGCGGATGAGGGACGGGTGCAGGCCGGACACCTGATACGCACGGTACCGCGCTGCCCTCACACCACCATCCCCAAAAGGAGTTCCGCCGCTCTGGCATCTACTGCCTCCTCGCCCAACGCGCAGCCACTACCCGCACTGCCCTTCCCCATGCCCGCCCGCCCCCCTTTCCTCCTTGCTCTCCCACCGCCTTCACCCGTCCCTGCACCCCCTCCCCGCCACCCCTGCCCCCCTGCGCTACGCTCATCCGCAGTGCGGGGCGCCAGGCCGCGCGGCGTACCTCCGTTGTGGTCCACGACGAAGCGCGCGTCCGCCGCCAGGAAGCCCGCGGAGCCCTCGGCGAGCGCGGCGAACACGATGGCCTCACCGTTCACCTGCCGCCGCGCGGGGGGCACGGCGCAAGAAGGGGGAGAGGGAGGGGAGGGTGGGGAGGGGGGATGCACGAGGAGGGCGCAGGTGGGCGGGCGCAGGGGGGTAAGCAAACGGGGGAGGCGCAGAACAGAGGGCGCATGCGGGAACACGGGTACGCATGGGGAAGCTCGTGGGGCAAGGAATGGCAAGCCCGTGGAGGGGCGTGAGCGCGTCGCTGATTGGGCGTAATTGTGGATGTGACGTAGCGATCGAGCAGATCCAGGCATCCGCACGGCGGTACACAACGGCAGTGTGGACGGCACGACGACCGCAACTCACAACCCCGCCCCGCAGCCATATTCATCCTCCTCACTCCTCCCTCCCCCTCCCCTTCCCCCCTCCCCCTCACCTCCGCCACGGTGCGCGCCACCTCCGCCGGCGACAGCTGCGCTGCGCCACCGCGCCGGCCGTCCTTGCCCACGCCTGCGCGCCCTCCGCCGTCCTGCTCCTCCGCCGGCACGTGCTCCAGCGGGTGGTACCCAAGCGCACTCGCCGACGGCGGCTGCGACGCTGAATGCGGGGGCGCGGGGCCACCGGCGCCCCTTCCGCCGCCACTCTTCTTGCGGAAGGGCAGCCCCGCTGGACCCGACGGAGTCCCCGCGGCACCGGCTGCTGCCGTGACGCGTGCGCGCGCAGGGGCTGGGCGCCAGCGCAGCGAGAGGGAGGGCGGAGCTTGGGTATGCGAGGAGAGGGCGGAGGAGACAGCCCGCAGGGGCGTGGAAGACGCAGCGACGGGGCCGTGCAGGTGGAAAAGCATCGGCCTTGCACGGGGCGTCGCAGGTGGCGGCTGCACGGCCGCTGTGGAACCCCGCACTGGCTGCGACGACACCGCAGAGGTGGACACCGGGTGCACAGACGACAGCATGGCTGCGCTGCGACCACGCCGTAGTCCTATGGCGGGACAGAGGGGAGAAGGGAACACCGCCGATCACGGCACGGGGGGTGGTGAGGGATAGCGGACTACTCACCGCAATTAAAGTGAACCGCAAAGCACTGGGTTGTGGAGAGTAGCAGAGGACAAGCAAGTCGCGTGTGGGCAAAGAGAGATCGACACCGGCAGTAAGAGCACGAAGTCATTCTTTGAGGAGAATTGCTCGTTCAGCGGACGTTTTGACGAAGTTCAGGTGGGAGACAGCGACGCATCCACGCATCGGCGACCAACATGTGATTTCTATTATTTAGATTCTGTCAGGAGGCAACACAGCGGGAAGAAACCATCTCAGACGCGCGACAAACAGTAAGAGTAAGAGATGGCCGACCTGAAGTCGGGAATGAGCGTCCACACCCGCCACGGCTCGCGAATCCGCCTCGGTTCGAATCTAAGACAAACGAGAACCTAAATTCCGTGTGCCTTGTTCTAATTAGTTTCCAGGAGAGTACAAGTTACATCAAACCTCCGTCCCTCTCTGCCTCAAAATAGGTCGGCCTTGTCTTGCACCTCGAAGGGTGGAAAGGAGGGGAGAAGAACGAGGTCTTGCAATGGGGAATAGCAGGGGAAAAGCGCGGTAAATCCAGGAAAGGGCGATGAGATTTTTGCAGCAACGGGCAGAACAATCAGCCCGAAGGAAGGGGTGGAGTTAGGGGAATTAACCGTTACAAGAATATAGAACCATACTCAATGAGGGGAGTTGGGTTTGGAACTCGGGGTGCACATTCAGCTGAATGTGCATCAAAGGTTATCCCTTGACTGAGTGGGTTACGAGGTGTGCTTTCAACCCCTTCAAGTCGAAATTCGTTTCCCCCCTCCCCCGCAATTTCGTTTCCCCACGCCCCCGCAATTTCATTTCCCCCTTCCCTTCGAAATTCGTTTCCCCCCTCCCCCGCAATTTTGTTTCCCCCCTCCCCCGCAATTTCGTTTCCCCCCCCTCCCGCCAATCTGTTTCATCCCTCCCGCCATTCGGTTTCACCCACTCCCGCCATTTCACCCCCTCCCGCCACCTACGAAATGCCCGAAGCTCTAGCGGAATCATTTTTTTGTCGCCCCTCGTGAGCCAATCACTGTTTTTCTCCAAACCCCCTTCCCAACATCTCAAGCCGAACCGCGTTGAATGTGCACCCTGGTTAGGTGATTCTCATTGATGAGGGGATTGTAGGGTTGTCCCACGGGTTTCCAAAGCAACCCTGAGACAACCCTACAATCCCCTCATCAATCGAAGCACCCGCCATTGCAGGGCAGGGTCAATCCTGACCGAGGCGCTACGTTGGAGCATAAACAAAATGGAATCTGAAAGTGTAGCAGCTGGGACACGGTTGCCATAGACTGGGACAGAGGATGCCTCGCTGTAAACCGAAGCCGTAGACTGCTCAGGTATGCTTACGTGTCACGGGCCTTTTGTTTGTGGTGTAGCTCAATCAGTCTGGACAGGGCTTGCTGATTCGCTGAGACGGTACACTCACTCCAAACAAATGCTGGATGTCTTGCTGCTACTGGTGGAAAAAACTTAACCACTCGCTTATCTGCCACTTCGGACAGGAGGAATATCCTTGGGTCGCGGAAGCGCGCAATTCTCGGTGGTGTATTTGCCCAGGATGAACCTATCGAAATTTGTGATTCGTTTAGCCTACGACTCTCAATGCTGAGAGAAACATTGTAATGAATTATAATTCATTACTCTAGAGTTTGCTCCTAGCGAGGTTTAAAACCAGGGTCTCAAGTAAGAAATTTTGCCATCAATTGCAAAACATTTGAGACTTCAGTTACCTTGTTTGTGTAGGCGAGGTGGACTGGTCGGCTAGGGAAGTTGGCGTGCGACACTCCCCCTCTCTTGCCTCAGCACCAATTGTAAAACAAATTTCAGGTACATGATGTGAGAATAATACGAGGAATAAAATGACTAGAAATGAGATGGGTACAAATAGGGAAACCTAGAAATGTTGTACCCCCTATTGTCTAACCCACTACAGCCTAAACAGGCTATAACATAAGTTTGACACACCCCCATAAGCAAAGTGGGGGAGAACAAGAGGTCACAAGACCAGTCAAGCAAAGCAAAGCAAGCTCAGGGTGGATCTCAAGGATACCACACAAATTCCGAGCACAAGCAAGCGGTCACAAGACCAGTTCACATGCAGTTTGATAATATAACAAGAGGTACAGTGATCACAACCTAGCAAGTGTAAGCATGCAGGTATAAGTATAGAGATCACAGTACAAGCAGAGTCAAGAAGTAAGCAAGTGAGGCACAGTAGGCACAAGGCCTAGAACAGTACAGAAACGCTGATGATCACAAGGCTGAAGCGCCTTGGTGAACACATCAGCAGTGTTGGCCCGAGTGGCCACGTAAGCAAGACGAAGCTGACCATGCTGCTGCAACTCTCGAGCAAGGAAGTAGCGCAGAGCGATGTGCTTCGTTCTGTGCTCCAGTCTGTGCTCCTGGCACAAGGCAATCATGGCCTTGTTGTCGACGTACAGCACTGGAGGAGAACGAGGCGGCTCTCCAAGGTCAGTCAGCAGGTAGGTCAGCCAGCGTAACTCCAGTGCAGCCATGGCCCCTGCGTAGATCTCAGCCTCACAACTGGAGCTGAGAACAGAAGACGAGCGGGTAGACCGCCAAGAAACAGAGCCGGAGCCAAGGCTGAAGGTGTAACCCTGCGAGGACCGCTGCGTAGCCAAGTCGTCAGCCCAAGAAGCGTCAGCGTGACCAGTGAGGACAACTGGACCTCGCCCTGCAAGCACGAGCCCCATGCCCGACGTACTGCACAAGTAGCGCAACACCCTCTTAACAGCATCCATGTGCTCCTTCCTGTGACGGCCAGGAGCGACATAGCGTGCTAGGATGCTAAGAGGGTAGGCTAGGTCAGGTCGAGTGCAGGTCATCAGGTACATGAGGCAGCCCACAAGCTCTGGATACGGGCCACTCGGCTCTACGGACTCGTCCGAAGGTGGAGCTGAGAGCGAGTGACCGGTAGGCAGAGGAGTGGACTGTGGCGAGGAGTACGTGAAGCGGAAGCGTTGAAGGACCTGCTGCACCATGTGTGACTGAGTCAAGGTAATGGTGCGCTGTGCTCTGTCCCGGGTGATCCGCAAGCCAAGATAGCTTGTCAGCTCACCCAGGTCTGTGCACGTGTGTCTCTTCTGCAGCTCCGACTTCACGTGGGCGAGTGCCTCAGTGTCAGCAGTAGCAAAGACCAGGTCGTCTACGTACACGAGAACGTAGAACGGCGGCAGAGTGGTGTCGGTGCGTAGAAACAGCGACGGGTCAGCAGTAGAAGGAGCAAACCCAAGAGGCGCAAGCGTAGTCCTCAGTGTGTCGTGCCACTCACGGGGTGCCTGGCGGAGACCGTAGACTGGCCGCCGGAGGCTCCACTGGGTACCAGGAGGAAACGACCCAGTGAAGCCAGGTGGGCGGCGCAGCCAGATCTCCTCGTGCAGGCTGCCCTGTAGGAAAGCAGTGCTGAAGTCAAGAGAGTGGAGCTCGTAGTCACGCTGAGCGGCGACGTGCAGCAGAACCCGAAGAGTGGTCATCTTCGGGGTAGGGGAGAAGGTGTGAAGAAGTCAACTCCCTCTCGCTGACTGAAGCCTCGTGCAATGTAACGTGCCTTGAAGACAGGCGGAGAACCCGGCGGCCGCTTCACCCTGAAAATCCACATGCCACTGACGATGTTTGCCCCAGGCGGGGGAACCTCGTCGACGTAGGTGCCTGTGGACTTAAAGAAAGCCATCTCTGCGTCCATGGCTGACTGCCACTGAGAGGAGTAGGGACCCTCTATCGCCTCTGCGTAAGAGCGCGGGGTCGGGATGTCTGGTGCATCCGGGTCTCCCTCAGGGGCAATCAGCATGGACACGAGATGAGGTAAAGCAGCGGTAAAGCACACAAACTCCTCCTGTCTGTCCTCAAGGACGTCCGTGCCAAGAGCACACTCACCCCCGACGGACGGAGGACAGACAGACTCATACTCAGCAACAAGGCTAGCGGCGTAGTCTAGACGACAGGCAGCAGCAAAGTCAACAAGCTCAGCAACTAGAGTAGACGCAGCAGTGGACTCAAAGGAATGGTCAGTGACAACAGTGGCGAGGAAACGCGTGACAGTAGGACTGGCAGCACGAAGGGAGTCAGACTCTGGGTCCGGACCGTCAGGAAGAGAGGACGCAGGAGGAGACGGCAGAGGGACACGCTGTGGAGCAGTGGAAGGACGCAGAGTCATATAGTGAGTGCCAGGGACAGGAGGAGGACGCTCACGCGGAACACGACGACCAGTGCGGACAGCGTGGACAGGCGACTTTGGACGAGACTCAGGCGACGCAGGACGAGACTCAGGCTCACGACGCTCCGTAAGACCTCTAGTCGGCCCAGCGTAAGGAGAAGGACCAGGCAGCGGAGAGGCTGGCTGTAACTGTGACTGCGACTGGACAGGCGATGGACTCAGTAGGGGAGGAGTAGGACCAGTAGAGGGCGGGAGGCCAAGAACCTGCTGAAGGAGCGGAACGTAGTACGGCCGCGGCCGCGCAGCACCTCCTGAACTAGCAGAGACAGCACCAGCACCCTCAGCTCCAGGGTCTCCAGCTACAACACCCGCAGCACCACCAGCAGCTCCAGCAGCTCCAGTACCTCCAACTCCCGCAGTAGCTCCAGTCCCAGTAGCTCCAGTACCTCCAGTACGAGCACCTCCAGGACCAGCGGCTCCAGCAGCTCCAGCACCAGCAGCACCTCCAGCAGCTCCAGCACCAGCAACACCTCCAGCAGCTCCAGCACCAGCAGCACCTCCAGCTGCTCCAGCACCAGCAGCACCTCCAGTAGCTCCAACACCAGCAGCACCTCCAGTAGCACCACCAGCAGCTCCAGCACCAGTAGCACCTCCAGCAGGAGGCCCCCCAGCTCCAGCAGCACGGCTACAGCGCCGAGCGTACCACTCACGAAGCTGCCGTGGAGAGAGGGGCTCCCGCCGCGACGGGACACTCGGAGGACCTCCAGTCTCAGCACCCCCAGACTCAACATCCCCAGGCTCAGCACCCCCAGGCTCAGCACCCCCAGACTCAGCAACCCCAGGCTTAGCACCCCCAGGCTCAGCACCCCCAGACCCGACACCCACAGGCTCAGCACCCCTAGCAGCACCGGAGTCACCAGCTACCTCAACAGGCTCGACTGCGTCTACCTGAGACACACCTGAGGGGGCAGGACCCTGAGGGGGGAGGGGGTCTACCGGAGGAGTACCTGGTGCGAGGAAGAGCGGCGGGGGGGGTAGGGGGGCAGTGCGTGTCAACGGGAGTTGTGTTTGGCCCCATCCTCGCTTGGGCGGAGCCGGACCGTGGGAGCCACGAAATCGCAGTGGCCCGTGGGAGCCACGAAATCGCAGTGGCCCGTGGCAGCCACGAAATCGCAGTGGCCCGTGGGAGCCACGAAATCGCAGTGGCCCGTGGGAGCCACGAAATCGCAGTGGAGGACCGCGGTGGCCGAGAAACCGCGGGAGGACCGCGAAATACCCGGTCAACCAGGATACCCGGGCGACGTGCGCGAAAGTCGCCGGGGATGTTGTCTGCGAGGACGACCTCGGGGGTGGTATCCCGAGGTCGACGTGGCTGGTGGGCGCCGTCACGGGTGAAGTGTCTGCACTGGGCAAGTGACGGGGAGTTGGGCGCCAACCAGCTGCACGCACCTGCGAAGCTGGTGCACCGTTGTCCCGCGGATGCGACGCTGTGCAGCCGACATACTGCAGCGTTGGCGCACCGCGGACTTGCAACGTTGGCAGGCCGCGACTCTGCTCTGCTGGAGCGCGGTCGACCAAGTCGCGCTGGCACGCGGTCGACCGTGCTGCGCTGGCAGTGGACCAGCAGTCTTGCTAGGTCTGATGTAGTCATTGTTGCCAATGTTGCTAAAATTATTCTGAACTTTTGTTGTTATGTTTTTCCTAGTGAAACTCTTGCCGATTTTCCCCGTGAACTAGCAAGCAGTGTTAGCACTTGGAAACGACTAAGGAACAAACGAACGCAGAGATCACACGAGCATCCGTGCCTAGCCCGCAGTCTAGCTCCCGTTGCAATAGTTATCTCCGCATGGTGCGGTGAGCGTGGACGGCACACGACTTACCTTTTCAGTCAGGTCGACGTAGTAGTCACTTACCTATTGTGTTCGTAGGCCGGTAGCTGTGCGAGTCACCACCATGGTTGGCGTGGGTGACGCTGGTGTTGCAGACACCATGGAGGCACGGCTGGCAGGCGCGAGGAGACGCCATGAGGCGCAGGAGTTTGGCGACCTCCCGTGGGCGGTCGTCGAGGCTGGCATCCGCGCCGTGTGGGCGACGGAGCACCCTCCTTCTCAGCCTGCTTCTCCTCGACCGGTGAACACCGAGGGCGGCGTCGACGTGGGCGTCAACGCTGGAGGTGGCCAAGTCGGCAGCAGTGCGGGAGGCACGTCGAGGCAGCGTGGTGTGATTCACGCCGATGAAGTCGGCGGCGTTCAGGCGCGAGGGATGCAGTCGTTCGCGGCTGCAGGGGCCCCGCGAAACTAAGTCGGAGGCAGACGAAGTGAATTGGCGCCGATGTCGGCGACACACGTGTGTTAGAATGAAAGAAACAGGAATGGATGAACTAGCAGAAACTTGGGTACGAGTAGTGAAACCCTAAAGTGTTGTACCCCATATTGACTACCCCACTACAGCCTAAACAAGCTATAGCATATAAGTTTGACACACCCCCATAGGCAAAGTGGGGGAGAACAAGAGGTCACAAGACCAGTCAAGAAAAGCAAAGCAAGCTCAGGGTGGATCTCAAGGATACCACACAAATTCCGAGCACAAGCAAGCGGTCACAAGACCAGTTCACATGCAGTTTGATAATATAACAAGAGGTACAGTGATCACAACCTAGCAAGTGAAAGCATGCAGGTATATATATAGAGATCACAGTACAAGCAAAGTCAAGAAGTGAGCAAGTGAGGGAGAGTAGGCACAAGGCCTAGAACAGTACAGAAACGCTGATGGTCACAAGGCTGAAGAGCCTTGGTGAACACGTCAGCAGTGTTGGCCCGAGTGGCCACGTAAGAGAGACGAAGCTGACCACGCTGCTGCAGCTCTCGAGCAAGGAAGTAGCGCAGAGCGATGTGCTTCGTTCTGTGCTCCAGTCTGTGCTCCTGACACAAGGCAAGGGCGGCCTTGTTGTCGACGTACAGCACTGGAGGAGAACGAGGCCGCTCTCCCAGGTCGGTCACCAGGTAGGTGAGCCAGCGAAGCTCCTGGGCAGCCATGGCTGTGGCGTAGATCTCAGCCT
Source organism: Closterium sp. Naga37s-1 (assembly GCA_947471745.1). NCBI lineage: Eukaryota > Viridiplantae > Streptophyta > Zygnematophyceae > Desmidiales > Closteriaceae > Closterium > Closterium sp. Naga37s-1. The sequence continues at coordinate 2,180,119 of CANJKZ010000142.1, read as the reverse complement.
CACAACTGGAGCTGAGAACAGAGGAAGAGCGTGTAGAACGCCAAGAAACTGAGCCAGAGCCAAGGCTGAAGGTGTAACCCTGAGACGACCGCTGAGTAGCCTGGTCGTCAGCCGAAGAAGCGTCCGAGTGTCCAGTGAGGACAACGTCTCGCCGTCCTCCAAGCACAAGCCCCATGCCCGACGTACTGCACAAGTAGCGCAACACCCTCTTAGCTGCATCCATGTGCTCCTTCCGGTGACGGCCAGGAGCGACATAGCGTGCTAGGATGCTAAGCGGGTAGGCTAGGTCAGGTCGAGTGCAGGTCATCAGATACATGAGGCAGCCCACAAGCTCTGGGTACGGGCCACTCGGCTCTACGGACTCATCCGAAGGCAGAGCTGAGAGCAAGTGACCGGTAGGCAGAGGAGTGGGCTGAGGCGAGGAGTACGTGAAGCGGAAGCGCAGAAGGACCTGCTGCACCATGTGTGACTGAGTCAAGGTGATGGTGCGCTGTGCTCTGTCCCGGGTGATCCGCAAGCCAAGATAGCTTGTCAGCTCACCCAGGTCTGTGCACGTGTGTCTCTTCTGCAGCTCCGACTTCACGTGGGCGAGTGCCTCAGTGTCAGCAGTAGCAAAGACCAAGTCGTCTACGTACACGAGAACGTAGAACGGCGGCAGAGTGGTGTCGGTGCGTAGAAACAGCGACGGGTCAGCAGTAGAAGGAGCAAACCCAAGTGCAGCAAGAGTAGTCCTCAGTGTGTCGTGCCACTCACGGGGCGCCTGGCGGAGACCGTAGACTGGCCGCCGGAGGCTCCACTGGGTACCAGGAGGGAACGACCCAGTGAAGCCAGGTGGGCGGCGCAGCCAGATCTCCTCGTGCAGGGTGCCCTGTAGGAACGCAGTGCTGAAGTCAAGGTAGTGGAGCTCGTAGTCACGCTGAGCAGCGACGTGCAGCAGAACCCGAAGAGTGGTCATCTTCGGGGTCAGGGAGAAGGTCTGGAAGAAGTCAACTCCCTCTCGCTGACTGAAGCCTCGTGCAACGTAACGCGCCTTGAAGACAGGCGGAGAACCCGGCGGCCGCTTCACCCTGAAAATCCACATGCCACTGACGATGTTCGCCCCAGGTGGGGGAACCTCGTCGACGTAGGTGCCTGTGGACTTCCAGGAAGCCATCTCTGCGTCCATGGCTGTCTGCCACTGAGAGGAGTAGAGACCCTCCATCGCCTCTGCGTAGGAGCGTGGGGTCGGGATGTCTGGTGCATCCGGGTCTCCCTCAGGGGCAATCAGCATGGACACGAGATGAGGTAAAGCAGCAGCAAAGCACTCAAACTCCTCCTGTCTGTCCTCAAGGACGTCCGTGCCAAGAGCACACTCACCCCCGACGGACGGAGGACAGATAGACTCAGACTCAGCAACAAGGCTAGCGGCGTAGTCTAGACGACAGGCGGCAGCAAAGTCAACAAGCTCAGCGACTAGAGCAGACGCAGCAGAGGACTCAAAGGTAGGGTCAGTGACAACAGTGGCAAGGAGACGCGCGACAGTAGGACTGGCAGCACGAGTAAGGTCTGACGGCGGGTCGGCAACGTCAGGAAGAGCGGACGCAGGAGGAGACGGCAGAGGGACGCGCTGTGGAGCAGTGGAAGGACGCAGGGTCATATAGTGAGTGCCAAGGACAGGAGGAGGACGCTCACGTGGAGCACGACGACCAGTGCGGGCAGTGCGGACAGGCGACTCTGGACGAGACGCAGAAGACGCAGGACTAGACTCAGGCGACGGAGGACGAGACTCAGGCTCACGACGCTCCGTAAGACTACCCGACGGCGCAGTGTAAGGAGAAGGAGCAAGCAGTGGAGAGGTAGACTGTAACTGTGACTGTGACTGGACAGACGGTGGACTCAGTAGAGGAGGAGAAGGACCAGTAGAGGGCGGGAGACCAAGTACCTGCTGAAGGAGCGGAACGTAGTACGGCCGCGGCCGCTCAGCACCTCCAGCTCCAACCCCCTCAGCAGGCCCAGTCCCAGCAGCTCCAGAACCTCCAGTACTAGCACCTACAGGACGAGCGGCTCCAGCAGCTCCAGCAGCACCAGCAGCGCCAGCACCAGCAGCACCTCCAGTAGTGCCAGTAGCACCGCCAGCAGCAGGAGCACCTCCAGCAGCGTCAGCAGTACCAGCACCTCCAGCAGCTGCAGCACCTCCAGCAGCGCCAGCAGCACCGCTAGCAGCAGCAGCACCTCCAGCAGCTCCAGCACCAACAGCACCTCCAGCAGCGCCAGCAGCACCGTCAGCAGCAGCAGCACCTCCAGCAGCACCAGCACCAGTAGTACCAGCAGCACCGCCAGCAGCTCCAGCACCAGGGTCCCCGACGCGAGGAGCGCCACTCCGGAGACTGCAGTGCCGAGCGTACCACTCTCGGAGCTGCTGGGGAGAGGGCAGTGCCCGCCTAGGAGGGGAAGCACTAGCACCAGCTCCAGCAGCGCTCCTAGCTCCAGAAGCACCTCTACTGAGGCTGCAGTACTGTAAGTACCACTCACGCAGCTGCTCTGAGGAGAGAGCTCCTCTAGGTGTAGCACTCCCAGACTCAGCACCTGCAGACTCAGCACCCGCAGGCTCCGCACCCCCAGGCTCAGCACCCCCAGACTCCGCACCCCCAGGCTCCGCACCCCCAGGCTCCGCACCCCCAGGCTCCGCACCCCCAGGCTCCGCACGCTCAGGCTCAGCACCCCTAGCAGGACGAGAGTCGACAGCTACCTCGACAGGCTCAACCGGGTCTACCTGGGACACACCTGAGGGAGCGGCACCCTGAGGGGGGAGGGGGTCTACCACAGCAGCACCTGGCGCGAGGAAGAGAGGCGGGGGGGGGAGCGGGGCAGTGCGGTAGGGGAAGAGGCGGTAGTAGGGCACCGACTCGTCAAAAGTGACGTCCTGAGAGGGCAGGACACGGCGCGAGGTGGCGTGGTAAAACTGCCAACCAGACGCGTCCGGGACAAAGCCAAGGAAGACACAAGGAACAGCGCGGGAGGAGAGCTTGTCCGCGGACGTATCGCGGACAAAAGCTCGAGATCCCTAGACCCGGAAACGCGATGCATCGCCAACCTCCCCCGTCCACAGCAGTGTGGGCGAGGTCTCCGGCAAGGAGACACGGGGCCAGAGGTTGAGCTGATGCGCAGCGTACCGGACCGCAAACGGCCACAGAAAGTGGGGGGCAGCCGCATGGATCAAGGAGGTACGAGCGACCTCCATGACCAAGCCAATGCGGCGCTCAGCAACCCCATTATGCTGTGGAGAGGCCGGAAGCGTGAACGACTGGCGGATACCGTGCTCAGCACAGTAGGCCGCCAAGAGGTCGGAGGAGAACTCGCCACCTCTGTCTGAGTGCAGACGCAGGACAGGAAAGTCCGAGTGGAAACGCTCGCTGAGCTGGAGACGAGAAGCGCGGATCCAAGGGATCAAAACATCAGGGACCTCACCCTTGGTGCGCAAGGGGAAGACCGTGGTGTAGCACGAGTAGTCGTCAACAACGATCAGGAAGTACCTCTCCTGACCCTGTCCACGGACGCGGGCTGGGCCCCACACGTCCATGTGGAGCGTCTGCAAGGGAGCAGTCGTCGGGGGAAACGAGGAGGAGTGGGGAGCGGCGCGCTGCCGCCCCTCGACACAAGGAAGACGGGGAGGAGCAGGCGAGGGTGGGAGGGGAGGGAGTACCCGGGGAAGACCAGAGACAAGGTACCGTTTATGCATGGCACGAAGGCGCTGCACTGACGGGTGACCAAGGCGGTGGTGCCAGAGGACAGTCTCGTGCGCCAAAGAGCGACACGAGCAGGGGGCAGACAGCTGACCTGACGCAGACGCAGACGCAGCTACCTGAGGGGACTCAGTGGTCAGTGTGTACAGGTCCGACCCCGGCTGCCTAGTGAAGGTAGCCAGGTGACGGCCCGTCCGAGCACACGTGCAGTGTGTCACGCGCTCGTAGGCAGGGGTGAACTGGTGGACACCCCCGTCCTGGAGCGCACAACCCGCCACCAAGTTCGTAGAGAACGAGGGGAGGTGGAGACCGGACAGTGTGCCCGACGGCACCGCAGGACAAGGAAGAACAGTGGAGGAGGTCGCAATGACCGGACCCCCAGAGGGGTCAGCAAGGGAGACAGCAACTGGCCGGGCAAGCTGCTCAAGGGCAGTGCGGTCACGAAAGAAACAGCGAGAAGCTCCTGAGTCTAGAGTGAAGGTGTGCAGTGCCTTAGTGGACTCAGTACCAGGGGGCGCAGACTCACTAGCACCTAGAGCAGCAGCCTCACCAGCACCTGGGGCAGCAGACACGCAAGCACCTAGAGCAGCAGCCTCACCAGCACCTGGGGCAGCAGACACGCAAGCACCTAGAGTGGCAGCCTCACTGGTGCGAATGCCCGGGTCGGGCGGAACACGCAGGTACTGATCACCCTCTGCACTAGTAGACAACACATACATGGCAGTGAGAATCGCATCAAAGTCAAGAGCATAGATATCAATGTTCTTCCTCATCAGCTCAGCCCAGGGGGGCAGCTCAGTGGCAGTAGGGAACTGAGTGCGCCAAGCGTCGTCTAGGCGGGAGAAGCAGCGCTGCGTGGTGTGCGCCCTCCCACACGTCTGGCCAGTGCGGTCACCAGTGCGGATAACGTACGTGCAGCTAAGGCCACCCCCCCCCCCTGTGCTGAGAGTACCACTCACGAAGCTCCTGGGAAGACGGAGTGTGCTGCTGGCTCTGGCCACCGCCAGTGCCTCCACGACCACCACCTCGACCACCACCGCCCCTGCCGCCTCCGCGTCCACCGCCTCCCCAACCACCGCCCCCACCCTGGCCACCTCCTCCGCTGCTGCCGCCTCCACCCCCACCGCTGCCACTAGCCCCTCCAGCCCCGCCACCACCCCCACCGCCGCCACCGCCCCCACCCCCACCTCCCCCGCCGTCACCTCCACCTCCCTTGCCCCCTTTGCCCTTGCCGCTGCGGCGCCAGCTCGGAGCGGACGCAGTCCCGACCTGCTCAGTACTAACTAGGTCGACAGCAGCAGCAGAGGCGACAGAGGGGAGAAGGGGGGAAGGGGAACACCCCTCGAAGAAAGGGGTGCGGGGGTCGCCACGAGAGGCAGCTACAGCGACTATGCTAGTCTCTGCTGCAAGCAGTTCCTTCTCGAGCAGGTCTATGGTGAGATCAGTGGGGGAGCGAGCGAGGAAGTGGTCCTTGACCGCACGAAGAGAGTCAGGGAGACGGGTGACAAGGTGGTAGAGAGTGAGCCAGAGCGGGGGGGGGTGGGTGGCAAGAAACTCAGCGGGCATAGCGGCACGGAAGCGAGCCTCACTAGTGCGGAGGTGCATGGTGAGGTCAGCGACTGTGGCGAAAGCGGACAGGTCTGGGAACAGGTAGGGAAGCGAGAGACGGCCTAGCGCAGCAGAGGCAGGTGAGGAGTAGCGTGCAACTACAGCAGTGTACAATGCCTGCGCAGTTTTGTGCTGGCCAAAGTGCTCGCGCTCATCTACAGGCAGGGAGTTGCGAATAGCAAAGCGAGCGTGGGCGTCACGAGTCTGCCACTGGGAGCGGGCAGTACTGTCAGCAGTAACAGCAGGGGCAGCAGCGAGGCCTAGTGCGTGATCGTACAGTGAGATGTCCTCCTTGGCAGTGAGCTGGAGGAACAGGTGCAAGTCATCTAGCCAGGTGTCAAACTTCAGTGGGCGGCCCTCAGCATCGAAAGCGAGTACAGCAGGGCTAGCCATAGTAGCAAGAAGAGCAGTAGTAACAGCAGCAGTAGTAGTAGCAGTAGGAACAGTAGCAGTAGTAGCAGCAGGCAAAACCCTAAAAGCAGTAGGCAGCACGACTTAGGTAGGGCGGCTCGGTCCAGAGGGGGCTGCTCTGTACGGGGAGGGCGGCGCGGCTCGGTTCGGGCGGCTCGGTTCGGGCGGCTCGGTTCTGGCGGGGCCGTGGCTGTCGCGTGCGGGGCTGCCGGGGCTGCTAGGTGGGGCGCGCGCGGGGTCGACGGGGCCGACGGGGCCTCTAGGTGGGGCACGTGCGGGGTCGACGGGGCCGAGAGGGGCCACTAAGGGGCGGCGCGCGGGGTCGACGGGGCCGTAAGGGGCCGCTAAGCGGCGGCGCGCGGGGTCGACGGGGCCGTAAGGGGCCGCTAAGGGGCTGCGCGTGGGGTCGACGGGGCCGTGAGGGGCCGCTAAGGGGCGGCACGCGGGGTCGACGGGGTCGTAAGGGGCCGCTAAGGGGCGGCGCGCGGGGTCGACGGGGCCGTGAGGGGCCGCTAAGGGGCGGCGCGCGGGGTCGACGGGGCCGTAAGGGGCGGGTCGCGGGTCGCGGGGCCTTACAGGGCCGCTAAGGACGGGCGCACGAGGGCGCTGGGGGGAGGCGCTCGAGGGCGCTCCGACAGTAGGGCGCACGAGGGCGCTAGTAGGCAGTTAGTAGTGGTGGGCCCTAAAGAAAAATCGGTCCTAGCGGAGGACCTGCTCTGAAACCATGTTAGAATGAAAGAAACAGGAATGGATGAACTAGCAGAAAGTTGGGTACAAGTAGTGAAACCCTAAAGTGTTGTACCCCATATTGACTACCCCACTACAGCCTAAACAAGCTATAGCATATAAGTTTGACAACGTGACCGCGGGAGGAATTGCGCCGAGCTACGGCTACTTCAAGTTTACGCCGGACAGGATCTCGGTCACACCTCTGCTGGTCGGTCGTCCCGACATCCTCACGTGGAAGGAAGCCATCGAGCCCCAGCTGGAGATGGCCGGGCTGATGGGCTTCGCCCGCGGGACCGTGGCGACGCCAGAGGAGCATCACCCCGACCTGCGAGCAGAGTTTCGCGCCGTCCAGCTGCTGACCTTTACGGTCATTTCGCGGTGCTGCTCGCCGGGCGTACAGATCGCCCTGAAGTCGTGCAGGGAGTACCTCGACGCTGGCCACCGGGCGTGGCATTTCATCGAGTCAACTTACCAGGTCACCGACGACTTGTTCATCTCCCAGCTTGAGGGGCAGTTGACGCACCTGCGTATGGGCGACGAGGAGACCGCGACTGACTACTGCAATCAAGCCCGGCGAATTCTCGCCACCATTCGGATGGCTGGCGCGGAATACTCGACGGCTTCGTACGTCACGCACGTGATGCAAGGACTCCCAAGCAGCTACAATCTGCTAAAGCGGCTGTCAATGGCGCCGAGCACGCGGGCGACGCTCAACGAGGACACACTGACCTCGGCATCCATGTGCTCCTTCCTGTGTCGGCCAGGAGCGACATAGCGTGCTAGAATGCTAAGAGGGTAGGCAAGGTCAGGTCGAGTGCAGGTCATCAAGTACATGAGGCAGCCCACAAGCTCTGGATACGGGCCACTCGGCTCTACGGACTCGTCCGAGGGTGGAGCTGAGAGCGAGTGACCGGTAGGCAGAGGAGTGGACTGTGGCGAGGAGTACGTGAAGCGGAAGCGCTGAAGGACCTGCTGCACCATGTGTGACTGAGTCAAGGTAATGGTGCGCTGTGCTCTGTCTTGGGTGATCCGCAAGCCAAGATAGCTTGTCAGCTCACCCAAGTCTGTGCACGTGTGTCTCTTCTGCAGCTCCGACTTCACGTGAGCCAGTCCAGCAGTGTCAGCAGTGGCAAAGACCAAGTCGTCTACGTACACGAGAACATAGAATGGCGGCAGAGAGGTGTCGGTGCGTAGAAACAGCGACGGGTCAGCAGTAGAAGGAGCAAACCCAAGAGCAGCAAGAGTCGTCCTCAATGTGTCGTGCCACTCACGGGGTGCCTGGCGGAGACCGTAGACTGGCCGCCGGAGGCTCCACTGGCTGGGTACCAGCAGGAAACGACCCAGTGAAACCAGGGGGGCGGCGCAGCCAGATCTCCTCGTGCAGGCTGCCCTGCAGGAAAGCAGTGCTGAAGTCAAGAGAGTAGAGCTCGTAGTCACGCTGAGCGGCGACGTGCAGCAGAACCCGAAGAGTGGTCATCTTCGGGGTAGGGGAGAAGGTCTGGAAGAAGTCAACTCCCTCTCGCTGACTGAAGCCTCGTGCAACGTAAGGCGCCTTGAAGACAGGCGGGGAACCCGGCGGCCGCTTCACCCTGAAAATCCACATGCCACTGACGATGTTCACCCCAGGCAGGGGAACCTCGTCGACGTAGGTGCCTGTGGACTTCCAGGAAGCCATCTCTGCGTCCATGGCTGTCTGCCACTGAGAGGAGTAGGGACCCTCTATCGCCTCTGCGTAAGAGCGCGGGGTCGGGATGTCTGGTGCATCCGGGTCTCCCTCAGGGGCAAGCAGCATGGACACGAGATGAGGTAAAGCAGCGGTAAAGCACTCAAACTCCTCCTGTCTGTCCTCAAGGACATCCGTGCCAAGAGCATACTCACCCCCGACGGACGGAGGACAGACATACTCAGACTCAGCAACAAGACTAGCGGCGTAGTGTAGACGACAGGCGGCAGCAAAGTCAACAAGCTCAGCAACTAGAGCAGACGCATCAGTGAACTCAAAGGAAGGGTCAGTGACAACAGTGGCCAGGAAACGCGTGACATTAGGACTAGCAGCACGAAGGGAGTCAGACTCAGTGTCCGGACCGTCAGGAAGAGAGGACGCAGGAGGAGATGGCAGTGGGACACGCTGTGGAGCAGTGTAAGGACGAAGTGTCATATAGTGAGTGCCGGGGACGGGAGGAGGACGCTAACGCGGAACACGACGACCAGTGCGGACAGTGCGAACAGGCGACTCAGGACGAGACTCAGGCGAATCAGGACGAGACTCAGGCGAATTAGGACGAGACTCAGGCGACGCAGGACGAGACTCAGGCTCACGACGCTCCGTAAGACCACTAGTCGGCCCAGAGTAAGGAGAAGGACCAGGCAGCGGAGAGGCTGGCTGTAAATGCGATTGCGACTGGACAGGCGGTGGACTCAGTAAGGGAGGCCAAGAACCTGCTGAAGGAGCGGAACGTAGTACGGCCGCGGCCGCGCAACGCCTCCAGAAAAAGCAGAGACAGCACCAGTATCCTCAGCTCCAGGGTCTCTAGCGACAACTCCCGCAGCACCACCAGCTCCAGCACCTCCAGCTCCAACTCCTGCAGCACCACCAGCCCCAGCAGCTCCAGTACCTCCAGTACGAGCACCTCCGGAACCAACGGCTCCAGCACCTCCAGCAGCTCCAACACCCGCAGGACCTCCAGCAGCGCCAGTACCTCCAGCACGAGCACCTCCAGGACCAGCGGCTCCAGCACCTCCAGCACCAGCAGTACCTCCAGCGGCTCTAGCAGCTCCAGCACCAGCAGCACCTCCAGTGGCTCGAGCAGCTCCAGCACCAGCAGCACCTCCAGCAGCTCCAGCACCAGCAGCACGACGACAGCGCCGAGCGTACCACTCACGCAGCCGCTGTGGAGAGAGGGGCTCCCGCCGTGACGGGACACCCGGAGGACCTCTAGACTCAGCACGCTCAGGCTCAGCACCCCCAGACTCAGCACCCCCAGGCTCAGCACCCCCAGGCTCAGCACGCTCACGCTCAGCACCCCCAGGCTCATCAACCCCAGGCTCAGCACCCCCAGGCCCCGCACCCGCAGGCTCAGCACCCCTAGCAGCACCAGAGTCGACAGCTACCTCGACCGGCTCGACAGGGTCTACCTGGGACACACCTGAGGGGGTAGGACCCTGAGGGGGGAGGGGGTCTACCGGAGGAGCACCTGGTGCTAGGAAGAGCGGCGGGGGGGGGGAGAGGGGCAGTGCGGTAGGGAAAGAGACGGTAGTAAGATACCTACTCGTCAAACGTGACGTCCTGAGAGGACAGAACACGGCGCGAGGTGGGGTGGTAAAACTGCCACCCAGGCGCGTCAGGGGGGAAGCCAAGGAAAACGCAGGGAACAGCACGAGAGGACAGCTTGTCCGCGGAAGTATCGCGGACAAAAGCTCGAGATCCCCAGACACGGTACACAGACGCATCGCCAACCTTCCCCGTCCACCGCAGTGTAGGTGTGGTCTCCGGCAAGGAGACACGAGGCTGAAGGTTGATCTGATGCGCAGCGTACTGAACCGTGAACGGCCACAGAGAGCAGCCGCATGGATCATGGACGTACGAGCGACGTCCATGACCATGCCAATGCAGCGCTCAGCAATCCCATTCTGCTGTGGGGAGGCCGGAAGCATGAACGTCTGGCGGATGCCCTCCGCACGACAGAAAGCCCTCAAAAGGTCGGAGGAAAACTCACCACCTCTGTCTGAGTGCAGACGCAGAACAGGAAAGTCCGAGCCGAAACTCTCTCTGAGCTGGAGACGAGCAGCGCGGATCCAGTCAATCAACACCTCAGTGATCTCACCCTTGCGGCGCAAGGGGAAGACTGTGGTGTAACGCGAGTAGTCGTCAACGACCAGCAGGAAGTAACGCTCGTGACCCTGTCCACGGACGCGTGCTGGGCCCCACACGTCCATGTGGAGAGTCTGCAGAGGAGCCTCTGTTGGAGGAAACTCGGAGGAGTGAGGAGCGGCGCGCTGCCGGCCCTCAACACAAGGAACACAGGTAGGGGCAGGCCCCGGAGGAAGGGGAGGGAGGGACCGGGGGAGACCTGAGACAAGGAAACGGGAGGCCATACCTCGAAGACGAGGCAGGGAGGGGTGACCAAGGCGGTGGTGCCAAAGGAGAGTCTCGCGTGACAGAGGACGACACGAGCAGGGGGCAGACGCCGGACTAGACCTGGACCAGACGCGGCTACCTGACCGGACGCAGTAACAGGAGGAGACGCAGTAGTCAGTGTGTACAGGCTTGACCCAGGCCGACGGGTGAACGTGGCCAGGTGGCGGCCCGTCCGAGAGCAAGTACAGTGGGTCACACGCTGACCTCCCGGGGTGAACTGGTCAACCCACGCGTCCTGGAGGTCAGCTCCACTCACCAAGTTCGTAGAGAACGAGGGGAGGTGGAGCCCCGACAGTAAGCCCGACGGGGCCGCAGGACACGGTAGAACCGTGGAGTGCGCAAGGACTGGGCCCCCAGAGGGGTCAGCGAGAGAGACTGCAACCGGCCGACTGAGCGGCGTGAGTGTGGTGCTGTCACGGAAGAAGGAGCGTGAAGCACCTGAGTCAAGTGTGAAGGTGTGCAAGGCCTCAGTAGGTGCAGTACTAGAGAGAGCAGACTCAACAGTACCTGGAGCAGCAGATGTCAGAATGTTATAATTGTCTAGCCTGCAGTGGGGTACTCCATAGTGAGTACAGCCCAATTAGGGTTTGCTATATGTATCCAACTGCTTGCTAGTGAATCCCCTCCTTTCTTCATTCCTGTTTCTTTCATTCTGACAGCAGACTCGCTAGTACCTGGAGCAGCAGACTCACTAGCACCTAGAGCAGCAGCCTCAATGCCCGGGTCGGTCGGAACACACAGGTAACAGTCACCCTCAGCACTATTAGTCACAGCATACATGGCAGCAAGGATAGCATCGAAATCAAGATCAAAGATAGCAACATTCTGCTTAAGCAGATCACCCCAGCGAGGGAGATCTGCGCCGTCAGGAAACTGGGCACGCCAGGCGTCAGTCAGGCGACCGAAGCAGCGCTGCGAAGTGTGCGGCAGTCCGCACGTCTCCCCACGGCACCCGCCTGTGGGAAGAATGTAAGTACAGGGACCTGCACCCCCATCCCTCCCACGCCCAGCGTACCACTCACGAAGCTGCTGGGGCGAAAGGGTCTCACGGGAACGCGGCTGCTGCTGGCGCTGGCTACCGCCAAAGCCTCCACGCTGTGCGGCGCCACCTCGGCCAGCACCACCACCGCCTCCACCTCCACCGTCGCTGCCGCTGCCTCCACCACCGCCACCGCCGCCCCCACTCCCGCCACCACCCCCACCTCCACCGCCACCCCCTCCGCCCCCTCCACCGCCTCCACCGCCGCCCCCTCCGTCCCCTCCACCACCCCTGCCCCCCTTGCCCTTGCTGTTGCGGCGCCTCCCACTAGGAGCAGACGCAGCCCCGACCTCCTCAGTGCCAACGAGGTCGACAGCAGCAGCAGAAGCAACAGAGGGGAGAAGGGGGACGGGGGAGCACCCCTCAAAGAAAGGGGCGCGAGGGTCGCCGCGAGAAGCACCTACTGCAACTATACTCTTCTCAGCTGCAGTAAGGCGCTCCTCAAGCAGGTCGACGATGAGCTCAGTGGGGAAAAGGGAGAGAAAGTGGTCCCTGACTGAAGAAAGGGAGTCAGGGAGACGGGTGACTAGGTAGTAGAGGGTGATGTACATGGGGGGGGGGTTCTTGGCATAGAACTCAGTGGGAAGCGCAGTGCGGTAGCGGGTGTCACTAGTGTGGAGGTGAGTAATGAGGTCAGCGACTGTGGCAAAGGCAGCAAGGTCAGGGAACAGGTACGGCAGCATGAGGCGGCTGAGAGCAGCAGTGGCAGGGGAGGAGTAGCGCGCGACAACAGCGTCATACAGAGACTTTGCAGTCTTGTACTGGCCAAAGTGCGCGCGCTCAGCAGACGGCAGGTGACTACGAACAGCAAGACGAGCAACATCGTCACGAGTAGTCCACTGCGAGCGAACCATACTGTCAAAAGTGGCAGCAGGTGCAGGAGAGACACCAGACGTGTGATCGACAAGGGAGACTCCGTCCTTGGAGTCACACTGAAGAAAGAGCTGTAGGTCGTCTACCCAAACGTCGAAGTCAACAGCACGACCCTCAGCATCAAAGGTAAGAACAGTAGGGCTAGCCATAGCGGCAGAAGCAGCAGTAGCAGCAGTAGCAGCAGTAGCAGCAGAAGCAGCATCAGCAGCAGTAGCAGTAGAAGCAGCACGGGCAGGGCAGTGCGGCTCAGTAGGGCGGCGCGGCTAGACTGGGCGGCGTGGCTCGGCTGGTGGCGCGGCTCGGCAGGGCGGCGCGGCTCGGCTGAGCGGCGCGGCTCGGCTAGGCGGCGCGGGTGCTTACCAGGGGCGGGTGCAGGGCAGGGCCGCAGCTGGCGGTTAGGTCAGGGCCGCGACTGGGGCGGCAGCAGGGCAGGGCCGCGACTGGGCAGCGGTAGAGCAGGGCCGCGACTGGGGCGGCTGCAGGGCAGGGCCGCGACGGTGAGGCCGCAACGGTGAGGCCGCGACGGCGGCTGCAGGTGCGACGGCGGCAAGGCAGGGCCGCGACAGGTGCTGCAGGCGCGACGACGGCTGCAGGGCAGGGCGCGACGGCGGGGCCGCGACGGTGGCAGCAGACGCGTCGGCGGAGACGGGAGGGCCGCGACAGCGGCTGCAGGTCAGGGGCCGCGACTTGGGGCGGCAGGGCAGAGCCGCGACGTAGGGCGGTAGGAGAGGGCCGTGACGGGCGGCAAAGCAGGGCCGCGACGGGCGGCGGATTAGGTCGCGATGGGCGGCGGCAAGGCAGGGCCGCGACGGGCGGCTGAGGCAGGGTCGCGACTAGCGCGACAGCAGGGCAGGGCGCGCGACGGCGTATGAGAGGCAGGCGCGACAGCGCGCTTCGGGCAGGTAGGAAAGTTTCAGTGGTGGGCCCTAAAAAAAAACGTTCCCACGAGGGAACCTGCTCAGAATACCATGTCAGAAATGTGAACGAAGGAATGATTGAACTAGCAAGCAGGTGGGTACAAGTAGGAAACCTAAAAGTGTTGTACCCTATATTGACTACGCCACTACAGCCTACACAGACTATGTCATATTTGTTTGACAGCGGGCTAGGTTCCGTGAAATTCGGTCTCGGAATATCCCCAGAAAGTCCTGGGTTCCATACTGCCTCCAAATACTGGGGAAACTCGGTTTGGTTAACCGCAAGGAACAACTGGGTGACCGGGCGGGCACGCTAGACACGTCCGAACATTTCGGAGAGAAAACTTACCTGCATCCAAGTTTTACAGGGTACGTCGTCGCCGACACTTAAGGATATCAGAAGCAGTCGTCGCCGACACTTAAGGATATCAGAAGCAGTCGTCGCCGACACTTAAGGATATCAGAAGCAATACTGGGAGCCGGGTCTTAACAATGTTCGGCGGTGTAGGCGACAGTTCTATGAAGACGGGGGGATTACAGCGTCGCTTGGTTAAGCGCGTGAAAACCGCGGTGGTATATTCTATGACGGCAAAATCTGAGGTTGTTCAGGGGTATCCGTGGGAGTGGTGGCGGGAGTGGGGGCTTCGGTGGTGGCAGTGGAGGTGGAGGCGGCGGAGGTAGCGGCAGTGGGGGTGGAGGTGGCGGCGGCGGCGGCGGCGGCGGTGGGGGTGGCGGAGGCAGTGGTGCTGGTCGGGGTGGCACTGTGCAGCGGGGAGGCTTTGGTGGTGGCTCGCGCCAGCAGCAGCAGCGTTCTTGTGAGATCCCGTCGCCCCAGCAGCTTCGTGAGTGGTATGCTGGGCGTCAGGGGTCTGGGGGTGCTAGTCCCTGTGCTTACGTTCTCCGTACCGGCGACCGCAGTGGGGAGACGTGCGGCGGCCCGCACGCCACGCAGCGCTGCTTCGGCCGCCTGACTGACGCCTGGCGTACGCAGTTCCCTCACGCCACTGAAATCCCTCGCTGGGGTGTTCTCCTCAAGTCGGGTGTTGCTATCTTTGATCTTGATTATGATGCTATTCTTGCTGCTATGTATGTTGTGACTATTAGTGCTGAGGGTGACTGTTACCTGTGTGTTCCGCACGACCCGGGCATTGGTGCTGCTGCTCTAGGCGCTAGTGAGTCTGCTACTCCAGGTGCTAGTGCGTCTGCTGCTCCAGGTACTGGTGAGTCTGCTCTCTCAGGTACCGCGTCGGCTCAGGTCTTGCACACCTTCACCCTTGACTCGGGTGCTTCCCGCTCCTTCTTTCGCGACTGCACCACACCCTCGCCACTCAGTCGGCCAGTGGCAGTCTCTCTGGCTGACCCCTCTGGGGGTCCGGTCCTTGCACACTCCTCCACGGTTCTGCCGTGTCCGGCGGTCCCGTCTGGCTCTCTGTCTGGCCTCCACCTCCCCTCGTTCTCCACGAACTTGGTGAGTGGAGCTGACCTTCAGGACGCGTGGGTTGACCAATTCACTCCTGGAGGTCAGCGGGTGACCCACTGTTCGTGTACTCGGACGGGCCGGCACCTGGCCACGTTCACCCGTCAGCCTGGGTCGAGCCTGTACACCCTGACTACCGTGTCTCCTCCGGTTGCTGAGTCTGGTCAGGTAGCTGCGTCGGGTCAGGTGTTTGCTGCAGCGTCCCGGTCTGGTCCTGAGTCTGCTCCCTGCTCGTGTCGCCTCCTGTCTCACCAGACTCTTCTCTGGCACCACCGCCTTGGTCACCCCTCCCTGCCTCGTCTCCGAAGCATGGCCTCCCGTGTCCTTGTCTCTGGTCTTCCCCGGTCCCTCCCACCCCTTCCTCCGGGGCCTGCCCCTACCTGCGTTCCCTGCGTCGAGGGCCGGCAGCGCGCCGCTCCTCACTCCTCCGATTTCCCTCCGACAGAGGCTCCACTGCAGACTCTCCACATGGACGTGTGGGGCCCAGCCCGCGTCCGTGGACAGGGTCAGGAGCGTTACTTCGTGCTGGTTGTTGACGACTACTCGTGTTACACCACGGTCTTCCCCTTGCGCCGCAAGGGTGAGGTCACTGAGGTGTTGATCGACTGGATCCGCGCTGCTCGTCTCCAGCTCAGAGAGAGTTTCGGCTCGGACTTTCCTGTTCTGCGTCTGCACTCCGACAGAGTTGGAGAGTTTTCCTCCGACCTTCTGCGAGCCTTCTGTCGGGCAGACTGACGGACAGACAGAGCGACTCAATCAGGCGGTTGAACAGTTACTGCGCACAGCTTGCAAAGACGACGTCAGCCACTGGGACACACAGTTACCAACCCTAGAGTTCGCTTATAACAACGCGTCACATGCGGCCACAGGGAAATCTCCTTTCCTCCTGTGTTACGGACGGGAACCACTCACACCACAGCAGCCCACCACATCAGCACACGACTTCGTCACCACCATGCAGCAGCTATGGGAGAAGACTCAGCGACGTCTCACAACGATACAGAACTCCCAGAAGCAGTATGCCGATCGCCAGCGACGTGATCACACCGTAGCAGTCGGAGATCAGGTGCTTCTTGACACGCGCAACTTGAACATGTCTCACCTCCCATCCAAACTACGGCCTCGCTTCTGTGGTTCTTTTCTTGTTGAGGCACAGGTGACACCAGTAACATTCCGCTTGCGCTTACCTACTACGTGGAAGCTTCACAACGCTTTCCATGTTCAGCTACTGAAGCCCTGTAAGGACCCCAACCAACAGCTCCAGAGACGGCAGCTACCGCCACCACCACCTGTACTCGTACAGGATGAACCAGAGTACGAGATCGAGCGTGTTCTCACTCATCGGTGCCGCGGCAGCAAGACCCTCGAGCTCCTGATACGCTGGAAGGGATACGACCCCACTGAAGACAGTTGGGTTGCAGAAGCTGATATGGGCAACGCACGCCGTGCTCTCAAGGACTATCTTGTCAAGCAGGGTGTATCTCACGCCACCCAGCTTTGAGGGGGGGACGTGTGAGAGTACGATGGCTTATGCTGGCTTTGCTAGCTTGCCTGGAATTTCTTATGCTATTACTAGCTTGGGTTTTATTTATCATGCATAGATATGTTTGATTTCCTAGGTTAGATGCATTCCTATATTTTATTATGGTTATAGCACCGAACCATGTTACGTGTACCGAACTCAAGCCTTTTCGGTTGCCAGCGAATTGCATTCTACCGAGTTCGGGAAGGTTCTGTTTGGGACGCTTCGCGACCCTCAGAACATTCGCGTAACACCTGGGTAACTGGCCTTAGTGTCGATACTATATATAGCCTCGTGTCGTACCCAAGTGAATCATTCAATTCAAACTCTCTTTCCTGAGCTCGATCCTAAATCCTCACAGGTTCCTTGCTGCTGCGCCTACGTTTCGCATCGGGGGTGTCTTGCTCACGTCCGCGAACCTCCCGCGGACAAGCTTTCAGCCTGCACTCTCCCCTGTGTCTTCCTTTGTTTCCCTCTTGACGGCCCTGACTCAACCACCCCTCGTCGCACGTTTCCTCCACTCTCGTAATGTCACATTTGACGAGTCGGTGTGTTTCTACACTCGCTTCTCACACTAAGGTACCCCGGCTTCTCCCCTTCCTTTGTTTGCCACTCCCACTCCTCCCCCTCGTCCCTACTAAGGTCTCTGCTTGCTCCCCTGCCATCTATTCTAAAGTGTATTTTTAGGTAGGCAAGGTTTTCACGCCCCGGCAAGCGGCCCGTAGAGCGCTCTGCCACCCCACCTTATGCCTCGTTGCGATGCCCCATCCCCTGCCCGTCACACTGCCCCATCCCCTGCCCCATCACGTTGCCCCACCCCCTGCCCCGTCACGCTGCCCCATCCCATGCCCCGTCGCTCTACCCTGCCGCGCTGCCCCGTCGCCTGCCGCGTAGCGCTGTCCCATCGCCTTCCCCATCGCTCCGACCTGTCGCCTGCCCCGTCGTGCTGCACCGTCGAGCTGCTTCGTCGCACTGACCTTGCATGCCCCATTGCGCACCCCGCCCTTGGCCCGTCACGCCCAACTCTAGGCCCATCGCGGCCCACCCTATGTCGCATCCCAGGCCTAGCGCCCCACCCTAGGTGCATCGCGGCCCCGCTGCTAGCGCACGCAGCCAGCCCGCCGCCTGTACGCTGACGGCCGCCGTAGCTCGCATGCGCCAGAGCATGCCCGCGCACTGCTGCAACCGCCCGTGGCGAGGGCGTGACGATGCTGCGTGTCCCGTTATCCTTCGCCACCTGTTGCAGACTGAGCGCGGGTACATCACTCAGGTGAAGATGGTGAATGAGTTGCTCTATGTTTTTATCGCAACCTATTCCACTCACTCCACTGTACCGCATCCTTCCCTTCCTCTCTCCTGACCTTCCTTCGTTCTGCACAATCGCTGATCTGGTTCTGCGCCGGCGCTCGCTAGACACGACCTTCCACGCTGCTTGCACTACTGAGCAGAACAAAAATGTTGCCCCGTCCATGTTTATAAACCTATACCTCCTAGCGACCGCGCTTCTTAACCGCTTGCGACCGCGCACGACGCCTTCCTTGGTGTGCACCGTAGGACCCCCATCATTGACCTCTTTCAGTCATGTCTCACTAAGATCGAGCCTGGTCTTCGCAACATCGCTGCTTCCTCTAGTACTCTTTTCCCCCCCATCTTCGAGGGGTGTGCCCCGTGCCCTTCTTGCTAGCCCGGCGCTCTTGGTCCCTGTTGCTGAGAGTTGCTTTGTCGGAGGTTGCATCAATTGCTACCTCCGGTCGCCAGCGCAGTCGTAAGGGTCGTAAGAAGGGTGAATTGGGTGGAGGAGGTGGAGGTGGCGGAGGTGTTGGATCGAATAGTGCGTTTGGAGGAGGTGTTTGTCATAGAGGGGTCGTGGTGCAGTAGCAACAGTAGCACAAGCATCCGCACCAGCAGCAGCGGCAGTTTCACCAGCCGTAGTCGCAACAGTTTCAGCCGTGGGTCCCGCAGCAGCAGTGGGGCTATTTCGTCCTCGAAAGCATTGGCCGCGGCTGTGGATCTTACGAGTACGTGATTCAGACTGGTCTACGCTGCGGCCAGGTCTGCGCATGTCCTGATCACTCCGCTGCGATGCTTCAGCCGCCTCTCCGACCACTACCGTGGTTGTTAAGGGCTTGCGGTGGAAGTCCCGGTCTGGAATGCACTGCTCCGCGGTCTCCTCTCTGCCTCTCCTCTGCTCTGCTCCTCTGCGCATATCTACGATCCATGCTGCTTTGTATTTTGCCTCTGTCATGTATGTTGATGCCTATGGTGTTGCATACTCTTATTGTTTGTGTGCGCCTAGTGTAGGATCTCTAGCTATCTCTAATGTAGGGTCCTCTGATGTTGCTGGCACAGGTGCGGCCATCACTGATGCATCACATTTCTTCACGCTCGACTCAGGCTTGTCAAGGTGCTTCATTCGCGGCCACACCAGCCTCACGCTGCTGAAGGCACCAGTTTCCGATGGATATCTTGCATATGTTGTAGGCTATATTGTGTTACCGTGTAGAGGGTACATACGTTTGTACTTATGCTCCCTGTATGCCCTGCTGTTAACCATTTGTACTTATATATTGTTCACTCCAGTCACACTCGCGTTAGCTAACCCTAGTTCTAGACAGCCGTTGCTCACAATGCTACTTCTCTCTTGTGTGTGACAGTCCCCTCCGGCTCCGTCGCTAGTCTGCACATCCCTTCGTTCTCCAGGAACTCTGGGTGGAGCAAGGCGGCTCACCTAAGTCACTAAGCAACAACGCCAGCAAGAAGAGCTTCTGAGAAACCGTAGCACCAATTTAGATCTCAGCCTCACAAATGGACGAAGCTGCTGACGGTGAGCGGTTCGACCTCCACCCAACACGGAGGTTGAGAGTTGACGCATTGCTGCTGCCTCCGTCCTCCGCCAGTCCTCCAAAGCTCCTTGCACCAGTGCTTTCACGTCCACCTTTCCTCCTCCTGCTCATGCGCCTGCCTGCACCAGTGCTTTCACGTCCGCCTTTCCTCTTGCTCCTGCTGCCTGGACCGTGTCTTTTGCTTTCGCTTTTTTTTCCTCTTCCTGCTCTTGCTCCTGCCTGCACTGTGCTCTTCGCGTCGGACTTTCCTCCTGCCCCTGCTGCCCGCACCATGGCTTTCACATCCCCCTTTCCTTGCCGGGCTCCTACCAGCTCCGCATGCGCCTGTGCCTACCCTCGATACAGCTCCTTTTCCTTGTGCCGCTTCTGCACCTGCTGCTGCTGCTGCAACATCATCTTTTGTCGGCTTTCCCTGCTCCCCTATTGCCTTCTCTCTTCTTTCCTCCCCCCTGGCTGCCTTTTCTGCTGCTGCTGCTGCTTATCCTCCTGATTCTCCCTCTTCCCCCTCCCCATCCTCACTCTCCTCATACGCCTCACCACCCATGTACTTCCCCCAATCCTCCCCCTCCTTCTCCTTCTCCTTCTCCTTCTCATTCTACTTCTCCTTCTCCTTCTCCTTCTCCTTCCCTTCCCCTTTCTCCTCCTCCTCTTCCACATGCATCTCTCCTTCCCCTCGCTGCCCCCACATCCGTCCCATCCACCCATCGCCACCTGGGGAACCAAGTCGGTAATACTTACTGGGACTGGGCGTGTGCATAGGCCCTAGAATCAGCCCTAGCACTCCCTTCTTCCCTCCTCTTCCTCCTCTCTCTCCTCCTCCACTTGCCCCTGCTGCTCCTCGCGAAGGTGCTGAAAGGAGGGGAGGTATTGGGGGACATCCCAGGCCTGGGTGACTGGTTCTAAGTGGCTCCTCCCACCCCCCATTTCCCCGAGCCTCGCCTTCCCAAGCCTAGCCCTCCCGAACCTAGCCCTCCTGAAGCAAAGAAGCTCTGAATCTCGGCCAACTTTTGCTTGTCTCTCTTTGCTAGGGCAGCCACGGATTGAGGGCTGTGCACCACACTCCCTCCTGAGCTTTTCCCGTGGTTTTATTTTCTTGTCATCCTCCAAGAATAAGTCACGTGCATGATGTACTCGCGAGATAGTGTTAAGATTAAGATATGATGTGGAGTAGGTCAAAGGGAGGGGTACAAGAAGGATGTCGAGAAGATTAGTGTACCCCCTAGGACTAAACCCACTACAGCCTAATGAAACATACAAACATATGTTTTGACACACCCCCATAGGCGAAGTGGGGGATAGCCAGAGCAAGCAATGGTCACAAGACCAGTCAGAAGGTAAGCAAAGCAAAGCTCAGGGTGGATCTCAAGATCACCACGCATGCACAAGCAAGCAGCCACAAGGCCAGTTCACATGCAGAGTTTTTAAAAGCGATTAACGTACACTGATCACAACCTAGCAAGTGTAAACATGCAAGTACAATCATATATATAAGAGTACAACAAGTGCAAGGTAAGATCAAGAGACAAGCAGGTGAGGCAGAGTGGGCACAAGCCCAAGAGCAGTGCGCCTTGGTGAAGACATCAGCAGTGTTGGCCTGTGTGGGCACGTAAGCAAGACAAAGCTGACCACGCTGCTGCAGCTCTCGCGTGAGGAAGTAACAAAGAGCAATGTGCTTCGTACTGTGCTCCAGTCTCTGGTCCTGACACAAGGCAATCATGGCCTTATTGTCGACCTACAGAACTAGAGGAGAACGAGGCCGCTCACCCAAGTCGGTCAGCAGGTAGGTCAGCCAGCGGAGCTCCTATGCAGCCATAGCCCTAGCGTAGATCTCGGCCTCATAGATGGAACTAAGTACAGAAGAAGAGCAAGTAGACCTCCACGAGACAGATTCAGTGGCGAGGCTAAAACTGTATCCCTGTGTCGACCGGTGAGTCGTCTAGTTGTCAGCCCAAGAAGCGTCTGAGTGTCCGGTGAGAACAACTGAACCCCGTCCTCCAAGCACGAGCCCCATGCCCGATGTACTACACAAGTAACACAATACCCTCTTCGCAGCTTCCCAGTGCACCTTTCGGTGTCTACCGGGAGCCACGTAGCGAGCCAGGAGGCTGAGAGGGTACGCGGGGTCAGGCACGTCAGGTACATGAGGCAACCCACAAGCTCTGCGTATGGACCAATCAGCTCCACGGACTCGTCCGAAGGTGGAGCTGAGAGCGAGTGGCCGGTAGACAGAGGAGTGGGCTCTTGAGAGGACCATGAGAATCTGAAGTGCTGAAGGACTTGCTGCACCATGTGTGACTGAGTGAGGGTGATGGTGCGGCGTGCTCTGTCCCGGGTGATCTACAAGCCAAGATAGCTCCGCAGCTCACCTAGGTCAGTGCAGGTGTGTCTCTCCTGCAGCTCCGCCTTCAATAAGGCCAGGGCCTCAGTCCTAGCAGTAGCAAAAACCAAGTCGTCAACGTACACAAGAACGTAGAATGGTGGTAGAGAAGTGTCTCTGCGCAGAAACAGCAAAGGGTCAGCAGTCGAGGGAGCGAAGCCAAAGGCCGCAAGTGTAGTTCTCAGTGTGTCGTGCCACTCGCGGGGTGCCTATCGTAGGCCATAGACTGGGCGCCGAAGACTCCACTGGGTACCCTCAGGAAACGACCCAGTGGAGCCACGTGGGCGGCGCAACCAGATAGCCTCGTGAAGGCTGCCCTGCAGAAAGGCTGTCGAGAAGTCGAGGGAGTGCAGCTCGTAGTCGCGCTGTGCTGCAACGTGCAGTAGCACCCGAAGAGTGGTCATCTTCGGGGTGGGGGAGAAGGTCTGGAAGAAGTCGACCCCCTCATCCTGACTGAAGACTCGTGCAACGTAACGCGCCTTGAAGGCAGGCGGAGAACCCAGCGGTCGCTTCACCCTGAAAATCCACTGGCTATCGACAATGTTCGCCCCAGGTGGGGGAAACTCGTCGACGTAGGTGCCTGTGGACTTCTGGAAAGCCATCTCTGCATCCGTGGCTATCTGCCACTGAGAGGAGTACGGACCCGTAATCGCCTCTGCGTAAGTGCGCGGGTCGGGATGTCCAGTGCATCCGGGTCTCCCTCGGGGCAAAGTAGCGTGGACGCTAGATGAGGTGCAGCGGCCGCTAGGCACTCCAGCTCAAATTGCCTGTTCTCAAGGACGTTACAGCCAAGGGCAAGCTCACCCCCGACGGACTGAGGCCAGGAAGAGTCAAAAACAAGACTCGCTACGTACTCAAGGCGGCACAAAGCAGCACAGTCAAAAAGCTCAGCAATTAAGGCAGACGCAGTAGCAGACTCAAAGGAAGGGTCCGTCACAACCGTGGCAAGGAGACGAGTGACAGTCAGACTGGCAGTACGGACAAGATCTGAATCAGGGTCAGGAACGTGAGGAAGAGAAGACGCAGGAGGAGACGGCAGGACAACACGCTGTGGAAAAGAGGAAGGACGAAGTGCCATGATGTATGTGCCAGGGACAGGTGGAGGACGAGGACGCACAACACGGCGAGAACGGACAGGCGTGACAGGACGCGACGCATGCTCTCTACGCTTAGTGAAGGACTCTGTCACCGCAGTGTGCAGAGCAGGAGCAGGCAGTGGGGAGCCAGCTAGTAGCTGTGGCTGAGACTGGACAGTTGGTGGGAACAGTAACGGAGGAGTAGTACCAGCAACCGGGAACTGAGTAGCAGTAGGCAGGAGACTGAGAAGGTGACGAAGCGCAGACAGCTGTGGCTGAGTAGTCACACCCCCATAACCACGA
Source organism: Closterium sp. Naga37s-1 (assembly GCA_947471745.1). Classification (NCBI taxonomy): domain Eukaryota; kingdom Viridiplantae; phylum Streptophyta; class Zygnematophyceae; order Desmidiales; family Closteriaceae; genus Closterium; species Closterium sp. Naga37s-1. The sequence continues at coordinate 2,157,084 of CANJKZ010000142.1, read as the reverse complement.
GCCCCAGTAGGAACAGCACCCCCAAAACCAGCACCACCAGCTCCACCACCAGGACTGCCCCAACGGACAGCCCACTCGCAAAGCTGCTGCGGAGAGAGCGACTCCTGCTAACGAGCACCACCAACTCCAGTACCTCCAGTATCACCCCCAGTGTCAGCACCGCCAGTAACTCCAACTCCAGGAACAATAGCACTAGCACCTACAGGGCCAGCACCTCCAGTACCTCCAGTAGCACCTGTGCCTCCAGTACCAGTACCTCCAGCATGGTAAACTCCAGGAACACCAGCACTAGCACCTCTAGGACTAGCACCTGCAGCACCACCAGCACTAGCACCTACAGCTCCAGCACGTACAACGCCACCACTAGGACTGCCCCAACGAACAGCCCACTCGAGAAGCCGCTCCGGCGGGAGAGACTCCTGGCGACGTGAGCCAGGACTACCCGCAGCAGCGCCCACAGCAGCAGCACCTCCAGTACCTCCAATAGTACCTGTGCCACCAGCACCAGTACTCCCAGCACGGCCAACTCCTGGAACACCAGCACTAGCACCTCCAAGGCCAGTACCTCCAGAACTTGCAGCTCTAGCACGTCCAGCGCCACCACCAGGAATGCCCCAACAGACAGCCCACTCGCGAAGCCGCTCCAGCGAGAGAGTCTCCTGCCGACGTGCACCAGCACCACCAGCACCAGCACCACCAGAACCTCCACCCGCAGAACCTCCAGCAGCAGCACCTCCAGCACCCCCTGCACCCGTAGGACTCGCAGCACCCCCAGAGTCCGCACCCCCAGTGTGACCACCTCCAGCAGCACCAGAGTCCACAGCGATGGGCCGCAGAGGCGGTGAAGACGGTCGAGGCGGAAAGCCAGGAGGGACCGCCAAGCGCGCGGAGCGGCGAGGGGCCACGGTGTCGATAGCAGTCTGGTCACCCCCCTCAACAGGGCCAGAGGTGTCTAAGGAGACCTCCAAAGGCTCAACCAAGGGGGGTGAGTCTACCTGAATCGCTCCTGACGGAGCGGGACCGGGAGGAGGGAGGGGGGCTACTGGGGGGGTCGTCCACCAGGGAGAGGGGTGGGAGGGGTACCGGGGAAGTGCGGTGGGGGTGAAGGCGGTAGATGCAGACGGACTCGTCAAAGGTGACGTCGCGGGAGGACAGCACACGACGAGAGCCCGGGTGGTAAAACTGCCAGGGCGATGCGTCGGTGGGAAAGCCAAGGAACACGCACAGAAGAGTGCGTGGATAGAGCTTGCTCGCAGGCAAGTCGCGGACAAGAGAGAGGGAACCCCAGACCCGAAACGCGGACGCATCACCAACCTCGCCCGTCCACCGCAAAGTGGGGGAGGTCTCCGGGTGGGAGACACGGGGCCAAAGGTTGAGCTGCTCAGCGGCGTATCGGACCGCAAATGGCCACCGAAAATGGGGAGCAGCCGCATGGATCATGGAGGTGCGAGCAACCTCCATGACTAGACCAATGCGGCGCTTGGCAATCCCATTCTGCTCCGGAGAGGCCGGAAGCGTGTACGACTGGACGATGCCCTCAGCACCACAGAAGTCCTCGAGGAGGCGGGAGCAAAACTCACCACCTCGGTCAGAGTGCAGCCGCAGGACTGGAAGGTCCTCACGGAACCGAGCGCGAAGCAGGAGACGGAGAGCGCGGATCTAGCGGATCAAGACACCGCGGACATCCGCCTTGCTCTGCAAATGGAAGACCGTGGTGTAGCGCGTGTAGTCTTCGCCAACCAGCAGAAAGTAGCGCTCGACACCCTGTCCAGTGACGCGGGCGGGGCCACACACGTCCAAGTGCAGGGTCTGCAGAGGAGCAGTGGTAGGAGGAAACGAGGAGGAGTGAGGAGCGGCACGCTGCCGCCCCTCGACGCAAGGAAGCCAGGGCGGTGGAAGAGACCTCGGAAGCGGGGGCACGGACCTGGGGAGACCTGACACAAGGAGACGGGAGTGCTGCCACGCAGGCGTGGAAAGGAGGGGTGGCCAAGACGGTGGTGCCAGAGGGTCTGGTGCGTGAGGAGACCACACGAACGAGACGCAACGACCTCAACCGACACAGCTACTGCGGAGATAACTACTACAACAGGAGCTAGACTACGGGCTAGGCACGGGTGCTCGTGTGATCTCTGCGTTCGTTGGTCCTTAGTCGTTTTCCTAGTGCACACACGGGGCAAGTTGGCAAGTGTTTCACTAGAGAAAGTTGACAACAATGGTACAATGAAGTTGGCATGGCAAGACTACATCAGAGCTAGCATTCAGGTCGGTCGACTGCCAGCGCAGCACGGTCGACCGCGTTCCAGCACGACTTGGTCGACCGCGCTCCAGCAGTGCAAAGTCGACGGCGTGCCAACGTCGCAGGTTTACGGCGTGCCAGCGTTGCTCCCGCAGTACAGCATCGCACCAGCTTCGCAGGTGCTTGCAAATGATTGGCGTGCTGAGCCTCGTCACCTGCACAGCGCACACACCAAGTCAACCTGGCGCTGAAGTCTGCATCTGATCAGCCACGTCGACCTCGGGATACCACCACCGAGGTCGGGCTCGCCAACTTCGCCTGGGCGACCGTCGCACTCCTCCGCAGAACCTCGTCACCCAGGTAACCTGGTCGACCGGGCAACCACGTCGACCAGCTGCTCCTGTATGTGCCCGTCGACCTCCCAAGTCGACGACCACCCCAAGTCGACCTCACCAGGTCGACCACACCCCTGGTCGACCAGCTCCAGGTCGACGTCACTCCTGGTCAACCAGCTCCACGTCGACCAGCACTCCTGGTCGACCAGCTCCATGTCGACCAGAGCAGCTGTCAGCCGACCACCCAAGTCGGCTGCCCCCAAGTTGACGTCACCAAGTTGACGTCCTCCGCAGGTCGACTTCCCTGAAGTCGGCGCCACCCTGAAGTCGGCGCCCGTGCAGTGGCCCCCGTGCAGGTCGACCTCCTCGTCAACCAGCTCGTCCACTGCTGCAGGTCGGCTGCTCCCCTCACACCCGACCACGAAGTCGGCTCCGCTCAAGCGAGGACGGGGCCAACACACAACTCCCGTTGACACTCCCCTGCCGCGTTCACGCTTGGGCCCCCTAGCCCACACGGCAGTACTCCTCGGAGAATAACTCGTCGACGTGCACCCAACACACAGCACGTCGTCCACCGCACCAGCCATGCAAGAGGGCATAGCACCTACTGCTGCACTTCGTCAACTTCGTCACCCACGTCGGCCAAGCGCACCTGGCCGATGGCGACGGAGCACTGGTTGAAGGCCGGATAGTGCAGCGCCTTCGTCAGGAAGTCGGCCGGCTGCTCGGTGGTCGGGATGTACCTCAGCGAGAACTTCCCGCGCCTCACCATGTGCTGTAGCCAGGCCTGTCGCCGCTCCATGTGCTTGAGGTTGCCCGTCAACCCCATGCCCTCGGCGACCGTGATGGCCGACTTGTTGTCCACCCGGAGGACGGTCGGCTTCCCAGCATCCAGCTGCTGGAACTCTGCAAGGAGGAAGCGAAGTCGACGTCCCTCCTTGCCAGCTTTGGTGGCCGCCACGTACTCCGACTCGGTCGACGACAACGTCGCGCACTTGATGCGTTGGCTCGACCAGGAGACTGCGGCCCCTCCGTAGACGAACACGTAGCCGCCCGTGCTCGTCCTGCTCTGCGTGTCACCGGCGTCGTCGGCGTCCACGTAGCCGACCAGCTCCAGCGACTCAGGTCCACCGCCGAACTCCAGGGCGGTGTCACGTTTGTTGGCGAGGTAGGCGAGGCAGCGGTCGACCTCACGCCAGTGCTGGTCGCTCCTCACCGTGAGGCCGCTCCCCAGCTTGCTGTAGGCGAACGCGACGTCCGGCCTCGTCATCGTCGCCGCGAACTGCAGCGAGCCGACCTTCTGCCGATACTCCTCCTCCTGTCGCTCCTGTGCCTCCTCGTCATCGAAGGTTAGCTCGGCGTAAGCGTCGACCGAGACCGGCGTTTTCGGAGTGCGCCCGGTCTGCTCCTCGTCGATGAATCGCCTATGCAGCTTGTCGGCGTAGCCCTGCTGGTGCAGCCACAGCTTCCCCGCCGACCTGTCGCGGACGATCTCCAGCCCGAGGTACTTCTGCACCGGCGAGATCTCACGCAGCTCGAAGGCGGACTCCAGCAGCTCCTTCAGCTCCTTCAGCATCTCGGTGCTGCTGCTGGCGGCGAGCAGGTCGTCGACATAGACCAGCACCCAGCAGGCCACGTCGTCCACGCCGACCTTGAAGTACAACGCCTCGTCGACCTGGCTCTTCTTCCACCCGGCGTCGACCAGCACGTTGTTGAGCGCCAAGTACCATAACAGCGGCGACTGCTTCAGGCCGTACAGGCTCTTCAGCAGCTTGCAGACCCGGCCGGTTCCGTCGTTGAAGTAGTCCGGCTGGGACATGTAGAGCACCCGGTCGAGCTTGCTCTGCAGGAAGGCGTTCTTCATGTCGAGCTGCATCAGGTTGAGGTTGAGGACGGCGACGATGCTGAGGAAGATCCTCAGGGTGACGTAGCTGCCCACTGGCGCGAACGTCTCATCGTAGTCGGCGCCATACACCTGGGTGAAGCCCTTCACGACCAGCCTCGCCTTCTCGCGCTCACCTGCTCCGTCGACGTGGTACTTCGTCGTCAACACCCACCGGTTCTTCATGATGTTCACTCCCGGCGGGCGCTCGACCAGCTCCCAAGTGCCCATGTTGATGAGGCTGCGGATCTCCTCCTCCATGGCGGCCTTCACCGCCGGGCCCTTCCAGCTTGCCAAAGCCTCCTTCACCGTCATCGTCGAGATGTCCCAACGGTGCTCGGGGTCGGCCAGCATGTCCAGGTCGAGCTCCGGAAACTCCTCATCCTCCTCGGCGTCGTCGTACAGCAGGTCGTCGTCATCGTCCACGTCGTACACCGTGGTGAAGGCAGCGGGGACGAAGAAGTCCGGCGGCCTCCGAAGTCTATCTGACTTCCGAGGTTCAGGACGAACCTCCACCACGTCACTCTTGGTGGACTCCCCAGCGTCCTCACTGCCCTCGTCGTCCTGCTGCACCTCGGTCGACTTCCTGGTCGACCTTTCCCCAATGGTCGGCGTCCCTGCCGACTGCCTGGTTGCCAACTGCTCCGTGGTCGGCTTCACCGCTGCCTGCTCCCCTGTCGGCTGCTTCTCAGCTGCCTTCTTCGCCGACTTCACCCAAGTCGGCTGCTTCTCCTCGACCTACTCCTCCCTTGTCAACGTCGACTTCACTCCCGCGTCGACTTGCCGCTCGTCACGTCGGCCACCGGCGATGCCCTTGGCCGGCGCCGAAGGCGACGTCCCACTACTCCCCTCATCGCCGGAGGCCGACACCGAGGTCAGCCCGCGCAGGTCGGCCACGAGGGGAGGGGCAGGAGAGGGAGGGGAAGGAGGACGGACATCCTCGTCGTCCTCAGCAGCAAGCCCACCGACATCGGCTAGCAGAGGTAGCGTCGCCGACGAGGTGTCGGTTGGCGGGGTGGACGGCGTTCGGCCGGACACTGATCCGTGCTCCGACTTCCACTCGGCCAGCGACATCTCCTCGTAGAAGACCACATCCGACGTGGTGACCACCCGGTTGGCGTCGATGTCGAGGAGCTCCCAGCCCTTGCTCTCCGCCGACACGCCAAGGTGAAGGCCCCACCTGGCCTTTGGCTTCAACTTCCAACCACGCTGCTGCTCGGGGACAAGGAACTGCGCCATGCAGCCCCACACCCTCGCCATCGACAAGTCGGGCTTCTGGCCGACCAGCAGCTCGTACGGCGTCGTCCCCGGCGGCAGCGTCGACCTCTCAAGGCAGTTGCGGATCCAGACGGCCTGCCGCAGGGCGAGGTGCCACCACTGGTGCTGCACGCCCATGTGCAGCAGCATCGTCCGCACCGACTCCACCACCGTCCTCATCTCCCGCTCCGCCATGCCGTTCTGCTGCGGGGTGTACGGGCAGGTAAGGTTGTGGACGATCCCCTTGCCGTCCACGAAGTCGGTGAACTTCTTCCCGAGGAACTCCCCCCCTCGGTCGGAGCGAAGCATCAGCACCGACTTCTTCGTCTGCCTCTCCACCAACACCATCCACTTCTGGAACTCCAACAGCACATCCGACTTCTTGGCGACCGGCCTCACCCACACGAAGCGGGTCTTGCGGTCCTTCAGCAGCAGGAAGTACAGGCTGCCGTCCTTGGCAGCCACGCGGAACGGCCCGCACAGGTCGATGTGCACGACGGCCAGCACGTCGTCGGCGTCGGAGCCTTGGTCGGGGAAGGTGTGCCGCGCCAGCTTCCCGCCGACGCACGAGACACACGGTGAGTCGGCGCCCGTCGCCGACTTGAGGTCCAGCCCAATGGCGACCTCGTTCTTCGCCGAGCTCCGTATGGTGTCCATGCCGACGTGCGCAAGCCTCGCATGCATCCGGTCCGTCGTCGACTTCGTCTTCGAGACGATCGCCCGCAGGGCCACAACCTCCGGCGTGGTTGACGTCGACCTCGTTGAGCAGGGACGCAGGTCGGTGCAGAGGACACGCCCGGAGTACGTCGCCCGACCGAGCACTTCTCCCGCTGCCGAGACGAGGAGCATCCCGTCGCCGTCTTCCTGTAGCTTCACGCCGTGCTCCTTCAGCTGGCCGGACGACAGCAGGTTGGCCCGCACACCCGGGACGTACAGCACGTCCGGGATGAGCACCTGCTTCCCCGCCTCTCCCTGCAGGGCGACGGTGCCACTGCCCTGGACGTCCTGCAGCGCCCCATTGAAGCCGCGCACGTGCTTGATGGAGCCGCTCGGCTGCAGGTCGACGAAGACTTCCTTCGTCCCCATCAGGTGGTGGGAGCAGCCGCTGTCGAGCAGGACCACCGCCGGGTTCGCCTGCACAGCTGCCGCCACCGCCTGGAAGTCCTCTCCGGCCTCCGGTGCCAGCGAGACGGTCGGCTCCACGACGCCGACCAGCGAGCACGACGCCGTCTTGTCGTCCCGCGCCTTGCCGCCAGCAGAGGAGTCGGCGTCCTTCGCCGAGGTCGACTTGGTCGACTGCAACTCCTTGCGCAGCTTGTTTCCTCCTCGACGAGGACGACGACTGCCAGACCTCCCGCGGCCTCCCTTGGCATCGTCGTCGTCGGAGTCACTGCGGTCGGGGCACTCGAAGGAGAGGTGGTCGGGGTCGCCGCACAGCCAGCACTCCCGACGTCGACTTCCTCCTCCTCGACCGCTGTCCTTGGTCGACTTCTTCTTGTCGACTTCCTTGGTCGACTTCCAGCCACTACTACCTCCACCGCCAGACTGTCCGCGCTGCCCTGGTCGACCTCCTTGCTTTGCCGGGGCGACGAAGTTGGCCTGCGCCAAGAGCTCTTGGAACCACTGTGCCTCCTACATCGCCTCGTCCTGCAGGATGTACGAGGTCAAGTTGTCCTCGTTGAGCGTCGTCCTCGTGCTAGGCGCCATCGACAGCCGCTTCAGGAGGTTGTAGCTGCTCGAGAGTCCCTGCATGACGTGGGTGACGTACGACGACGTCGAATACTGCGCGCCGGCCATCCTGATGGTGGCAAGAATCCGCCGAGCTCGGTTGCAGTAGTCGGTAGCCGTCTCCTCGTCGCCCATACGCAGGTGCGTCAGCTGCCCCTCGAGCTGGGAGATGAACAAGTCGTCGGTGACTTGGTAGGTCGACTCAATGAAGTGCCACGCCCGGTGGCCGGCATCGAGGTACTCTCGGCACCACTTCAAGGCGATCTGCACGCCCGGCGAGCAGCACCGCGAGATGACCGTGAAGGTCAACAGCTGCACGGCGCGAAACTCCGTACGCAGGTCGGGGTCGTCCGGCGTCACCACGGTTCCTCGGGCAAAGTTGATCAGCCCGGCCATCTCCAGCTGGGGCTCGATGGCTTCCTTCCAGGTGAGGATGTCCTGTCGACCAACGAGCGGCGGGGTGACCAAGATCCTGTCCGGCGTAAACTTGAAGTAGCCGTAGCTCGGTGCCATCCCGCCCGCCTTCACCTGGGTCGCCGACGTCGGCGTCAAACCGCTTCGTCGTCCTCCGACGTCGCCCTGCGAGGAGCCTGCAGCCGCCGACGACTGCACCCCTCGCGCCTGAACGCCGCCGACTTCATCGGCGTGAATCACACCACGCTGCCTCGACGTGCCTCCCGCACTGCTGCCGACTTGGCCACCTCCGGCGTTGACGCCCACGTCGACGCCGCCCTCGGTGTTCACCGGTCGAGGAGAAGCAGGCTGAGAAGGAGGGTGCTCCGTCGCCCACACGGCGCGGATGCCAGCCTCGACGACCGCCCACGGGAGGTCGCCAAACTCCTGCGCCTCATGGCGTCTCCTCGCGCCTGCCAGCCGTGCCTCCATGGTGTCTGCAACACCAGTGTCACCCACGCCAACCATGGTGGTGACTCGCACAGCTGCCGGCCTACGAACACAATAGGTAAGTGACTACTACGTCGACCTGACTGAAAGGTAAGTCGTGTGCGTCCACGCTCACCGCACCATGCGGAGATAACTACTACAACGGGAGCTAGACTACGGGCTAGGCACGGGTGCTCGTGTGATCTCTGCGTTCGTTGGTCCTTCGTCGTTTTCCTAGTGCACACACTGCTTGCTAGTTCACGGGGCAAGTTGGCAAGAGTTTCACTAGAGAAAGTTGACAACAATGGTACAATGAAGTTGGCATGGCAAGACTACATCAGAGCTAGCATTCAGGTCGGTCGACTTCCAGCGCAGCACGGTCGACCGCGTTCCAGCACGACTTGGTCGACCGCGCTCCAGCAGTGCAAAGTCGACGGCGTGCCAACGTCGCAGGTTTACGGCGTGCCAGCGTTGCTCCCGCAGTACAGCATCGCACCAGCTTCGCAGGTGCTTGCAGATGATTGGCGTGCTGAGCCTCGTCACCTGCACAGCGCACACACCAAGTCAACCTGGCGCTGAAGTCTGCATCTGATCAGCCACGTCGACCTCGGGATACCACCACCGAGGTCGGGCTCGCCAACTTCGCCTGGGCGACCGTCGCACTCCTCCGCAGAACCTCGTCACCCAGGTAACCTGGTCGACCGGGCAACCACGTCGACCAGCTGCTCCTGTATGTGCCCGTCGACCTCCCAAGTCGACGACCACCCCAAGTCGACCTCACCAGGTCGACCACACCCCTGGTCGACCAGCTCCAGGTCGACGTCACTCCTGGTCGACCAGCTCCACGTCGACCAGCACTCTTGGTCGACCAGCTCCATGTCGACCAGAGCAGCTGTCAGCCGACCACCCAAGTCGGCTGCCCCCAAGTTGACGTCACCAAGTTGACGTCCTCCGCAGGTCGACTTCCCTGAAGTCGGCGCCACCCTGAAGTCAGCGCCCGTGCAGTGGCCCCCGTGCAGGTTGACCTCCTCGTCAACCAGCTCGTCCACTGCTGCAGGTCGGCTGCTCCCCTCACACCCGACCACGAAGTCGGCTCCGCTCAAGCGAGGACGGGGCCAACACACAACTCCCGTTGACAGCTACCTGACCTGACTCAGCTACCAATGCAGACTTAGTGGTCAGTCTGTACAGGCCAGACCCAGGCCTCCGAGTGAACGTGGCGAGGTGCTCACCAGTGCGTGAGTTCGTACAGATCGCCACGAGCTCGCCTCCAGGCTGGGTGACTGTGACCCACTGGTCCTGGAGGACAGAGATAGCCACCAAGTTCTTAGCGAACGAGGGGAGGTGGAGACCTGTGAGGAGGCCGAAAGGGGCCGCCAGATAGGGGAGAACAGTAGCGCCATGCGCGACTACTGGGCCCCCAGAGGGGTCGGCCATTGTGACAGAGACAGGGGCTGTGAGCGGTGTGACTGTATTGCTGTCGCGGAAGAAGCAACGAGACGCGCCTGAGTCGAGAGTGAAAGTGTGCAAGGCCTCATCAGGCTCTGCACCTATGCTAGCTGAGTCAAAAGCACCAAGACTAGCAGCCTCTACGCCACCAAGTGCCTCTACACCCCCAGTACGAGTATTCCGAGCAATGCAGCTCGCAGGGCAGGTGACGGCGGGCCAGCAGCGAGCAGGCAGCACGGGCGGCTAGCAGGCAGCGTGCGGGCCGCGCGAGCAGCGGGCGAGCGGCGTGCGGGCAGCGCGGGCAGTGTGCGGGCAGCGTGCGGGTAGTCAGGTGCGCGCAAGGCTGTACGAGCTACGCAGGGCCTGGCGTGGGCTGTACGGGCTGTGCGAGAGCCTGACACGGGCTGTACGGGCTGCGCGAGGGCCTGGCGCAGGCTGTATGGGCTGAGCGCGAGCCTTGCGTGGGCTGTACGGGCAGTGCGCAGGCGGCGCGGAGGCTGTACGGGCTGTTCGCGGGCAGCGCGCGGGCTGTACGGGCTGCACGCGGCAGGACAAGGCAGGGCAGAACCTAATGGCCGGGCAGGTGAAAATCGTCTGCCGGGCAGAGGGAAACGAATGTGGTGGGCCCTAAAAAAAAACTACGTCCTAACTGGGACCTACTCTGAAACCATGTTAAGATTAAGTAATGATGTGGACTAGGTCAAAGGGAGGGGTACAAGAAGAATGTCGAGAATATTAGTGTACCCCCTAGGACTAAACCCACTACAGCCTAATGAAACATACGAACATATGGTTTGACAGCTAGTGCACTAACCTCGTAGTGGCCGACCATTGCATGTCGGTGTCTCCCAGTCGCAACAAAGCGAGCAAGTATGCTGAGAAGGTATGCAAGGTCTGGTACATGAGGCACCCCACCAGCTCTGCGTACAGACCACTACGATGAGCCGGATTTTCAGGGACAAAAGCTGAGAGTTTGTTGTCCGCAACAAGAGGGTGGGCTGTGCAGAAGAGAACCGAAGGCTGAAGCGCTCGAGGTTCTTCTGCCTGCTCTATCCCTAGTGATCTGCAAGTCATGATAGTGACGCAACTCACCTAGGTTAGTGTAGTTGTGTCTCATCAGCAATTCAGTCTTCTTTGAGGTCGGTGCAACCTAGTCGGGAGTAGCGAAAACCAGGTCGACGACGTGAATAAGGGTGTAGAAAGGAGTCTCGCCATGGCGAACGAAGGGAGAAGGGTAAGCAAAGGACGGGAAGAAGCAGAGGGCAGCAAGAGTAGTGCGTACCATGTCGTGCCACTCATGAGGAGCCTGCCACAGACCATATACTGGTCGCCTAAGGCTCCATTTGACCCAAGACGAAAAGGACCTAGTGAAACCAGGTGAACGTCGGAGCTAGATCTGTTCATGCAGGCTGGTCTGGAGGAAGGCAGTGGAGAAGTCTCGCTAGTGGAGCTTTTTGTCGTGCTGTGCAAAGATGTGCAGCAGTAGACAAAGAGTGGACATGTTCGGGGTGGGGGAGTCGGCCTGAAAGAAGTTTACCCCCTTGTTGCTGATTAAAGCCACCAGCCACGAAGTGCGCCTTGAAGACAGGCAGTGCTCTAGATGGTCTTTCACCTTGGAGATCCACATGCCATCAATAATGTTGTACCAATACTCGCGCTTTGCAGGTTGTAAATTGTCTGGACTCACCTGGACATGAAAAAAACTTCGTTCTGCACCATGCTCACCACGCTCACTTTCCTTAGCAAAGGAGAGGGAGGAGTAGCGAGCAACAATAGCATCACTTTGCTCCTTCGCCGATGTAACCTGGCGAATGTGAACTCGCTCGTCCGGTGACAGGAGTCGGCGAAGGGCAAGGCTCGCAGCAGCGTCACGCGGGTGCTACACTGAGTGCGGCAAGTGCGGTGATGGTAGGTGCAGGCGGCGGCAGGCGCATGCGTCGGCGGCAAGGAGGCATGGCGGCGGCAGGCGCAAGCGCGGACGCTGCAGGTGCGGGTAGCGGCGACTAGGGCGTGGCAGGCGCAGTCGGCTCGTGACAGTGGGCTGACGAGGCTAGCAGGGTCAGCAGAGCTCGACGGAACTAGCGGGGCCGACGGGGCTAGCGGAGTCATCCGGGCACGATGCAGGTAGGTAGATAGGCAAGTCACAAGTGTGAGACCTAACCTTAGCGCGTGATACCATGTTTACTCCTAGGCAGAACAACATGTACTCTCTATAGCAAAGCTACATATAGCCTATAGGGTATACTTGTGAACCACAAATGTGTAAACTGACAAACAAACCTTTGAAGACGCACAATTGCAGATTGAATATTATTGTTGTCGTATGTAGAGTGGCAATAGGAACATATTGCCTTGATTGAGCAAGTGTATTAGGATTTTGTTTCTCTCAATAAGTCTCTGAGTTTGTTTAGCCTGACAAAATCACTGTTTTAATGATTGAATATAACTGTACATGAGCAATACGAATGGTTGGGTTGGTGGTAGCGAGAGTGGATTGTTGCTTTAGCGAAGCAGAGCTAAAGGGGATGGGAGGCAAGAGGAGATGGTGGAGGTGGCAAGGGGAGAGTTGGGAGAAGAGCGCGTGCGCAACGGACGGTGGGATCGCCATCCTCTCACTGCTTTCCACGCCGCCTCGCACTGCGTGGAGCGAGTAATAGAAGCGAGACGGAAGCGCTGTGAAAGAGCTCAAGTATGGATAGGAATGCGGGTGGAAGCGAATGAGTTTAGTTGCGAGGTTTGGTGATTGCGCGTGGGTCCAGTGGCACGCATGTCGCATGCTCACCGCGCTGCTGCTCGCCTCGCCACCTGCGCCCTCCGCCCTTCCGGCGGGCGCGCGTGCGGGCGCGGGTGCGGCGGTGAAGCGGCAGGTGCGCGTGGGACGAGGTGGGCGACGAGCCCATTGCGAGCGCGAGCGGCGGATCCACGCGGCAGCGCCATTCGCGCGCCACCCGACCGTGCCCACCACTCACTGCACGCTGCTCGCCCACCCCCGCCCCCGCGCGCCACTCACCCACACCCACCCCCGCGCGGCAGTGACCCTTACCCCCCCGCGCGGCAGTGAAGCTTACCCAGAGGCGCGCGGCATGGGCGTGGTGGTAGCTCGCAGGCGTGCGTGCGCGGTTGGGTTTAGGGCTGGTGGGCGTGTGGGCAGCGCGCTTCACTCGCCATCCGCGCCACCACCGCACCACTCATCACCGCCCCACTCCGCTTTCCCGTAAGCCTCTCCCACACACACCCCACCACCCTGCCGCTTGACTCAGTATCGCGCTCACCCGTGCAACACGCGTGAGTGGGGAGAGTGAGTGGGGAGAGTGGTGCGAGAGTGGTGCGTGCGGTGAGGGCATGAGAGGGCGCAAGGCATGAGGCAAGTGCAACACGAATGCGGTGGTAGTGCTGTGGAGGTGAGAGTGGCTTTGCGGCGCACAGTGCGACATGCGGTGGGCGTGGCCCGTGAGCACTGGGTGTGGCCCGTGGGCGTGACAGCGTGGCATGGCATGCGCGTGTGCTGTGTGGCACTGGCGCGCGTCACAGCTCGGGCGCGTGCCCGTGGGCACTCGTGGACGACGGCTTGCCCAACCACGTGCTGCTGTGCTGCGCCCTCCCTGCTGCCCACCCACCGCCGCCACCTCCCTCACCCACTCCAACGCCCGCCACTCCCTCAACTCCACCCGCCACACGCGCTCTCACCCTCCGCCTCTCCCTCGCCACACACCCGCCGCCCTTGCCTGCATGCATGCCTCTGCTTCTCTCGCCCACTCTGCGCTTTCGCCTGCACGCGCATGCTCCTGCTGCTGCCCACGTGGGAGCGGGCGAGGGAGTGCAAGCAGGGGTGCAGGGGGTGGCAGCAGGGGCGCGCAGGGAGGGCGAGTTGAGGCAGCTACTGCGTGGCGGCGCGGGAGTATTCAGCTTCTACTCTCTGCGCTGCAACTGGCGTTGGCTCTTGAGGTGGGTGGATTGGGGGGAGTGCGCATGGGGCAGTGAGCGTGGAGTGTGGGGGCGTGGGGGCGTGGGGTGTGGGCGTTTGGTGGAGTGAGAGGGGCCATGGTTGATGTGGCATGGTGCATGCAGGATGCGGGGCACATGCCATTGGGGGAGGAACCACCTGCATGCACATCCCACCCGCATGCTCTCCACATGCGCGGCCCCCTCGCCGCCCCCTTGCTCCTCTCCCACCACCATTCCTTGCTTCGCCCTGCTTACCACCCGCCACCCAATGCGTGCCCTTGTTGCTGCCTGCTGTGGATGTGCGTGGGTGGTAGTGGGTGGGGCTGTGCATGGGGGTGGGTGGGGATGAGGGCAGGTGAGTGCGTGGATGAGGCATGATGGGGGGTTCAAGGAGCTGCACTGCGCTTCACTCTCACGCATTGCCCATCACGCCCATTCACACGCCTTGTATGCCTCCATGCACCGCATTGCCAATCACTGCACCACAATCACCACCACCTGCCACCCCACCCTCGCTGCCCGCTACACCTCGCTGCTCTCCCCCACAATGCCACCACTCGCTGCACTAACCCTGCTTCGCAACCTATCTCTGCGTACCTCTCATTCCTCTCCGCCCACTCCCCTCCCTCCCTCCCTCCCTCCCTCCCTCCCTCCCTCACTCACTCCCTCCATCCCCCCCTTCCTCCCTGCCTCCCTGCCGTGCACCCTGCCACTCTCTCTTGACGCACCTGCAGCAGCAGGGAATGACAGCCAGGCGTCAGTCACTCCCCCACGCCCACGCCCACGCCCACGCCCACACCCTGATCTTGCTGCCACACCTTCATGCTTGTGCTGCAGCCTGCCTCATATGCTGCAAGCGAGGGACGTTGCTTCTGACCGCTCTGTCCTGTGAAACCACTGCCTTGGTCCGTCTCAACTCATCATGCTCTGCTGTGCGTCACGAGGGCTGTCAAGTGAATTCACAAGCACTGCCGCTGCAGCAGAAATTGAGGTGTATGGTACTTGCTTGAGCAGGCATTGTGTGTCGACTAAGAATGGAGACTCACAGCATTCACGCACCCTAGGAGTATCTCTAGTAGGCCGTGCAAGGTTACTGCATCCATGCATACTCCAATGCTACCATTACAAATATGCACTAATAGCCACCATTTCACAGCAACTACCACTATTTGCTACCCCAGTCCTGAGCCATCCCTTCAGGAGCACATCAGTCCTGAGCCATCCTTTCAGGAGCACATCAGTCCTGAGCCATCCCTTCAGGAGCACATCAGTCCTGAGCCATCCCTTCAGGAGCACATCAGTCCTGAGCCATCCCTTCAGGAGCACATCAGTCCTGAGCCATCCCTTCAGGAGCACATCAGTCCTGAGCCATCCCTTCAGGAGCACATCAGTCCTGAGCCATCCCTTCAGGAGCACATCAGTCCTGAGCCATCCCTTCAGGAGCACATCAGTCCTGAGCCATCCCTTCAGGAGCACATCAGTCCTGAGCCATCCCTTCAGGAGCACATCAGTCCTGAGCCATCCCTTCAGGAGCACATCAGTCCTGAGCCATCCCTTCAGGAGCACATCAGTCCTGAGCCATCCCTTCAGGAGCACATCAGTCCTGAGCCATCCCTTCAGGAGCACATCAGTCCTGAGCCATCCCTTCAGGAGCACATCAGCAGAGCAGCAGTTGTTTTGGCCTTCCACCCTCCATCCACCAAGGTCAGCAAACCCACACTCCCACAAACACCCTGCTGTGAAGCAGGCTGCAAAAAAGGGTAGTGTCCCACCATGGTCCCCACCCCGCATCCCCAAACCGCCCCACAACCCTCCACTGCTCTGCATGTGTGTCATCCGCCGCCTTTACCCATCCCACAACCCTCCGTCTTCATTTTTTTTTTTTTTTTTTTCGTTTTTATTTTCCTCTTTTTTTTTACCATTCATTTTGTTCTCACTGCAGCAGTCAAGGCCGCCATGGGCGCCTTGAGGTAGCGAGCACGACCTTGGGTGTTGTGCTAGGCCGCTTGCGTGCAGCTTCAAGTTGCACTCCCCGCACCTCCCTGTGCGGTGCAGCGCAGCTAGGCCTGGGAATCAGAGTCGCTCCCTCCACGCGCCTCACATTCACTCCCTTGCTGCTCGGTTTTGGGATGCGCGTCGGCGCTACAATATGTGCTGCCTTGCTGCGACCTGCTGACGCCGTTGACGCTCAGGAATGCGCTACACAATCCGCCGACGCTGCACATTCCGACGCTGCACAATGCGCCGACGCTGCAGAATGCGCCGAAGCCGCAGAATGCGCCGAAGCTGAAGAGTCCGCCGATACAGCAGATTCCGCCGATACAGCAGATTCCGCCGATACAGCAGATTCCGCGGATACAGCAGATTCCGCCGATACAGCAGATTCCGCCGATACTGCAGATTCCGCCGATGCTGCAGATTCCGCCGATGCTGCAGATTCCGCCGATGCTGCAGATTCCGCCGATGCTGCAGATTCCGCCGATGCTGCAGGTTGCGATGCGGGAGAGTCTAAAGCTGCAGAGTCCGACTCTGCAGATTCTGATGCTGCACGTTGAGATGCTGCGGAATCCGACGTTGCAGCAGTTTCCGATTCGGCACAATCGGCCGCTTTAAGCGTCACTTGATCTGACCTTGAAGCCGGATGTTGCGTCGGCGCTTGATGCGACGTCACAGGTGGAAGCACTGGAAGCATTGGCGGCGCTGCTGTGTCGTCGCGAGAGCAGGCATCGTTGCAGCCGGCGCCGGCGTCATCGCTAGTATCATTGTTGGTGCTGCAGCGGGCCGTGACGGCGGAAGAACGGCACGTGTCGTTCGATCCGCCGCTGGACGACTCGCTCAGCGGCTGAACGCGGCGTGATGCCGTCGAGTCCTCCCTGCCGAGACTCTTCCAGAAGCTCAGCGCTGCAACATACGACAGAGAGCGGGAAACTGAGGCCATGCTGACGCTGAATGAAAACGGCAACGGAAGGCTGAGAGCTAGTCACAAGAGAAAGCGAAGCTGGAGAGCGATGGGAGGAGTGAGCTACGCGAGTGATTTGTAGTGCGCAGGTGTGAGGGTGGTGAGTGGAGTGGAGGAGAGGCAGAGAGGGAAGGGCTTGGGGTCGTCGGGGAGGGACGCGAGCAGACACGAGGGCAGCACGCAGGCTCCGTGCGCTGCGGAGAGATGAAGGTGCGGGAAAAGTGGCCTGGAATGTTACTTCGGTTCATTCTGGTACATTCCGCTTTGCGCGCTCGTCTGTGCGTTTCGCGTCGGTCGGGTAGCACCCGATCTCCTCGAGAGAGCTGGTTGGGCCTGACCAGGGGACTTGATTAGTTTTGGGCCACCCTGCCAAATCAAAGTTCCAGGTCAAAGCCACACTGCCACTGCAGTGTGGCTGCCGCATCTTACCCTAGAAATGGCAGGGTGTTGAATATTTTCTGGTCTGGTATGGCAGGGTGAAAAAACAATATACGCTGCAGTTTTTCCGTCCTTGACGCGGTGTATGTGTGAGTGTCTCCGTGGAAAGGACTTAGCCAGTCTTCGAGCACATCCGATGCTTGACGTGGTGTATGTGTGAGTGTCTCCGTGGCGAGGACTTAGCCAGTTTTCATTGAGTGACAGCCACGTTTTGGCTGGAACTGACGGGAGCACACGATTGGCTAAATTTCTACTAAGGGAAAAAAAACTCAGAGTGCTGCCACTACCGAACTCGGCCTAGGCAGTGTGCTACAGAAACCAACAACTGCAAAACAAGGGTCAAAATTTCACAAGGCCTGATCGTGAAAGGGTGGTAGAACCCTTGAATCCTGTATTTACAGTGTGGTCCGAAACAAGCACCCTGAAAAACAGGCTAATCAGGGTAAAATGCCCTGAAATCCTGAGGCCTGGGCCTGACTTGTCGGCCCCAAACCACTCTCGAGCCGCTCCCCTAACCTTCGCCACTTCCGAGCCAGTTGTTGCCCTTGGTTTTCGCCTAGCTCGTTCGCGCTGCCTTGCCCTGTCGATCGGTTTACATACCTCCAAATCTCGCTGCACCGTAATTATGAAATGGTGACGGACGTTTTGCATATAACTAATTACTAAAAGGATACTACTTGAATTTAGTACATTATGGAGTACATGTTCCACGTATACAATTGTTATGGAGTTCCTCCTATACACGTCCATCCATATGCTCTTATGATCGTTCTAGTGCACCTATATTCGGTTTCCAATTCATAAGCACGCTCGTCTATTTCTTCAACCCCCTTGTTACGGGTGCAATGGAACGAGGTAGCGAGGATTGCACTATGTGGGTCAAAAGTACAAAGTATGAGCGAAGGTACGAGCGAATACTTATGTGCGAAACGTGCAAGGGTTACGCGGTGCGTGCAAGCTAGCTAGTGCTAGGCTGGCATCGAGGTTCGGGCTAGCCCCGAAGCGTAGGCCGACTCGGTCAGGCCAGCAGTGCAAGGTTTGGTAAAACAGTGCGCGCGAAGTTGGCGAAGCCCCGTTAGCAGTAACGGGCGAACAACGGCTGCTGCTGTACGCGATGTGGATGTCCGCGGTAAGGAATGTCGAGAAAATTCCTTACACTACCCCCCCCCCCCCCCCCCCCCCCCCCCCCCCCCCCCCCCCCCCAAGAAGCCCCCTCCGCTACGCGAGTGCGTGTATATCGCGGAAACCCCGGCTCCTCAGGTACACCTGCAGGGCAGGGTGGTTCTCAATGTTGGCCAGTGGCACCCAGCTATCTTCAGTTGGCGTGCGGTCCTTCCAGCGAACGAGGAACTCGATCCTCTTGATGCCTCTGGGGTGTTGAATCCGATGGCTCAATAGTTTCTCGGGCTCAACGATTGGCTCTGATGCAGGGCGAGTCATGGATGGCGGGCGGTGACGAGGCAGTTGGCTTGTGGTTGGGATGTAAGGGCGAAGCAGACTGACGTGGAACGATGGGATGATGTACCAGTCTGTCGGCAATAGTAAATGGGTGGTAACTGGGGTGATCATGTGGCTGATTTGGAACGGTCCACAGTATTGCGGTCGAATGCGGAGATAAACTCTACAACGGTGGGAGCTAGACTATGGGGTTGGCACGGGTTGTAAGAGCGATCGTAGATCTGTCAGTGTTCTCTAGGACTTGTGTGTTCACAGGGCAAAACAGCAAGAGTTTCACTATGAAAGTTGAGAATACAGAGTTCAGAATGAACAAGCAATGGCAAAAAGATTGACTACATCAGATGCAGGGTTTGCTAGTGCACAGGAAGGTCGACTGCCTGCACGACAAAGTCGTCGACCAGCCAACGTACCAAGTCTGCGGCCCACCAACGCAGCTCCCGCGCGGCTTGCCAACGCTGCACCCGCGCAGCTTGCCAACGCTACACCCGCGCGGCTTGCCAACGCTGCATCCGGAGGTGATTGTAAGCGCATGTGCACGCACCTACTTCGCAGGTGCTTGTAGACAGTTACGCACGACGTGCACTGTCGCGCACATTGCGTAGGTGCCAGGTCGGCCACATGCAGACAGTTGCACCTGATGAGCCACGTCGACCACGTGCTGCCACGTCGGTCGACTTCGCCACAGCAGCCTCGACGACGTTCGCGCACCTCCGCAGAACCTCGTCGAGCAGGTAACCCTACAAGTCGATGACCTTCGTCATCATCGGTTGACGACCCTCGTCGTCGCGGGTCGACGAACTTCGTCGACCACCTTCGTCGACCACCTCGGTCGACATTTCGAAATTCCAGCTCCTCATTGGTCGAAATTAGGGCACATTCGAATTTCTAGCCAAAATTCGCCTGTGCATTCGCAGGGTGCGCAGGGTCAGACGCGACCCTGCGCAGATGAACACCCGCGAACCTCTGCACCAGCTGCGCCACTCGCACATGTGCACGAGACGTTTGCGTTGCACTCGCCGATGCTTCAGTTACTCTTGCATGGGTTCCCTAGTACACCTCGTGTACGGGCAACCCAACCTGCGCAGAAGCTCCAGATCTCGCGCAGAGGGTCGGCTGCATCTCCCACACACCCGACCACGAAGTCAGTTTTGCCCAAGCGAGGGCGGGGCCAACTTCCTTCAACACTCCCCTGCCGCGCTCACGCATGGGCACCCTACGCACAAGGTCCACCCAGAACCCAAGGGATGGAATAGACGGGGAAAATCCCTTGGCGTGCACACAACACACAGCACGTCGGTCACCGCACCAGCCGTGCAGAAGGGCACGTCACCTACTGTTGCACATCTTCGTCACCGTCGCCGATGTCAACCAGACGAACTTGGTCGATCGCGACGGAGCACCGGTTGAATGCCGGAAAGTGCAGCGCCTTCGTCATGAAGTCGGCCGGCTGCTCAGTGGTCGGGATGTACCGCAGAACGAACTTCCCGCGCTTCACAATCTGCTGCAGCCAGGCGTAACGTCGCTCCATGTGCTTGAGGTTGCCCTTCAACCCCAAGCCTTCCGCGACAGTGATGGCCGACTGGTTGTCCACACGAAGGACGGTCGACGTCCCAGGGTCCAAGTGCTGGAACTCTGCAAGGA
Source organism: Closterium sp. Naga37s-1 (assembly GCA_947471745.1). NCBI lineage: Eukaryota > Viridiplantae > Streptophyta > Zygnematophyceae > Desmidiales > Closteriaceae > Closterium > Closterium sp. Naga37s-1. The sequence continues at coordinate 2,136,874 of CANJKZ010000142.1, read as the reverse complement.
GAAACCGGAGTCGACGAGCCTCCTTGCCAGCTTCCGTGGCCGCGACGTACTCTGACTCGGTCGAAGAGAGTGTCGCGCACTTGATGCGCTGGCTCGACCAAGAGACGCTGGCCCCTCTGAAGACGAACATGTAGCCGCCTGTGCTCGTCTGGTTCTGCTTGTCGCCCGCGTCGTCAGCGTCCGCGTAGCCGACCAGACACAACGATTCTGGTCCACCGCCAAACTCCAGGGCGGTGTCACGGGTGTCGGCGAGGTAGTGCAGGCAACGGTCGACCTCGTGCCAGTGGTTGTCGCTCCGCATTGTCAGTCCGCTTCCCAGCTTGCTGCACGCGAAGGCGATGTCCGGCCTCGTCGTCGTCGCCGTGAACTGCAGCGAACCGACCTTCTGCCTATACTCCTCCTCCTCGCGCGCCTGAGCATCCTCGTCATCGAATGTCAACTCCGCGTAGGCCGGTCGGTCGCCTTTGGGATCCGCCCGGTCTGCTCCTTGTCGATGAAGCGCCTGCGCAGCTTGTCGACGTAGGTCTGCTGATGGAGCCACATCTTACGCGAAGGTCTGTCGCGCACAATCTCCAGCCCGAGATACTTCTCGACCGGGTTGATCTCGCGAAGCTCAAAGGTAGCCTCCAGTAGCTCCTTCAGGTCCTTCAGCATCGCTAGGCTGCTGCTGGCGGCTAGCAGGTCGTCGACGTAGATGAGCACCCAACACATCACTCCGCCGTCGCCGACCTTGAAGTAGAGAGCCTCGTCGACCTGGCTCTTCTTCCAGCCATTGCCGGTCAGCATGTCGTCGAGCGCCTTGTACCACAACAGTGGCGACTACTTCAGCCCGTACAGACTCTTCAGCAGCTTGCACACGCGGCCAGTCCCATCGTCATAGCAGTCCGGATGTTACATGTACAGCACCCTGTCGAGCTTGCTCTGCAAGAAGGCGTTCTTCATGTCGAGCTGCATCAAGTGCAAGTCGAGGACGGCGACGATGCTGAGGAAGATCCTCAGCGTGACGTAGCTGCTGACCGGCGCGTACGTCTCATCGTAGTCGGCGCCGTACATCTGCGTGAAGCCCTTCACGACCAATCTCGCCTTCTCGCGGGCGACCGTGTCGTCGATGTGGTACTTCGTCGTCAGCACCCACCGGTTCTTCATGATGTTCACCCCGCGTGGATGCTTGACCAGCTCCCAAGTGCCCATGGCGATGAGGCTGTTGATCTCCTCATCCATGGCGGCCTTCACCGCCTTGCCTTTCCAGCTCGCCAGCGCCTCCTTCACCGTCATCGTCGCGATGTCCCAGTGGTGCTCTGGGTCGGCGTGCACGTTAGGGTCCAGCTCGGGAAGGTCGACGTCGGTCTGCGCATTGTCGAGCAACGTGCTGTAGGAGGTCGGCGGCAGGCAAGCATGGTAGCTCAGCTTCTCCCGAGGCTTGCCAAGGTTGGGACGAGTGGAACTACGCAGCTTAGAATCGTCGGCTTTGACTTCCACCACATCGTTGTCAGTGGACTGCTCCCCTGCGGACAGCCCCCCTTCATCGTCGTCAGGTTCACCAACATCCTCCACGATGTCGCTCGACGAACCATCGTCGAGCTGCTCCCCTGTCGGTGGCTCCTCTGCGGATGCTTCCTTGGTCAACGGCTCCCCTGTCAGCGGCATCCCCTCCACGCGCAGCTCTTCTATCGTCGACGGCTTCGCATCACGTCGGCCGCTGGCGATGTCACTGGTCGGCGCCACAGGCGACGTCCGCAGGCTCCCCTCATCGCCGGTGGCCGACGAAGGTGTCGGCTCAGGCAAGTCGGCGACAAGAGGTGGTGCAGCAGGAACACGAGGTGGAGGAGAAGGATGGACATCATGGACGTCATCGTCAGCAGACTCGTCGACCTCAGCGAGCAGTGGGAACGTTGCCGTCGAGGAGTCCGTCGGTGAGTGGGTCTGCGCCCGTGCCGACGCCGGCCTATGCGTCACCTTCCACACCTCCAGGGACATCGTCTCGTAGAAGATGGCCTCGACCGTCCTGACCCACTTGTTGTTTGTCACGTCGAGCACTTCCCATCCCTTGCTCTCCGGCGACACACCCAACGGCGCCAGCTTCCCACCGCGCTGCTGCTCGGGGACCATGAACTGCACCGTGAGGTCGGGCTTCTTGCCTGTCAGCAGCTGATGCGGCGTCGTCCCCGGCGGCAGCGTCGACCGCTCCAAGCAGTTGCGCACCCAGACGGCCTGCCGCAGGGCGAGGTGCCACCAGTGGTGCTGCATCCCCATGTGCAGCAGCATCGTCCGCACGACCTCGATGACCGTGCGCATCTCCCTCTCCGCCATGCCGTTCTGCTGCGGTGTGTACGGGCAGGTCAGGTCGTGGACGATGCCTTTGCCGTTGACGAAGTTGGTGAAGTCTTTCCCCAGGAACTCGCCTCCGCGGTCGGAGTGGAGCATCATCACCGACTTCTTGGTTTGCCTCTCCACGACCAGTAGCCACTGCTCGAACACTTGCAGGACGTCGCTTTTCTTGGCAACCGGCCTCACCCACACGTAGCGCGTCTTCCGGTCCTTCAGCAGAAGGAAGTAGAAGTTGCCATCCTTGGCGGCCACTCGGAACGGTCCGCACAGGTCAATGTGTACGACGGCCAGGGCCTCCTCCGCGTCAGAGCCCTTGTCGGGGAAGGTATGCCGAGCAAGTTTCCCGCCTACGCAGGAGACGCACGGCAAGTCTGTCCCAGTCGACGGCTTGATGTCCAGGCCGGTGGCGACTTCGTGCTTCGCCGAGCTCTTGATGGTGTCGACACCAACATGCGCGAGCCTCGCGTGCCACCTGTCCGTTGTTGACTTTGTCGCCGATGCGATCGCTCGCAGAGCCACAACCTCGGTCGATGTCGCCGACAGCTTCGTCGAGCAGGGTTGCAGGTCGGTGCAGAGGACGCGGCCGGTGTAGCGTGCTCGACCGAGCACCTCCCCGGTCGCGGTGACGAGAAGCATCTCGTCGCCATCACCCTGCAGCTTCACGCCCATGTCATTCAGCTGGCCCGCCGACAGCAAGTTCGCCTACACGCCCGGGACGTAGAGTACATTAGGGATGAGGATTCGCTTCCCGGCCTCCCCTTGCAGAGCGACGGTTCCGCGACCCTCGACGGGCTGCAACGCCCCATTGAATCCGCGCACGTGCTTCACACTGCCACGCGGCGGCATGTCGACGAAGACCGCCTTCGTCCCCATCAGGTGGTGGGAGCAACCACTGTCGAGCAGCACCGCCATCGGGTTTGCTTGCACAGCCACCGCCACCGCCTGTAAGTCCTCACCAGCCTCTGGCGCTAGCGAAACTGTCGGCTCCACCACGCCGACCATCGAGCACGAAGCCTCTCCGTGGCCTCGACCTTTGCCGCCGGAGGAGTCGACGTCCTTCGTCGACGACGTATTTTTCTCCTTGTACGGCTTCTCGTCCCGAATTCGACGACCGTTGGCCGACCTTCCGCGGCCTCCCTTATGGTCATCGTCGTCAGAGTCTTCTCGGTCGGGGCAGTCAAAGGAGAGGTGGTCGGCGCTTCCGCAGACCCAGCACTCGCGCCGTCTACCACCGTTGCCGCGACCATTGTCAGGAGTTGATTTCGCCCGATCGGTGTCCTTCGCCGGCCTCCCACCTCCGCTACCACCTCCGCCAAACTTTCCGCGCTGCCCCTGCTGGCGATTCTGCTTCGTCGGTGCAGCGTAATTCGCCTGCGGAAGGAGCTCCGTGGGCCGTTCTTCCTCCTGCATCGCTTCATCTCGGATGATGTAGCTGGTGAGGGAGTCCTCGTCGAGCGACTCCCGCAAACCTGGCATCACCGACAGCCTCTTCATGAGGTTGAAGCTGCTTGGCAGTCCCTTGATGACGTGCGTGATGTACAACGCAGTCGCGTATTCGACGCCCGCCATCCGCATCTCGGCCAGGAGTCGTCGAGCACGATTGCTGTAGTCCGTCGCGGACTTCTGCTCGCCCATCCTGAGGTGTGTCAGCTGCTCCTCCAGCTGGCCGATGTACAAGTCGTCCATCGCCTGGTAGGTCGACATGATGAACCGCCATGCCTGGTGGCCTGCGTCCAGTCGAAGTCGACACGGTTTCAGTGCAATCTGCACCATCGGCGAGCAGCACCTCGAGATGACCATGAAGGTGAGCAGGTGAGCGGCACGAAACTCCCCACGCAGCTCGACCTCGTCCTCGTGCGGTATCGGCACAGTGCCGTCGGCGAAACCCTTCAGCCCGGTGACCTCCAGCTGTGGCTCAATAGCCTCCTTCCACGTGATGAGGTCCCATCGACCTTGCAGTGGCGTGGCGGTGACTTTGTCCGTCGTGAACTTAAAGTAGCCATACGCTGGAGCGATCCCGCCAGCCGACACATGCGTCGTCGACGTGGACCTCCCACTGCTACGTTGGGGAGAGCTGCCTGTGGCCGCCGTCGACCGTTGCACTCGTGCCTGATTCCCGCCGACACGATCGTCGGCGGACGTGATCACTCTTATCTTCCTCGTGCCCTCGCTGCCGCCGACTGGTTCACTGTCGACCTCCACGTCGACGCCGCCGTCGTTCCGCACCGGTCGAGGAGAGGCGGACGAACCGTCCGCTCCAGGTTGGGGAGGGTGTTCCGCCACCCACTTCGCGCGGATCCTCAGGAGAACCACCTCCAAGGGGAGCACCGTCCCGAACACGCCATCTCCATGGCGTCTCGTCGCATCAGCCAGACGTGCTTCTAACGTATCCTCTACCCCACCAGCCTCTTCCAGGGTAGGCGTCATAGTTCGAACGACTTAGGTAAGTGATAAGTCAGTTCCTGTCTGATGGTATCCTTGCAGGGCCGTCCACCCTGTTATAGTCACAGTAGGCTCCAATGTGCCTAAAACGGAAGATAGAGTGCACAGTCGGATTTCTGCACAGCGGCTTCAAACGTTCATAGCGTTCTAGTCACAGCTTCAAATGACTTGATTCAACTTGGATCTGGAGCGTCTTATTGTGCCCTACAATAGGCAATTTAGATCGCACGATTTCACTAAGTATTGACGACACAGCGTTAGTTTGAACGAACGGCACTATGGCAGCCACTATAGTCTTAGAACACACAATAGGAAGAGTTAGGAAGAGTTACGAGTTGGGAATGACTCCCAGCTCCTACAAACCCCAAGAGCCGAGGTACAGTGATGTGGAACAGTGCCACACTGTCCCCAACCACGAAGGGTCTCGAAACTACCCTTCACTAGGGCCTACACCAAGTGAAATGTTACACTACACAAAGTAATGTAACTATCTTCAATATCTTGAGGTGTACCCTTTTGGCGAGCTTCGAAATCACTTGAGGCTTGACACCAAGGCTCGGGCTCTTCATCACAAACTCATCCTTGAGTTCTTGATGGGTCTGCTGCACACACCTGCGACACGCCGAACGTTCGACACAGGACAAAATAGAAACCGCGCACGACAAAATAGAAACCGCGCGCGAGACACAAACGACCGCGTAACACGCGTCTAGCGATAACTCGCTATTGACTCGACACACACACTCGACATCATGACTCAACATTCACACACAATTATAAGCATGAAATATATATTATCCCATGCCCTCATACCATTCCATACACACACACATTCACGCACACGGACAACAAGCCGAGTGCAAACCGTAGGGTTGCACCAACAAACTCCCCCTCGGATTGTTGGCCTTAGGATATGTTGCTCTCTCAGTTCAGAGCCATCCCAGCCAGCTTGCAACACTTCCAATGCTGCTGCTCCACCAGCCTCTTGGTCATCATGTCAGCCGGCTGCCCCGTGGTCTTCACGTAGCGCAACTCAACTTCACCCGCGGTTACCATGCTCCTCGTCCAATGCCACTTCACCCTCATGTGCTTCGTGAGTCCATGCAACACAGGGTTCTTAGCAAGAGCAATGGCACCCTGGCTGTCACAGTACAGTGGGGTAGGTCCTTGCTGCTCCTCCCCCAGTTCAGCCAACAAACGCCGCTGCCACACAATCTCCCGTACGGCACGGAAGAGTGCCATGTACTCGGACTCCACCGAGCTCAAAGCTTGGTCAACCTGCTTCTTGCTCTCCCAAGCAGTTGGGCCTCCACCAACACAGCATATGAAGCCTCCCACACTTGTCATGTCCCCTGGTTCCGATGCATATGAAGCATCCGAGTAGGCGGTGAGGAACAAACGCCCGGGTTCAACACCATCCGCGCCCTTTTGGCGCCTTTGTGCCGCCGCCGAGTATTGCAGCCCAACGGTCGGTGTTTGGCCAAGATACTTGGCCACCCTCATTCCAGCTGCTACCTGCTCCTCATTAGGGCATTGCACAACCCTAGCCAGCTGCCCGGTAGCAAACGCGACGTCCGGTCGGGTGTTTACCGCCGCATACATGAGGCTGCCCACCAACGAGTGAAAACGGCGCCTCTCCTCTTCTCCAACGCTCTCCTCCTCTGGCCCCTTCACACACTTGAACCCAGAGGGAAAGGGAGTAGCCACATGACCTTCACTCTGGCCGAAGTTGGCGGCCAACGCCTCAAGGTACTTCCGTTGGTGCACTCGCATGCTCCGCTTCTCCACGTCTCGTTCGATGTGGAGCCCAAGGTAGAAGTCCACGTCACCAAGGGACTTGCACTTGAACTTGTCTTGCAGCTTCAGCATCACCTCCTTCACAAGGTCAGAAGAGGGTGAGAAGATCAGGATGTCGTCCACGTACACCACCATGAAGCTCCTCTGCTCCCCTTCGCCAAGCATGAACAAGGAGTGATCGGCCGTTGAGGGAGTGAAGCCGATCCCCTCCAACACTTCGCGCAGCTTCATGTACCATTGCCTAGGGGCCCGCTTCAGCCCACAGAGGGCCTTCTTCAGCTCTCACACTCTGCCACTACCATCATCAAACCCCTCTGGCTGCGCCATAAAAATCTCCTCCTCAAGGATGCCGTTAAGGAATGCCGTTACGATGTCCATTTGTATTACTACCCATCCTTTGATGGCGGCTCCCGCGAATAGGGTTCGCAGCGTCGTCGGCTTCACCACAGGGGCAAACAGCTCCTTGAAGTCCACCTTCTCCTTCTGCTGGTACCCCTTGGCTACAAGCCTAGACTTGTAGCGCTCGATCTTGCCGTCGGCATCCGACTTGATTTTGAAGAGCCACTTGGACGTTATCGCCGTACGCCCCTCCGGTAGCTCCACCAATTCAAACGTGTCATTCTCCTCGATGCTCTTCAGCTCAATCTCCATGGCCTTCTTCCACTCCTCAGCATCACTACTCTCCAAAGCCTCCTTGAGAGTTGCTGGTTCTCCCGGCATCTCCACCGGAGAGAAGAACGCGAAGGCACACTCCTCGTAGTCACTCTCCTCGTCGTCTCCGACCATCATTGCCGCTCCGGCCAGGGCTGTCTTGCCCTGCTTTCCCGGCGCATCATAGGTCAGCCTATTAGGGGGTTGAAATCTCCTCTTCCCCCTTCCTTCCTCCTCAGATGCAGGGACTTGAAGGCCTTGGCGTTGCTGCGGTGTGGCTCGAATCCGTGGAGCACTCGTAGTACGGGAAGGGAGTGACGGTGCACGCTCGCTCACTTGCTGCACCTCCTCCTCTTCTTCCTCTGCATCATTGGCCTCCTCTCCCCCATTCACAAGGGAGGATTGCCTCGTGGTTGTGCTGCCAATGCTCAGCTCCAAAGGCAGCTCCACATGCTCCAAACCGGAACTCTTCACCTCCCCAAACTGCACGCCTATCTTCGCCTCATTCTCCGCCTTCCAATCCTTGTACATGAAGTTCTCCATGAACTTGCAGTCCCTGCTCACCAAGAACTTCTTGGTGAATGGGTCCCAAAGAAGCCATCCCTTGCTGTTTTGAGCCATGCCCAAGTGCACGGCCCACACCGCCTTGGCACCAAGCTTGTTGTGCCGAAGATGCTTAGGCACGAGCGCCATGCACATGCACCCGAACACCCGAAGCATATCTACCTTTGGCTTCCTTCCTAGCCACTCCACATAGGGCACCCATTTGTCTGCTCCCACATGAGTCAAGGCTCTGTTCTTGGCCACACACGCGCTCCGCACCGCATCAGGCCAGAAATAGTCGGGTAGCCCGGCTTCAATGAGCAACCCGCGTGCCGCCTCCGTGATTGTGCGGTTCGCTCGCTCGGCGATGCCGTTCATTGCAGGGGAGTATGGCATGGTGAGGGAGTGCCGAATACCATTCTTCTTCAGCCACAACCCAAACTCCTTGCTCAGGAACTCTCCCCCTCGATCGGTGCAGATTGACTTGACTAGACGGTCTTGTTGCCGCTCCACCATCGGGAACCAATCCATCTTCAACGTTTCAGCCACGTCGCTCTTCTTGGCCAGCATATACACCCAAGTCATGCGGGTGTAGACGTCGACAATGGTGAGAAAATACTCAGCTCCAGCAGCTCCAAGCTTCAGGGGGCCCACCACGTCCATCACCACCTCATCAAGTGGTGCCTGTGCCGTTGCCTCCGAACTAGGGAACGGAAACCGGGTGAACTTGGCTTGTATGCACGTCCGGCAGCCAAGCACCTCATCGGGCTCCCCCTTCACACGTATGCCAGCAACCATCTCATTCTTCACTAGCTGCTGCAAGATAGGCAGGGCCACATGCCCCATTCGCCGATGCAAGGTAAGCCAATCACACTCCCCCGTAGTCGAAGTCGGATTGGAGAATGCCGCGCTCGCAATAGCGCCCCACATGCTCTCTCCGTACTCCTCCGCTGCTGCCTCGGGGTTCTCCTCACCCTTGTGCTGCTCCTTGGCTGCTGCACCACACTTGTTATGATCACCGAGCTTGCTGGTCCCTCCAAGATTCCACTTCTTGGACTCCTTCTCCTTAGCGCGACCGTCCGTGCTATCGCCGTTACCAACCGCTTCATCCTTGGTGCTGATGCTTACTGCCACTTGCCTCTCCTTTGGCATAGGGACCACTGGGATCTGCCACATCTCGTTGTAGACATCTCTGTCCTCATGAAGGTCCCAAAGAATTCGATCGCCAAGCCTTGCAGTGTAGGTCTTGGCTCCCTTCGAGTTCGTGTCCATGCCGGCCTTTGCCAACCGCCGCACGGAAATCAGGTTTGCAGCAAGGCTGGGCACCCAAAGCACGTTCTTGAGGCCCACCATCTTCCCATCAGCACCCTTGAACATGGCCTTCCCCATGCCTTTCACCTCTGCTCGCTGCCCCAAAGCCGATGTGACATGCTTCACCAGTGACGGTTCGAGTTCGGTGAGTAAGTCCGGGCGAGGTGTCATGCTATAGGTAGCGCCACTATCGATCACCCAATAGTCCAGGCGGTGTAGGGTCACCTTCCCCACAGCTGCTGGCTCCTCAAAGCCTTCGTCCTTCTCTGGACCAGCTGGTACTTGCGTCGACACGAAGTAGAATAGACCCGGGTACCGATCGTCGCTCGGGTCCTTGTCGTTATCTCCGTTCTTCATGTTTGCAGCTCCACCTCCGCGACTGCCATGGCCTCCACGGCCTCTTCCTCTCCCTCCCCCTGCTCCTCTACCCTCTTGGCCTTGAGCAGGGGTCCATCCTTCAGGGAGTTTGTAGCAATCGCGCCACATGTGTCCGGTCTTGTGGCAATAATGGCACTCGCCATCGAACCGACCGCGACCGCGTCCGTAGCTCTTGTCGTCGCTGCCGTAACCGCCACTCCCGCGGCCTCCACTGAAGTTGCTGCCACCAAACCTTCCTCCCCCTCGTCCTCTGCCTCTTCCACGGCCATATCCACGGCCGACACTCGCTGCCCCAGCGCCATCCGCACTCGCCAACTCACGGCGGCGGAAATCCTCTTGAAGGATAGCTCGCTTCACGTCTTCAAGCGAGAGGCGGGGCAAGTCGCGATTCAGGTTGATGATGAGCGAGGACCATGACTCGGGGAGTAGGGCCAGCAACTTGGTCTTCTTTTGGAGCTCACTATAGTTCAAATCAGCTCCCTCAAGCCGCGTCAACAAGTCGAAGAATTTCTGCACCCCTTCTTCCACGGGTTCATCTTCTTCAATTCGTAGCGTCGCCATTTGCCGTTCCAACACCACAGCTACCGCCGCTGTTGCAGGAGCGTGTACACCCTTGAGAGCAGCCCATGCCTTTGGTCCCTTCTCTGGATCACGCTGGAATGGCTTGATGTGACGGATCTGGCTGCTCCCCAACGCTTGCCCAAGTAGGAGGTAGCCTTGTGCGCTCTTCCGCACCCACGGGCTCTTCTCCGGGTCGTTCTCGGGGCGCTTCTCCGTTCCTTCCATCACCTCCAGCAGGTCATAGTGGTCAAACACGTTCTCCATTCTGAAGGACCACTCAGCAAAGTTGTCACCGTTGAACTTGTCAAGGCCAAACACTCTAGGCTCGTCCCTAGATGGGCCAACACTTGGTTGCACGGGCGCCATGGCTGAGTCACGGGGTTGGCCTTGAGCTTGGGCTTCTCCACTGCCACCAGCACCTCTGCCACCCCTTTCCTCAGGTCCAGCAATTGTCGAAACTGCTCCAAGGGGCTCTGATACCACTTGTTATAGTCACAGTAGGCTCCAATGTGCCTAAAACGGAAGATAGAGTGCACAGTCGGATTTCTGCACAGCGGCTTCAAACGTTCATAGCGTTCTAGTCACAGCTTCAAATGACTTGATTCAACTTGGATCTGGAGCGTCTTATTGTCCCCTACAATAGGCAATTTAGATCGCACGATTTCACTAAGTATTGACGACACAGCGTTAGTTTGAACGAACGGCACTATGGCAGCCACTATAGTCTTAGAACACACAATAGGAAGAGTTAGGAAGAGTTACGAGTTGGGAATGACTCCCAGCTCCTACAAACCCCAAGAGCCGAGGTACAGTGATGTGGAACAGTGCCACACTGTCCCCAACCACGAAGGGTCTCGAAACTACCCTTCACTAGGGCCTACACCAAGTGAAATGTTACACTACACAAAGTAATGTAACTATCTTCAATATCTTGAGGTGTACCCTTTTGGCGAGCTTCGAAATCACTTGAGGCTTGACACCAAGGCTCGGGCTCTTCATCACAAACTCATCCTTGAGTTCTTGATGGGTCTGCTGCACACACCTGCGACACGCCGAACGTTCGACACAGGACAAAATAGAAACCGCGCACGACAAAATAGAAACCGCGCGCGAGACACAAACGACCGCGTAACACGCGTCTAGCGATAACTCGCTATTGACTCGACACACACACTCGACATCATGACTCAACATTCACACACAATTATAAGCATGAAATATATATTATCCCATGCCCTCATACCATTCCATACACACACACATTCACGCACACGGACAACAAGCCGAGTGCAAACCGTAGGGTTGCACCAACACACCCTCACCGCACCATGCGGAGATAAACTCTACAACGGTGGGAGCTAGACTATGGGGTTGGCACGGGTTGTAAGAGCGATCGTAGATCTGTCAGTGTTCTCTAGGTCTTGTGTGTTCACAGGGCAAAACAGCAAGAGTTTCACTATGAAAGTTGAGAATACAGAGTTCAGAATGAACAAGCAATGGCAAAAAGATTGACTACATCAGATGCAGGGTTTGCTAGTGCACAGGCAGGTCGACTGCCAGCACGACAAAGTCGTTGACCTGCCAACGTAGCAAGTCTGCGGCCCACCAACGCAGCTCCCCCGCGGCTTGCCAACGCTGCACCCGCGCGGCTTGCCAACGCTGCATCCGCAGGTGATAGTAAGCGCATGTTCAAGCACCTACTTCGCATGTGCTTGTAGACAGTTACGCACGACGTACACTGTCGCGCACATTGCGCAGGTGCCAGGTCGGCCACATGCAGACAGTTGCACCTGATGAGCCACGTCGACCACGTGCTGCCACGTCGGTCGACTTCGCCACATCAGCCTCGACGACGTTCGCGCACCTCTGCAGAACCTCGGTTGACATTTCGGTTGACGACCCACGTCGTCGCGGTTGACGACCCTCGTCGTCGCGGGTCGATGAACTTCGTCGACCACCTTCGTCGACCACCTCGGTCGACATTCGAATTTCTAGCCAAAATTCGCCTGCGCAGACGCAACCCTGCGCAGATGAACACCCGCGAACCTCTGCACCAGCTGCGCCACTCGCACATGTGCACGAGACGTTTGCGTTGCACTCGCCGATGCTTCAGTGACTCTTGCATGGGTTCCCTAGTACACCTCGTGTACTTGCAACCCAACCTGCGCAGAAGCTCCAGATCTCGCGCAGAGGGTCGGCTGCATCTCCCACACACCCGACCACGAAGTCAGTTTTGCCCAAGTGAGGGCGGGGCCAACTTCCTTCAACATCGAAGTTTCGGTACGACGGGCAGTCTTAAATTCTGTCTGTCGAGCAGTACGTAATCTCCTGACTGGTACGTGATTGGGCGGCTGTGGCGGTCAGCATTCCTCATAGCGATGATATTTGCTTTTTTAATCGCTTCTGCGGCTCTGGTGCGGGCAGCTTGCAGAATCTCGGCAAATTGCTGTGCGCATGGCGTTGGGTTGTCCGGACTCAGCGTCACGGGCACTGTTGGATTTTGCCCGTAGTTCAGGTAAAACGGGGACTGCTGCGTCGTCGCTGACGTGACATTGTTGTAGGCGAACTCGATCAGCGGCAGCTGCTGCTCCCATGTTGTCGGGTCGTCGCACGTGGCACGAATCAGCTGCTCCATGGTTTGATTCGTCCGCTCCGTTTGACCGTCGGTCTCGGGGTGGTACGACGAGTTGAACTGTAGCATGGTCCCGAACTGCTCCCAAAGGTTCTTCCAGAAGTTGCTGGTAAACTTCGTGTCGCGGTCGCTGATTATCGCGGCTGGTATCCCGTGCAGTCGAACGACGGTTGCGATGAACAGGCGAGCGGTTTATTCGGCTGAGATCGATTTCCTGCACGCAGCAAAGTCAGCCATTTTCGTCAGCCTGTCAACGACGACCATAACCGCGTCGTTACCCCCAGGGTTCGTTGGTAACCCCGTGACGAAATCCATTCGTACTCGCTTTTGTACTCTTCACTTGCTAATGATAGGGATGCTCTTTGTTTCTCATTTCACCATTCGTAACACCCCCCTTTTTTCCTGGCCATACCAAGTCTTTACTCGCTTGACCACTCTACTTAGTTCGGAGAGTGCTGTGCTGATGGGGTAGTCGCTTCGTGAGGAAGTCGGCTGCCATGTCTCCGATTGGGCAATAGGTTAGGTCAACCTTGCCCTTGTCAACTTCACGAAGAAATACCGCAACGCGATGTGCTTGGTGCGGTTGACGAATCTCGGCTTGTTCGCAATCTTGATTGCGCTTTGGTTGTCGCAGTGCAGGCAAAAGGTCGGCAAAGCTGGATTTTTTGCCACTTGCAAGAGTTCCTGCAAGTAAAGCCCTTCGCAAACTGCTGCTGTCGCGATGATGAACTTTGCTTTGACCGATGACCGGGCAACCAGTTCCTGCTTCTGCGAGTTCCACGAGATGGGGCTTTTCAGCTTGAGTCGGAATAGGAACCCGGTCCTCGACCATCGATTGTTGGGATCAGCAGCGTGACCAGCATCCACGTAGCTGGTGAGGTTGAATGAGGGAGTTCTAACTGTGGACCGTGCAGTAACAGAGCCCAATGTTGTGCGTGGAGATGGAAAATTGCAGAGCGCGCTAAAGGTCTAGGAGATTCTCAGACGTTGTTTGCGAGAGAACTGAGCCAGCTGGCTTGCGATGTAGGATTGATCTGGCCTGCAGGTCATCGATGCAAAGAGCAGGCATCCCAGCTGCTGCTGGTAGGTGGGAAGTTTTGAGGGGGATATGGCTTTCTTGTCAGGTTTGTGGTTTGGTCAAGGCGTGCGGTAGGGAGTTGAGACTGGTGTGGGAGAGACGTGGAACAGCTTCTCAAGTGTTTCAGCGTACTTAGCAGCTGAGAGGTGAATGCCTTCAGGGGCGTAAGAGATATTAAGGTGCAGGAACTGCTGCATGCATGATTTGTGGTGATGTTGACTCGCATCGCGAGATTCTTCTCGATCTGGTCGAGCAATGTGCTGCTCGATCATGTGTAGAGCGTCCACGTACACGGTAAGCAGGATGTAATCGCTACAAAAGTGCAGGCGATATATTCTGGGGTCGTGCGACAGCTGTGTGAATCCTTTTTGGCGCTTAATTCCGTAGAGGGATTTCTTCAGCTGACACACGCGCGAATCTCCCTCTTCGTGAGTATGTGGCTGCTCCACAAAAATCACCGCATACACTAACGCATATAGGAATGCGTTCTTCGATCTGGCGGAGTGGCATGTGCCTTGCTGCAGCGATGGCAAGTAGAATCCGCACGGAGGTGTGGTGACTGACCGGAGCGAAGGACTGGTCAAAATCTATGCCATGACGCTGGTCGTAGCCGCGCACAACCCAGCGTGCCTTGAAGCGCTCGATAGTGCCGT